>WOXC01007671.1:0-213580 GCA_011680675.1 Gymnobelideus leadbeateri
GTCCTTTTTTACATAGTTTGTGGAGAATCTGGGGGCAGAGAGGCTTGGACGAGCTGTTTCTACTCCGCCATCTTGGCTCCGCCCCCAGATGCCTAATTCTTGACTGGGAAGTTAGGGGCTACAGTAGAGGGAGCAGGAGGCCTGGAATCTGAAAGAAGTGAGTCTTTGTCCAGAAAGACCAAATTCAGCCTTAGATATTTTCTAGATATCTCACCCTAGGCAAGTTACTTAACCCTGTTTGGCAAACCACTCCAGTATTTTTGCTAAGAAAATTCCAAGTGGGTTCACATTGAATTGGACATGCCTGAAAAATGACTCAATACAAATTATTATTATTATTATTATTATTATTTTTG
The DNA here is from genome assembly GCA_011680675.1 of Gymnobelideus leadbeateri. Lineage (NCBI taxonomy): Eukaryota > Metazoa > Chordata > Mammalia > Diprotodontia > Petauridae > Gymnobelideus > Gymnobelideus leadbeateri. Next base: position 357 of record WOXC01007671.1, read on the forward strand.
CAGGGCAATTGGGGTTAAGTGACTTGCCCAAGGTCACATGGATAGTTTTTGTGTCAAGTGTCTGAGGCCGGATTTTTGAACTCAGGTCCTCCTGACTCCAGGGCCAGTGCTCTATTCACTGAGCCACCTAGCTGCCCCTCAATACAAATTCTTGACTAACTCCTATATTGACCCAAAAGAATACCTATCCCTCTATCTAAATAATGGGGGATATTTTCAAAAATTAACAAGATCTAGCTCAGGTGCCAACTGCTTCATGTATTCTATCCCAATCAAGTAACTGAATGTCATCTCTCCTTCATTCAATTTTCCTAGAACATTCTGGATTCATTTCTTTTCCTCTATCACGTTATTTGTGTACATGCCAAATACCCACTGTTTCTCACAGACAGAGAATTTTTTTCTCATATTTGTATCAGCAGCAGAAGCAAAATAGTATAATGGAGAAAGGACTAACTGTGGAGTCATAGAGACCTGGTCTTAATGACATATAGTGAATATTGTGATCAAAGGCCAGGCATTTCTCTGGATTCCAGCACTCACTAAGATTATAAGATGTGGAAGAACTGCCAATTTTCATTGGTGAAGGAAGTTCCCCACATCAGAGAAAAGGTAGATTTAGACCAAGAGTCCTCAGCAAAGGATGTGAAACATTGATAGGTTACAATATGAACCAATGGAGGGAATGAACACCCATACCGATAAGACCACACTGAAATAATGAAATATCATCAGACCTTTATGCATAGAAGGTACTTAGCAAATATTTATTATATCAATGCTGAATATTCATGAGCTAAATGTTAGTTTGGGTTAAGCAGCTCAATCCTTTCCTCTGCCCCAAATCTTTCAAGCCTGTTCTGCTCACTCTTCTTTTGATAGTTTAGACTTCAGGGTCACTTTAATAATGTTCTCTCCACCCAGTCTTGATTCCTTCAGTTGCCACCACCACCCCCTTCAGTAAGTTCTTACATGTAGTCTATCCTGGCTGACTCCTAACATCCCCTTCTTTGTTTCTACTTCAGAGGTTTTTTAATACTGCTGAAGGAAATCACAATATTCTGGAATGAAATTCTTATTATATTCAATCCAATGACATTTATTTAGCTGCCTAATGTGCTGGACACCATGTTAGGTGCTGGGGGGTATGGAAAAAAAAAACAATCCTTGCCCTATTTCCTAATATCAACAGTTGCCTGGTTCTTTGGTTATGAATTATTTGGCCATGGCAAGACATGAAAAAGGGAACCTACAAATGGTCCTCAGTTTCTGGTGGTCTTATTCCATTTCCATTGATGGAAGAGTGCTAAAAAGGGGGATAAGTAAGGGTGCTAAGCATAACACAGTTGGCCATCTATAAGCATTTAAGATAGATGTAAAGTTTAATAGATAACCCATATAGCTGGTCTATTAATAAATATATCTTATAAAGCTACCACAGATGAACAATGAACTGAAACCAGATTTGAGTAAGGAAGAGTTTTTTGAACAACTCTAAGCTTGAGATTGAAATAAAGGCACTTCTTTTTAAAATGAATATTCTTCCAATAATACTTTCTGGCTGGGAATCATGAAATACCATAATTTTGGAGCATAAGATCCTTGGGGGTAGCAGTATTATGCCACTGTCCCCTCCTACCCCAGACTACTGGTTTTGCTTCCTTAGGCATCATCTGGGAAAAAGCAAGTTCAATGGAAAAGGACCCAGCCACCTCTACAAAATGTCAAACAACTGCCATTCACAGGGCAGACATTCTAGCTCAAATGAAGCAACAAGGTACCCTGAGGAAGATACAGGAGGTAGCATGTGCCAAGCGAGTCAAACCACCAACACTACTTTAGTATCTCCCATACACCTTGATGGAGACAATCCAGGACTCTACACCTATATAATGGAATAGCAATGCTTCCAGTGCCCTAGACATATTCCTGAGAAACAACCACTGCAGAGATATAGCTTTGCAACTTCCCCTAAATATGCTATGGCCATATCTATTAAAGATGCAGAAAAAAAGTTTTGTCACCAAAGTGCTTTGCAGTGTCAAATTGCTCAATATCAGAAATTGATATAATTTTCTCAGTGCAAATGACCTTAAAAAAGAGTCATTACCATCTGCTTTGCTGCTGAACCCTAAGAACCATGGGACCTTTTCATCTGACTTGCAGCTGAAACCTTTCATATGTGTCATTTCCCCCATTAAAATGTGAACACCTTGCTCTCAAGGACTGTCTTTCTTCTCTATTTGTATCTCCAGTGCTCAAAACAGAATTTTGCACATAATTAACACTTAACAAAAGCTTCATTCATTCCATCAAATTAAATGCTAACTCTCCCCAGAGGGGAGGTTTATAGTACATGTGAGCACAATAAGCAATTATTCAGACAATAAGCACTTATTAATCACCTACTATGTATCAGGTACCATAGGCTATAATATACTACTAATGAAGAATTTGTGAAATGGATATAATCAGAGATGTATAACCAGAAATGGAACTGGGTCAGTCAGTTGAGAGTTAACTAATAGATGGTCCATGGGTTCTATTCTTGCTAGTTGTGCAATGTCAAAAAATCTAGGGGAAAGTTCCCATCACCTGTCATCCTCCCCTCCTTGGACTTTGGGTGAGGTCCCTTCTTGGAGGATTTATATGAAAAAATGTACAATAGTGGGCTTTTTCCCTCCAGTATAGGTTGAAGTAGGGGGTTATTAAGGCTCCACCTAGCCCTGAAATTCTGAGATCTTGAGATAATGGCTTCTATTTTTCTTAATGCATCTTGAGCAAGTTTATTAGTTAAATTCCGATGGTATAATTTTGGAGAGGTTCAAAGGCAAAGATGATTTCAGTTTGATTTCAAATGGGTTTGATCAAGATGGTAGTTGTAAATTATATATGACTTTTAACAAAAGGAGTGAGACAAGAGACCCCTTAGAGTAAAATTTGGAAGTGGATTTTATTTTCCGTGGGACTCTTTGGGTTCAGGCCCAAATCAAGCAGTGAGTCTGCATGGACAATGGCTTTTAAAGAGATACCACATGGTCAACGGTTAGGCATTATGCAAGCAGAAACTTACAGAGGCCAAGAACAGTGATTGGTTAGTATACACCCTCGAAGGCGTCAAGTCTCCCTGACATGGAAGCCCACCCACTTCTGTGGAGGTGGGCTGACTGGGTAGAGGCGGACATCTGCTGGGAGAGGGTGGAACTGACCTGGCAGTCTGCTCACTTCCCAGCGGGAGGGATGAGGTTGGGGGATGGGAAGACCAGGTAGCCAGGTACAACAAATGGAACCAAAAGAAAATAGAAGTCAGAAATTATGAATACTGGAAAAGGGAAATTTGGATTACTAGAAAGAGTACTGAACTAGTAGGAAGGACGTTTAAGTTGACTTCCTACTTGCTTTGTGACACTGGCTGCATGTGTTACATGGTTAAGTCACCCCATTTTGTTGAGCTTCAGGTCCCTCAGCTGCAAAACTAATAAATTTAAAGATCTCTTTAACATATACTAATCTATGAAATTTATACACTGTTTTAAAATTTGCTTTCCATTTTCACATTTACTTATAAAATAGAATTACATTTTAAAACTTTGTCCAGTTTTAAAGTGTTACAAGATAATCCTAGCATCTCAATATCTCCCTCATTTAGGGGTAGGATTCACCCACAGGATTCATATGTTTTTTTTTTTTTCTGGGTGTTGTATGGTTCTTATCTTTAGACCCAGAGTCATTCAAATTAAGCAGAGAGAGAATGGAGTAGTTTGAAAGTAGTCTTGGAACTAGGATCATAGGTGAATCCTCTCTGGTTTCATTCTTGCTCATTCATTGGTGACTTGAATGAAATCCTATTGACCTGGGTAGGCCAATATGGTAGCAGAGTGTTGTTCCCTGCCTTAATTTACCCTTTCTGACTTGACTTCTTTTTTTCTTAGGTGTGCAGTATTTGTCACATGTTTCTTGCTTAGTTGTACTCCCAATGACTCCTGGCTACCCTCAACTTGTTCTGGCCTAATATATGTGCCACATTATTTTTGGAAACTTGCTATAACGATTTTTGTGATAGATGGAAACTCATGATTCCTGATCCATTTCTTTTTGTCCTGTTTCTAAACCCTTACTTCTTATTTCATCTGGTAGTAGCAGGGGAAAATCACTGTACCCCTCAGATCAACAAGACTCTATTCACTTTCCCTTACTCAATAGGCATTTTTCTTGATTTCACCTAAATATTTGGTTTTACTTCTAAGTTTCATTGGTAGGACATCTACATTCTTCAAATAACACACCAAAGAAAGTAATGAATTATAGTACTGTGACCTTGGGGAATATCAACAATATTTTAAGATTTTCAAAGGACTCCATACCCACACAGAGAAAAATTTTGACTGACTAATTCTTTATGAAAAATAATTTGTGAACTCAATCAATTATAGCACAATTCATTCTTTTTATATGCAAACTTCTTTTTTTTATATTTGAAACATTTAATGTTATGACCTCAAATTTCAGATCCATTTCCTTCCTCCCTTGTCACACATTCCCTCCTGGGAGATAAGTAATTCAGTATATGTTGTACATGTCTAGCTATGCAAAACATTATCATAGTAGATATATTGTACAAGGCTGCTTATAATTCCCTCCCACTCATCCCACTCCCCACCTGGTCCATTCCCTACATGATCCTGTCCCTCTTCTATAGTGGGTACTTCCAACCTCCCCTCACCCCAAGGATGCCCTCCCATCCATCATCCCTCCTCTCATCCCCCTTCCCCCTATCCTGCTGCAGGTTGAGATATCCCATTTAGTATGTATGTCATTTTCTCCCTGAACCAAATTCAGTTTGAATGTGGTTTTGCCTTTTTAGTCTTCCTTATTCTCCCCCTCCTTTGCAACCACTTCCCCTTGCTTCTTCTACATGGGATAGTTTACCCTACCCTGTCTCTCCCCATCTCCTCTTGCCACTTTCCTCTCTACCTCATAATTTCATCCCTTGAGTATTCTCCCTTCCCAACAAATTCAACCTATGCCCTCTATCCATATATAACTGTAACCATATACACACACATTCACGTATGTATTCATATGACCACACCCCCTTCTTCCATTATTTTCATAGTGAGAAAGATATCATCAGTCACAGTTATTGCTTTTCCATATAGGAATGTAAATAGTTCAACTTTGATAAGTTCCTTTTGATTTCTTTTCCCTGATTACCTTCTCAGGCATCTCTTGCTTCTTGTGTCTGGATGTCAAATTTTCTATTCAACTCTGGTTTTTTCCTCAAAAATGCTTGAAATTCCTCTATTCCACTGAATGACCATATTTTCCCCTGAAACAAAATACTCAGTTTTGCTGGGTAGGTGACCCGTGGGTTCATTCCCAGTTCTTTTGCCCTCTGGAATATCATATTCCATGCCCTTCGATCCCTCAGTGTAGAAGCTGTCAGGTCCTGGGCTATTCTGATTGTGTTTCCACAATATTGAAATTGTTTCTTCCTGGCTGCTTGAAGTATTTTCTCCTTGATCTGGGGATTCTGGAACCTGGCTATAATATTCCTGGGAGTTTTCTTTTTGGGGTCTTTTTCAGGAGGTGATCGGTGGATTCTTTCAACATCTATTTTGCCCTCTGGAACTAAAACATCAGGGCAGTTTTCCTTAAGAATTTCTTGAAGGGTAATTTCTAGGTTCTTTCCTTGATCATGGCTTTCAGGTAGTCCAATAATTTTTAAATTGTCTCTCCTGGATCTATTATATGCAAACTTCTTCAGGAAGCTTACTGAATTGTTCAATAAGAATTTATAAGTAGAAGGGTCTTTAAAGGTCATCTAGTCAAATTCTCTTATTTTGTATGTGAGAAAACTGAGACTCAGAGTTGTTAAATGATTAGTCCAAGGCCCTACAGATAGCAAGTGGTTGAGACATGATTTGAAACGAGTATGTTTCCCAAAGTGCTCTTCTATCACCACATAATTTTACCACTTATGTTGACATTACTAAATGCAGACTTTGAATAGGAGGACAAGACAAGTGTTGAAGATTCCTCTATCTTCCAAACCACTTCTAGGTTAGACTTCCTTAGGTATTATTTTTTTTCATCACCAGTATCCCTCCTTTCCAAAAACCTATTGTCTCTATTTCCTACCATATACTGTCTAAAATCTAAGATGTGGCTTTCAAGATCTTCCATAATCTGTCCCCAGTTAGCTGGTCAAAGTAATTTGCTATGAACTTCCAGGAGTTCTGTCTGCTTTATTAGGGTGAGTTGCTCATGATCTTCTGAGCACACTGTCAATTTCTACTTCTGCCTTCATTGACATTACTCTCCCACTTGAAATATATCATCACCTTTTAACTACTCAAGGACCAGATCAAGTCCTACATTTTCCATGGAGTCTATTCTGGCCACTCTTGTTTTCACTAACCTTCTTTTTTGAACTTCTATCAGAGTTAGCCTATACCACTAATTGTACAAATATATTTTGTCTAATATTGTTTAGTACTTTTTATGTTTTATTTATTTTAGTGCCACAAATAAATTGAAAAATCTTTAACTTTTTTCATATTCTACTGTTTCTTCTACCTTGCCTAACACAATACTGGTCACTTCAATTATACTTTTTATTGTTCTGCAGTTTTCTCTTTGATAACTATGACAATCCATGTAACATATGTATCATATTTTTGTAGCAAAAAACCCCAAGGATCTTTGATTTCACTAATTAACTAATTTCAATAAAAGCTATAGAAGACCCTAATCAGTATCTTAGCAGATTTTTCATAAAATGTTGCTCGAGTCACATAGGAGTTAAATGACTTACTCATGATGACCTGGTTTAAGCCAAAAATAAAATTTGAACTTAGGTCTTCCTGAGTTCAAATTGAGGACTCTCCATCGACAACTTTCGCTCATCATCTGGTTAAATGGGGTCTTATTTCTGAGTCACAAAATTTTGTGTAACAAAATCTGAAATGAGCCACCACCTTTTATAAACCATGTCTTTGACCATCCATCAGCCATTATGTATAGTGTTGTTCCTATATCTTGCCTTTCACCTCAGATTTGGAGATTCCTTTGCTCCAGGAAAACTGTGGGTCCTGTCATATTGATATATTTGCATTTGTTATTTTCCATTTATCAATGTCCAAGCTGCACTGCTTGAAGTTCTTTAAGGAGCTTCTCCAGGTTTCTCTTTGTTTCAAAGTCCAGGAACTTTTTGCTTATTCAATTTCCACTGCCCTTCTAATCAGTCAATCAAAGCTGTAGGGGGTTCAGTTATTACACTGACTGGCTTACTTTTCACTGCTGATACTGGTTCCTCATTAGATAATGACTGAAGTACAAATGAAAATTATAACATTTTAGCATGGCGCTACATACATGTATAGCATGTATAAATGTACAGGTAAGTGTATATGCATGTAAATATGTATATATTCATCATCATGTTTCTTATATGTACAAAAGATAGATGAAGTTCATAATGCTTTGAGTTGTAAGATTTTATAAAAAACATCATGTTAAAGCATGCTTTGAATCACTAATAATAAAAGAAATGCAAATCAAAACAACTCAGGGGTTTGCTTCACACCCTGAAAATTGATGAAGATAGCAAAAAATAGCAGTATTCAATTTTGGTAGGGTTGTGGAATGATAGGGACACTAATACATTGTTGGTGGAGCTGTGATATGGTATGATTATTTTGGAAAGCAATTTATAACTACACAAGTAAATTAAATAAGATGTTTGTATTCTTGAAATAAGAGATTCCATCACTGGGCTTAAAACCCAATAAAGCTATCAATGAGAAGAAAGACCCCAGATATCATCTGTCATGTGGGATGTTTCTCAGGGAGGGGCAAAGAAGGGATACATGGTATACTATGGGGACATAAAAATCAGAAAACTTCATTAAAATGTTTCCACATACATCAAAATATTTGTAGCAGCACTTTTTGTGATAGCAGAGAACTGGAAACAAAATAGAAGCCCATCAACTGGGAAATGACTAAAAAAATTGTGGTACATGAAAATAATAGAGTATTACTATGATGTAAGAAATGATGTAAGGATAAATTTAGAAAATCATCCAGTGATCAACATTAACTGAAGCAGAGTAAATACACACAGCCAAGAAAATGACATACATAGTTACTAAACCATAAATGAAGTACAACCACAAAGAAAAAATCAAAAGTGAACGTTACACAATTGTAAGAATTAAGCATGACTAGAATGAAGACACATGAGAAGACATCCTCAACCCATACCTCCATGGAGGTAGAAGATTTACAGGTGTTAAACATTGCACATGCTTTTAGAGTTTTTCTCTTTAACAATTTGTTTGCTTACTTTTAGTTTACAAGATTCAATTCCATAATTGCTTGAGTTTCAAATTTTCTTTCCCTTTCTCCCCTCCCCCACCATGATGGCCTACAATCCAGTATAGGATCTGCAAATACTTTCACATTAGACATTAGTCAGGTTACAAAGGCAGATTGTACCAGATGGAATGAAAAACGGTAAAGAGGAAATGAAACCAAACAATAAAAAGAAAAAAGATCAAGTAGTTTGCTTCAATCAGGATTCAAACTCAGTTCTTTCTAGTTCTTTCTCTCTCCATCATGAGTCTTTTGGGATTGACTTATATCACTGCATTGCTGAGAAGAGTCCAGTCTATCATAGTTGGTCATCACACATATGTTGTGTCTGTGATTGTGTACAAATTTCTCCTGGTTCTACTCTTCTCACTTAGCATCAGTTCGTATATGCCTCTCCAGGTTAATATGAAGTCCATCTGCTCCTCATTTCTTATAGCACAATAGTATTCCATTACATGCATATACCACAACTTGTCCAGCCATTTCCTGATTGATGGGCACCCCTCTTAATTTCCAATTCTTTGCAACTACAAAATGAGCGGCTATAAATATTTTTATACATATGGGTCTTCCTCTCACTTCTATGATCTCTTTGGGATATAATCCTAGAAGTGGTATTGCTGGGTCAAAGGGTATGAAATTATTTATAGCCCTTTGGGCATAATTCCAGATTGCTCTCCAGAATGGTTGGATCAGTTAACAACTTCACCAGCAATGCATTAGTGTTCCAATTTGCCCACATCCTCTCTAGCATCTGTTATTTTCCTGTTTTGTCATCTTAGCCAATCTGACTGGAGAGATGTGGTATCTCAGAGTTGTTTTGATTTGCATTTCTCTAATCAGTAGTGATTTAGAGCATTTCTTCATATGCTTAAAGATATCTTTAATTTCTTTCCCTGAAAACTGCCTGTTCATATCCTTTTTTTTTTTTTAAAGCAATTGGGGTTAAGTAACTTGCTCAAGGTTACATGGCTAGGTTTTTGTTTGTGTGGATTAAGTGTCGGAGGCCGGCTCCGAACTCAGGTCCTTCTGACTCCAGGGCCGGTGCTCTATTCACTGTGCCACCTAGCCGCCCCCTGTTCATATCCTTTGACCATTGGTTTTAGAATTTTTCAATGTATTTATGTGTTGTGCTGATTTCATTACTCTTTAAAATTATTTTTTGTTATACAAGATGGCACTCTGGGAGAGTGGGGGAAAGAATATTAGACATGGCTATGGTGATGTAAGAAACAGAAGCCATCAACAAAAATTTATTAAAAGTAAACTCATTTTACTGAATTAAAAAGATTTTAACAGAAACCTAAAAAGCATTTGAATACAAGCTCCCAAATTCATATTTAAAAAAATCATAAATGATATCTTCAATTCAATTCAGTTAAGTAAATTCAACAGATATTTAAGTTTGTACTATGTACAGAACACTCTGCCCAAAGAAGAGGATGCAGAATGGACTAAATAAAGCTAGTCTAAAAATCCAGGCTTAAACATATCTGAGAAGTCCCCAATCTCACATGTCTTGTTCTATGGTGTTTTGGGATGTTGAAAAATTTCTCTGGGCATCTGAATTTCTCTAACAACTTTGAATGTTGATGCTCCATAATTCCCATCTTCAAAAATAAATGTGAAAAAGCTGACTGCTGCCACCATCCAAGTATCTTATGACTCATTGACTGGCAAGCTCCTGGCCAGAGTCCATGAAAACCAGATGCTACAACACACTAACAACAATTCTTTTGAATTGTAATGTGGGTGTAAGCCATCCTGTATTATATTAGACAAGATTTTTGCAGCATGGATCCGAGAATTAAAGTTAATGACATTGAGAGTTCTCAGTTAGCATTTGGGAAGAGTCCTTGAGATAAATCAAAGTCTTAGTTCTGTCATTATGAGCTGTTCCATCTTAGGCAAGTGATTTCATGTCTCTTGAGACTCAATCTCCTCACCTGACAAAATCTAGAGACAGTTCAAGACATTTGTCCTATTTTCTTCACAGGGTTGTTGGGAAAGATTAAAAATAATTATGGACATAAAAGTGTTTAAGAAACTAATACGTGATGAATGAATATTAGATATGGAGACAGTCTCTGATCAAAGCGTGTTTTTCCTGCCTATATCTTCTGGGAGGTACACTGGGCAAAGGAATTAAAACAAAGATTAGTTATTACATCTTTTATCCCAACATCCTTGTGATATGTGAAATAAACTTAAATCTTTATGCTGGAGAATGAGAAAGAGGTAAAAGATTCAAATCTAAACACTGCTACTTACTGCTTGTGTGACCCTAAAAAAGTCTCTTTGCCTCCCTGGGTCTTAGTTTCTTCATCTGTAAGATTAGGAAATTAGGGTAGATAGATAACCTTTAAGTGTCTCTCTGATTTTAAATCTATGATCTCTGTCTCTTAATGGTGTGTTCTGATCCAATGTTGCAAACAAGGGACCTGACAGGCCAATGAAATAATTTGCCACTCAAATGCTAAATGACATAGTTGGAATTAAAATCCAAACCTCATGTCCCTTAGTATTCTATATGTCTCAACTAAAAAGCCATCCAAAATTATGGCAAATCCTCCAATGGGCCTAATTAACAACCTCATTTTTAATGCAATGTGTTTTTAGAAGGTCAGAGGACAACATTGTTTTTTTTTTCTAAATCTGCATGGAACTGATGTTTATTTATGTCTCTCTGTGTGAAGATTCTGCCAGAGAAGCAGCCTTTAGCTAAAAGTCTTGTAAGCAAAAGTACTTGTCAGAGAGGTCAATCCTACCAGAAAATAATTTATTGTACTTCGTGTAAACATGAATGGAAAAATCAAATGATTTTCTTCTGAATTGAGTTATTTGTCTAGAAAATAGTCTTTCCTTCTGGGGGTACAGTTAGACATGAGATAAGGTCTTTGGGCACTTTGAATGGGTCATGGGTTTTGCCCACTAAAGCAATTAAAGGAGACTCTGACGCCAGCCCTATGCTCTTCTCTATAACAAGGGCAGAATATAAATAAAAATCATCCTAAGAGTAATGTTTGCTTCTTTTTGAAATGGTCTTTCTCAATGTAAAAGGAGTAGCAAGTGCAAGATTACTTTTTTTTCAAAAGAAGTGTTTGATGTCATGACAAAAAAAAAAACAACATAGCGTACAGTGTATCATGAAAATCACTGAAAATTCATGTTAATGAAATTAATAGGACACCTAGCTGCTATTTTATTTCTAAAGAGCACAGGTAAGGGCGGCTACATGGTGCAGTGAATAGAACACTGGCCCTGGAGTCAGGAGGACCTGAGTTCAAATCCAGCCTCAGACACTTAACACAAAAACTAGCCGTGTGACCTTGGGCAAGTGACTTAACCTCAATTGCCTTTCAAAAAGCAAAAAAAAAAAATAATAATAAAGAGCACAGGTATAAAGCGAATGATTACTGTTGAGCACATTAATGTTCATACAGTCAGATGATATTTCTAACAAGTTTTTTTTGTTTTAGGTTTAGTGTCATTTAAACAAAGGGTAAAAGTATAGGACAAGATATTTTAATAATGTTCTCTTTTTTCACTAAATATTTTAATAGAAACAACTAAGCTTACATAATGACTACTTACCTTTGAATTAAGTAATGGTTATGCAAAAAACAATATAATATTGTTTCCTCCATATTTCTTTGTCTATTAACTATCATTTACCTTTCCTCATGTAATCATAATTTGTATTTCATTCTTAATATTAATTTTAAATATTTAATATCTAATTTTCAATCATAGATGGTCTATAAGAGGCAGTGTAGAAAAGTGGATGGAAGGATAGCTTTGAGTCAGGGAGACCTTCTGATACACAGTAGCAGTATGGACATGGATAAACCCCTTAACTTTTCCACATCACAGGAAAGGCTCTAAAAATGAGAGTTGCATATGAATTGTCATCTGAGGGAGTTTCTATCCTAGGAGCTCCTCAAATGAAAGGAATCACATGTCCAGACACACATATACAAATGTACACACAAGGTGTGAATGATGCCAGGATAAGTACCTTTTAATCTCAACATCAACATAAATTACATATTTTATTAGATCAGAATCCTCTCAGACATCAAACTTGTAACAGTGGTTGCTTTTCTATATTGCTTTATTTCTATAATATTGCATTTTAAATTTGAATTGTATCATATCATGATATTAATAAAGCCTATGTATATCTTTATATTAAAACATTATAGTGCTCAAGAGAACTTACACTGCTCCTGCACAAATTTACATGCACCAACAATAATTGATTCATTTTCAGTCTCATAGGCAGTGACCAAGATTCAGCTACACAGATATATTCTTGATGTGAGATTTTATAGTTGAAAATGGAATATCAATAGTCACCTCCTTGGGACTATGCATCTACAAAAGAACTGACTAGAATACTGAGTTTAGTCTAATGCAAAAACAACAGGTCAACGGATAAACATTCATAAAGGATGTACTGCTCCCCTCCTCAGGTCCATAAACTCATATGATACTTCAAACCATACATTTTTCCACACTAGACTTTGATTGCTGCCTCAGTCATAATCATACACATATGTAAATAGTTCTTAAGCCCATTCCTTGACCAGTTTTCTAGGATATACACTTGTTTACCTGCTCTTGAGGTTGTCATTCCCTACTATTTTTCCCCCATACCCACAGTTAACAAAACTGTTTGTTCTATGAGATATTACAGTGGAAGATTAGGCAAGAGAAGCACCAACCTCTACCCCACTGTAAGACTCTTCTAGAGTGGGGGTCAAGGAGCACAGCTATGGCAACCATCTAGGAGTAGCCCAATGGAAAAAAAACTGAAAGGATTGGACAATTGGCTATTGATGCTTTATTTAGCACTTATCCTCAGTGATTTTATAAGCACAAAAAAGGATGAAAAATGATGAAATGATGAAAACATATAGGAAGATGAGTCAATCAGTGAAGCAAATATAAGCATATCTTCAAAATATTTTCTTTCACAAATGTGGGAGACAGAAGGTGCCACAGCCAGAGAAGCTTCAAGAGGAGAGATGGTATCTGAAGTCATTCAGTAGGGAGAAGAGAAAAGAGGTAGTAAGAGGTGTGACATGGCAGCCTCTGTTTACACTAAGAGCTGGCAGCAATCTCATCACTGCCAATCAAAGGCAGCTGAGGAAGCCCAATATAAATAAATAAAGCCTTACTTGGGAGCCTTCAGCCTGCTCAACAGGCAATTTGCCAGAACAGTTCATCACATGCTTTACCAAGCACAACAAATGACTGGAGATCTTGCTTTCAGAAATTATGAAGGGCAAAGGGAGTTTTGACATTACCTGCATAAGGTATGTAATGTGTGTGTTTCTGCCAGTGACAATTAGTAATTATTCTTTTTTGCACAAATTGCAAGACTTTGCAAGTAAAGGAAATTGCTATAAAGAAGGAACGGAAAAGGAAAAACCACTAAAAATTTAGGGTTATGCAACAAGTATGGAGCTCTTCTATAAATAGCGAAGCTGGAAAATGTATCTTGTGCCTTTATGAATAATGATGTGCAAGACTTAATAATGGTTAAAAAAGATCATCCAACAATGTTCAGAGGAGAATAGTGATTCCCTGTTAACAGGTTCTGAAGTGATAATTTTCATAAATAATAGAGAAATGTACTTTTTTGCAGGATTTGTATCTGCATTACTGTGAGATCACTGGTGAAGTACCAAGAAGGAATATAAACACTCAGAGGACAATTAGTCAGTTTATTACTTACAGACATGCAAGCATGGAGGCTCTTAGACGTAAAATTCCATGGCTTAGGCTTGGGCTGATTGAAAGTCTAAATTTCTTGGTCATTGCTATTATATCTGATATTGTTGCTGGGTAGCTTCACAAAGAGTTAGTGAGAAAAGGACATTGGGGTAGTCAGTGGGTAGTCTGGACTGCAAACCCTTCCAACCCCTCTCCCCCAGCTCCAACCCCTCTCCCCCATCTCCAACCCCCTGCTATTGACTACAAAGGTATTTTGATTAGGAAAATTGCATATCTAACCTTGCATAACTCAAATGGTTGAACTTTTCTAAACTGAACATAATCAGAAAAACCTTACATTCTTTGCCTAAATGTAGCTAACTCAACCATTATTAGATAGATGCCTATATAGGAATTTTCTAAAACATAGGTTGGTCATTCAGTAGTAAAAAATGAGTCACTTATGATAGCTAGTCCCTTGTTAGTCTAGAAAAAGGTTAATCCTCACAATTAAAATAGAGGGTTTCCAGAGACCTGTCAAACTTGAAGACTGCAAATCACCAAATCACTGTTGGTCATTCATGTGGAGATAATGAATACTGCTGGGAATAACTGAAAAATATTTCTAGGATAATCAAGTCCTGGAGAAGAAGGTAGAGAACAGAGGGACAAGTAATGTTTTCACATGGATCTCAAACAAAATTAATGGACTTAACAAGAAAAAGCAGATTTAAATATAATATACATGAGGCTGGGCTTTGGATTTGTAGACCAGGGCTTAAATGTAATAAGGTCTTATGTAGGGATTGAGTAGAATTCACAAGGACCAGTAAATACATATTTGGCTGCAGTTTTTTGAAACTAGGTAAAAGGACCTTAAACTGTAATGAAAGAAAATTGCTAACACACATATATAACATAAGTGGATATGTATGCATATATTTGTATCTACAGATATATAAATGGAAAGTGTGTGTGTGTGTGTGTGCGTGTGTGTGTGTGTGTGTGTGTGTGTGATTGTGTCTGTGTATATGTGTACATCTATCTATCCTTCTATCTATCTCACCTTAGAGAATTCCAGGTTCAGCATAATAGGAAGAATATCAATGAAGAGGACTAGCAAGTCAAAAGAGAAAATAGCAAAGAAGATAGCAATGCAAGTCTGGGCATACACTCAGATACATATGAAACAATACATATGTGCACTCTCTCTATATCTACCTATTTACATATACATATCCACACATATGTGTATATAAACCTATACATAAATAACATTTTTATATACATAAATACATATATATTCAAAATGGGAGAGATTTATATAGTTAACTCAATTTCTAATGCAGGAAGTCAACTTTAACACTATCATCGAGACTTATTGGAAAAAAAAACCTATGGAATCATATATCTTAAATCAAAGGATCATAATAGGCAAAAGGAGTGGTAAAATAGCATTACATATTAATATATACGTATATGACTGAACACAAATTAGAAAGAAAACATGATGGAAAACATTTGAGTGAACCCTACTGACGACAGAAATAAAAACATCATTTATCATGGGGGATATAATACAGCCCACTTAGATAAAATGAAGAAATGGCAAAGTAATTTCAGAAATGGATAAAGAATTTATCACACAGCTAAATACATGAAACCCGGAAAGCAATAATTTAGGGTAAAATAATACTGAAAGATTTTTTTAAAAATCTTATCACTGTTGCAATGGTCAGTTGTAATTTCAGAAGCATGATGTTATACAGAATGGGGTCTATATTTTCATATGTGAAAATATGCTGGTTAGTTTTACTTATTTGTTAGAACAAAGGGCTCTCTCAGGTGGGGTATTAAGTGGGAAGAGATTCTGATATAAAAAACCGATCATGGATCAAGCTTTTAGGTATAAAATAAAGCATTTTTAAAAGGAAATCATATTAGTGGTCATTAAGAGCCAGCATTACTTTATCAAGAACCAACTTCCTTTTTTGTCAGCATTACTAGATTAGAGGAATGACCTAGAAATAATATGATTAGGTTTCAAAAAGCTGTTTAACAATGTCTCTCATACTCAGTGACAAGTTGGAAACATGTGGGCAAAATGCTAATATAATTGGGTGAATTCAGAACTGATTAGATAACCAGACCCCAAATATAAGCTTTAATGATTTGATAACAAATAGAAAACTCTAATGTGGTCTTCTAGGATGGATTCTTGATCCTTTTCTGTTTTATTGATGATGTGGATGGAGGTATAAATGCCATGATTAAAAGTTTCCAAATGACACAAAGTTAAAAGAAATAGTTATTGTATTATAAGAGGGCAAAGTTAGGAACTAAGGTGTTTTGTTTAGGATCAGATATAGTAGTATCAAACAAGATGAAATTTAACATGAATAAATGAAGGTTTTATATTTTTCTTCAAAAATGAACTGCAAAAATACAGCATGCAAAACATCAACAACAACAACAACAAACAACAAACAACAACTAGATAGACAGTTTATGGGGAAAAAGACTGGGGGTTTTGCTGAATTTCAAACTTAATATGAGTCAATTACTGACAATATGAGTTAAAAGTATAACATACCATTAAAAATACGGCAACATTAGGTAGCTTTAAGCAATACAGTCTAAAATTTTGGAGTTTTAATTATTTTATTGTAGATCATACCATAGCTGAAATACTTTTTTCTTTTTTTTGAGTGACATGTTTGAAGAAAGCCTTTGGCAAGCTGGAACATGGCAGGATATTCAGTGAACTAGGGATCAATACTATCCAAGAATCAATTGGAGGAATTGGTGATGTTTCTATTTTAGAAGAGAATTCTCAAAGATTAGTGATAGCTGTTTTCAATTATTTGAAGGGTTTTCATGTGAAAGAGGAATTAGGGTTGTTTCACTTGGCCTCAGAAAAGAGAACTGGGAACAGACACTGTTGAGAATTTTTTTTCTTTATATAAAGAAAATTTTCTAATAATGATTTTTTTTCAAAAGTAGTTTGGTTTGCCAAGTAGGACAGTAGGCTTCTTTTCATCGGAGGTTGTCAAGTAGGGTACAGATGATAAAATTTCAATCTTTTGAGGGGTATCTTTGTATAGATGCATTGTTCTAGATGATCTTTGGGGTTTCTTCTAACTCAGAGATTATGCAATTCCATTAAATATATTACCAATCTTATATTGGGGAAATTTTGTGTTTTATATTTTCAGATACATAATAATTTCTATGCAAGATACAAATTCACCTTTGCTAATGAATCTTTTAAATTAAAAAGAATCTCTTTAGGGCCACAGACATATCTATCAGCTTGCAAAATCTGTATAAATTGTATTCATATTTATCACTGTTCTTCTCTCTAAATCCTATTCAAAATGACTCCCTTGTTCATTTTCCTATATCACTCAGCCAAGAGAACACCAGCATATTCTAGCTGAAAATATAGTTACCTAAAATACTCCTTGATAAAACACAGACTGCCATGAAAACTCAGAAAAAAGAATAATAGAAAGAAGAGGTCAAGCTTATTAAATCTTTTCTAAGCCCCTTGGTTTTTTCTCTCTTTCTAGCAGTTGTCTTCCAGTGCCTCTAACAGCTTGGGGACTCAAAGTAATAATCTCTTCCCATCTGCCTATCATCTTATTATGAGAAATGGGAAAGAAACTAAAAGCAACCAAGAGTCTCTGTTTTAAAGCAAATTGCCTTCCCCATTGTGTCCTGCTTTCAAGTTGAACAACCACTACCATTTCAGCTAAATGCTATCTAGCTTTAGGGGTCTTTGATGGAAACATCTGGGAAATGGGTAGATGCCCTCAAGTAAGCACTTTTCCTCTTTCAATAAGCATTCACACACTGGATATTTCCTATTTGTTCTTCCCAGTGAAGTTTCTATACAAAGAAGGAGAGGTGATCAGGAAACAAAATACAAACACCTCATATTGCTTAGTTAAGGTTATGGACTAATTTAATTGTGGTAATTTACAGCCCCATTGCACAAGGTTGTTAAAAAAACTAAAAGTGCTGCTTCCACTGGCCAGTAGGCTGACACAGACTAACAGTGTACTTTTAAACTATACTAGCTCATTAAATTTTAGGAGTCTATTATTCCTTGTCTTATTATTATTCTAAATACAGTATTGTGGCTTCTATGACTCATGCAGAGGAGCTCAGGATAGATTTCATTTTGATATGCATAACATTAATCATACTTTTCCTCGAGTTCAAAAAATATGCAATACTGTCACAGAGGGGCCATCTCAGTCAAGAAAATATTTCAGTCATTTTATTTTTTTTCCAGTCATTTTCTAATGCTGTAATTAACACCAAAATAGAAACCCTCAAAAACTCAGAAAACAAATAAATACAATTTTTGCTTTAAAAAAATTCCTGGATATTGTCATACATGAGAAGCAATCTGGCATTCTTCAAGAAACATGAAAGACTTGTTTCTAGATCCAGGTCTTTTATTTAAGTAACTTGAAAATTTATTAAATCAATTAACCTTTATGGGCCTTAGGGTTCCTCATATGTTAAACTGAAGTGGTTGTATTGGATCCAGTGAGTTCTTCCAACTCTAAAATTCCATCATTTTCTAAAGACTCTGATATAGGAGTAATCATAACAACTGTTTTGTTTTTATAATGTAACTTTGATTTTATTCCTTTTGTCAATTAAGTAGCATTAATCCCGCCCTCCCCCCTCCCCCCCCATACCTGGGGGAGTGGGGCTGGGGAGAAAAACAAAATTGTTCTTACACAAAAGTATAGGAAAGCAACATAAATTCTCACATTGTGATTATAGTAAAAAACATGCATTTTTTTCTGTGTCTTAGTCCAACACCTCTCAGTCAGAATATAAGAAGTATACTTCGGATCTCTGAAATCACAGTTGGTCAGTGAATTGATTAGAGTCTTACATATTTACTTGAATTGAGGCATAATAAATTTTGCTCCAGCATCTTATTTTAATTCTGTGTGAATCTGTAAGTTTCAAGTGTGTTTTTTGTAAACAACATATTGTTGAATTATGCTTTTTAAGCTATTCTGCTATCCTGTTTCATTTTAACAATGAGTTCATCCCATTCACATCCACAATTACCATCACTAATTCTGTATTACTGTCTAGCCTTTTGTCTTATGGATTTTCTTCTCTCTTTTTTCTTACCACATTTTTATAAAGAAGGTGAGGTGGGGGGAGAGCACTCTCATTACCACTATTCGAGATTTGGTCCAATCTAATTCTTCTTTGTTTTATTTTATTTTTTTGTCCCTCTTCTTTCCCTCACACAAAGCCTAATCAAAGTTTCTTGTCATTTATTTCTTTTCTTTAGACTTCTTTGAGGTTCACATGTTTACATATCCTCCCCATCCAAGTTTTGTTTTTGTTTTGTTTTGTTTTGTTTTGTTTTGTTTTTGCTTTTTGGAGGGCAATTGGGATTAAGTGACTTGCCCAAAGTCACATGGATAGTTTTTGTGTTGTGTCTAAGGCCAGATGTGAACTCAGGTCCTCAAGACTCCAGGGCCAGTGCTCTATTCACTGTACCACCTAGTTGCCCCTTTGGATAGATTTCTACAAGTATACCTTGATTGTGTGAGATCATTTTACCAACCCTTCAACCCTTTCTATCTTAGTGTATTCTTTTCACTTTTCCTTTCTATTCTTTTTTTTAAAATCAATAATGTGCTCTTTATAATTAGTCTTTATTATTGCTGATGATGGTAGGTGTTCTTAGGAGAAACATGTATAATCTTATCATATTATAATGCAGTCAGTTTGTACTTACCTATTCACTTATGATTGCTCTTACCCTTTCTGTGTTTCTGACTGCTGTTTTAGCACCTCAGCGTTTCTATGGGCTCTTGTCTTTTAACCAGGAATGATTAGAAGTCTTCTTTTTCATTAAAGGTATATTTTTTTCCCTACAGGATTATGATCTCTTTTTTGGGGAAGTTATTTAAATTTGTAAGGCTAGAACTTTTGCCTTCTATTATATTACTTTCCAAGCTCTCCATTTCTTTATAGTGGTGGTTGCTAAATTATGTGTGATTCTGATGACAGCTTCTCTGTACTTGAATATTCTATGTGAGTGCTTATAGTATTTTTGCTCTGACCTGAATTTTAGGTATACTATTTATGGCTTTGTAGTTGTCTTAACAAATGTGGCCAGAAGGTTCTTTCTAATTCCATTTTGCTCTCTGGTTCTAAGAGATCTGGGACATTTTCTTTTGTGACCTCTTGATATATATTGACTAGGCTCTTTTTTTTGGTAATGGCTTTATGGTAATCTAATGAATCTTAAATTATCTCTCCTTGATCAGCTTTTCAGATCAGTTATTTTTGCTGTAAGATACTTTATAATTTCTTCTATTTTTCAATGCTTTTTGTCTTTGTATTAATATTTCTTGTCTCATGGAGCCATTAACTTATTTTTTAAAAATAAGATATTGTTGATATTTTTCATTTCTTATATCACCATAGTTATCCCAATTTTTCCTTCCTATTCCCCTCCCAATGAGCCACCTCATGTGACAAATAGTATTTTTAGAGAGGAAAAAAAAATCAGCACCACTGATAGTGTGTACACTGAAAAAGGTAAATAAACAAACACATGCAAGGTGTAATACCTGTAGACCTCCCATATCCATGAAGGGATATGTTGGGGAGGTATTCTCATATCTCTTCATGTCTTGTTGGATCTTTATACATTACTTTTACATTTACTTTTGAATTTGTGCCATATAGTTCTTTCTCTTTAAATTGTTTATATTGTTTCCTTGGCTCTGCTTAATTTATACTGCATCAGTTCATATAAATCTTGCCATAGTTCTCTGTGTTCCATCATACATCATTTCTTACAGCACAGTTAATATACCATTACAGTCATATGCTAAAATTTGTTTAGCTATACCCCAATTGATGGGCATCTACTCCATTTCCAAGAATTAGTTATTACAAAAAGTGTTGCTATACATATTTAGAGTAACATCAGAACCTTTTTCTTAGAGATATCTTCCCTTTTCAATCTTCAATACTATATTATTTGTACTGTCTTACCTACAACAAATTTTTCCTCTTCTTAAAAGCAATGGTTAACAGTTTTTAAAAATTCGTCTTGCTATCTGTACAAATTGATGAAACATATGCCACACTGTCCAGGAATCACTAATAAACTCTGCCATGATCATCTCAAGACTTTTGCTTATTTTCTTAGGAACGAGTAGGCTATTTCACAGAAATGTTTTACCAGTTCTTGATTTTTTTCTTTTCTCTTGAACTTTCCAATGTGGTTCTGTGTGTCTGTCCTGGTTCATTGTGGGTTAGACCACTGTAATGATTGACTTTTGCAAATTAAAAATGGCTTCAGTATCTAAAAGTTATTAAAATGTGTTTTGTTTTGAACTACATTTTTGCATATTGTCTTGAAATAATGTTTCTTCTAAAAACTACACAACTAAAAATACAAAGAAATAATGTTTCTTCTAAAAATTACACAACTAAAATACAAAAAGGAGTAATAAAATGTAAATATACTATAAAACCCAGAACTCATTTTTTTATCTTTTAATTTTTTATTAAACAAATGCTTTATTAACTTCTGTTTTACATCATTCATTTCTACCAGATTTTGAGTTACAATTATTTTTCCCCCCTGTTTTTCCCCTACCCACCCTCCCAGAATAGCAGTCCCATAAGATATCACTTCCTCCAATCTGCTCTCTCCCCTATCTTTTCCCATACCCCCTTTGACTTTTCCATTAGAGGAAAGTGAATCTTTGTGTCCCAATGCCTGCACATTTTATCTCCCAATTACAAGCAAAAGAGTATTAATAATATTATTTATATATATTTGAAACATTTATTCTTAAAACCTCGAATTTCAGATCCATTTCCTTCCTCTCTTGTCACCCATTCTCTCTGGGAAGATAAGTAATTCAGTATATTTTGTATATGTCTAGCTATGCAAAACATTACAATAGTAGATATATTGTACAAGGCTGCTTATAATTCCCTCCCACTCATCCCACCCCCCACCTGGTCCATTCCCTACTTGATCCTGTCCCTCTTCTATAGTGGGTACTCCCAACCTCCCCCCAAGGATGCCCTCCCATCCATCATCCCTCCTCTCATCCCCTTCCCCCTATTCAGCTGCAGGTTGAGATATCCCATTTAGTTTGTATGTCATTCTCTCCCTGAACCAAATTCAATGAGAATGTGGTTTTGCCTTTTTGCCTTCCTATTCTTCCCCTCCCTTGCAACCACTTCCCCTTGCTTCTTCTACATGAGATACTTTACCCTACCCAATCTCTCCCCATCTCCTCTTGCCACTTTCCTCTCTCACCTCATAATTTCACCCCTTAAGTATCCTCCCTTCACAACAAATTCAACCTATGCCCTCTATCCATGTATAACTGTAAACATATATACACACATTCACATATGTATTCATATGGCCATACACCCTTCTTCCATTATTTTCATACTGAGAAAGATTTCATCAGTCACAGTTATTGTTTTTCCATATAGGAATGTAAAAAGGTCAACTTTGATAAGTTCTTTTTGATTTCTTTTCCCTGATTACCTTCTCAGGCACCTCTTGCTTCTTGAATCTGGATGTCAAATTTTCTATTCAACTCTGTTTTTTTCCTCAAGAATGCTTGAAAGTCCTCTATTCCACTGAATGACCATATTTTCCCCTGAAACAAAATACTCAGTTTTGCTGGGTAGGTGGCCCTTGGGATCATTCCCAGCTCTTTTGCCCTCTGGAATATCATATTCCATGCCCTTTGATCCCTCAGTGTAGAAGCTGTCAGGTCCTGTGCTATTCTGATTGTGTTTCCACAATATTGAAATTCTTTCTTCCTGGCTGCTTGTAGTATTTTTTCCTTGATCTGGGGATTCTGGAACCTGGCTATAATATTCCTGGGAGTTTTCTTTTGGGATCTTTTTCAGGAGGTGATCTGTGGATTCTTTCAACCTCTATTTTGCCCTCTGGATCTAAAACATCAGGGCAATTTTCCTTGAGAATTTCTTGAAGGGTGATTTCTAGGTTCTTTCTTTGATCATGGCTTTCAGGTAGTCCAATAATTTTTAAATTGTCTCTCCTGGATCTATTTTCCACGTCAGTGGTTTTTCCCATGAGATATTTCACATTGCCTTCTAATCTTTCATTTGTTTGGATCTGCTTAACAGTATCTTGATTTCTCATAAAGTCATTAGCTTCCATTTGCTCCAG
Source organism: Gymnobelideus leadbeateri (assembly GCA_011680675.1). Taxonomy (NCBI): domain Eukaryota; kingdom Metazoa; phylum Chordata; class Mammalia; order Diprotodontia; family Petauridae; genus Gymnobelideus; species Gymnobelideus leadbeateri. The sequence goes on from WOXC01007671.1 coordinate 23,692, forward strand.
TCTAACTCTGAAGGAATGAATCTCCTCAGTGAACTTTTGAGATTCTTTTTCCATCTGGCAAATTTGACTTTTTAAGGCATTCTTCTCCTCATTGCTCTTTTGGGCCTCCTTTCCCATTTGAGTTAGTCTATTTTTAAGGTGTTGTTTTCCTCAGTCAGTTTGTTGACCCTCATTTCATACTTTTCCTGCATCCTTCTTATTTCTCTTCCCAATTTTTACTCCACTTCTCTTATTTGATTTTTAAGGTCCTTCTTAAAGTCTCTATGGCCTGCAACCCACTCATGTTTTCCCCTGGGGCTTTTAGAGCAGGACTTCTGACCTCACAGCTGTTCTCTCACTCTATGCTTCAATCCTTTGTCCCCCCAAAGTAGGAGTCTAAGATTGCATTTTTCTGTTTAATTTGTTTCCTTTGCCTTGGCATGTTGCCACTTAATTACTTGACTTTTGGGCTTGTTGCCACAGTAGGGCCTGGCACCAGACAGGAACCTTCGCCCCCAAACGTGTGGGGGGGCCAACTTCTGTTTCTGGCAAGCTGGAAACCCACCCACGACCTCCACCCTAGATCACAATCCAGATCCAGGGAGGTTAAAGCAAGAGAGATTTCCTCCCAAGACTGATCGCTAGATCTCCCTACAGTTCGCAGGCCAGGAGCTGGAGCTGCCTCTGAAAACTGCAAAATGGTATGTCTCCTCAGAGGCTTCTAGCCCCCAGGGGAGGAAGCTGACTCATTCCCCAAATACTGGTCCCAACGTCCATAGTGCACTAACCTCTCACTTTGTCCTAGGCATGTCTATGTTGATAATTCTGGGGTCACCACATCTGCTGGTGTTCTGGGGTCCCTCCAGCTGGCCACTGGCCCTGCCGCCTTGGGTCTAAGATCGCGACTCAGGCGGCTCAGTTCAACTCCCCGCGCACTGCACTGCTGGCGCTGCACTGGTCCTTCTTGCAGGGCAGCTGGGCTGTCCTCAGCTGGAGGTTAGCTTCTCTGTGTTGTTCTGTGGGTGCTGGAGCTCCAAAAGTTGTTCAGAGTCCCCTTATACATAGTTTGGAGGTGATCTGGGGGAAGAGTGGCTTGGGGGAGCTGTTTCTACTCCCCAGAAATCATTTTAACAGAGAGCTAATTACAGATGGGAAAACCATACCAAACTGCTTTCATCTCCTCAAGGTCAGAAGTTTTGAGGAGGGCTGATATCCTGTACTCCCTGGGGTTAGGCATGGTTACTGTGGTCATAAAATAAAGACCTATTAAATTATTCATTGTCACACATTATTTGCATGGTACTGTACATCACAGTTCAGGAAATAGAAATGATTTAGCAATATAGTCAACAAACTGAGGTAGAGATATAGTTAAGAGGCATGGTTGATGAAGTAGGTCCTGCACTGAATTTGTAAATATAAGGCAGATCTAATTTCTCAAGAGTAGATCATAAATACATTGAAATACCACTTTGTTTTAAACTTCCCCATTTCAGAATTCCTACAAGTTTTGCAGAAGGTAGGGATTTCAGGTGTGATGACTTTGATATGGACATTCCCTACTTTCTATTAGATAATATTAACAATGGAGCATGGTCTACCAATAGATTTCCATCATTCCTATCATTGTATCACATGTAACTGACAAGCATCCTTACTCAATATAAAGTATCAAAGGTAATAAAAAGATCAAATGTAATAATTTTTAGAGTAGAAAAAAGTTTTAAAAATCCAAGGTCAATATTCAGACATGTAAGAGACAATGGAAATGAATATGAAAAACTGCATATGTGGAAAAATGAATAGAAATCAACTTTAATTTTTAAATGGCTTGAGATTTTTTCTTTGTTTCCTATTATTTTCTAGCATCTATATATGCTTCTTATTTTAGTTATCAAGCAAAAATAACTATTATGCTTGAGTCAAATAAGTAACCTTAACTGGGTCCCTTATTCTTTCAAGACAACTAATAATTATAAATCAATAGTTCTTGAAGATGGTTTTAACCTTCTCTTGGGTCTTGAAAGCAAAAGGTTTTGAAGGACAATACAAAAAAGTTTTTTCATGTTTTGTTTCATTCTGCAATGTACAAAATTATATTTTTTCTATGACATCCTTTATGTTTATACAGAGGAAGTAAAGTGATAAAGAAAGGATTCTTGGAGGTATAGTATCTTAGAAATGAATGCACAAGATTCATAGCATATAACACAAGGCTACATGGAGGATAAGTTCAGTTACAAGCCTATTCTAGAAGAAGGTTAGACTGGGTCAGTCTTTCTCCAATCTCTTCTCTACTTTTCAAGAGGAATCATCTCTAAGCCAGCAGCTCTGATGTCTGACAGTTTTGATGCTATTATGTGCCTCTTAGGAATTGATCAAAAAGTCATAGAACCATAGAATTTTACAGTTAGAGAAAAATATGGAAATCTAATCCAACCCCTGTAATTTACAGATATGGAAACCAAGGCTAGAGGATTTGTGTTTTGTTCCCCCTAAATCACAAAACCAGCTTGTGGCAGGAGCTAGAATCCATGTTTCCTGGCTCCATATGGAGCAATCTTCTGAATTAAGAAAAAAAAATCCCTGAGCAGCTAGGTGGCACAGTGAGTAGAGCGTCGGCCCTGGAGTCAGAAGGACCTGAGTTTGGATCTGGCCTCAGACGCTTAATGCACATACAAACAAAAACCTACCCGTGTGACCTTGGGCAAGTCACTTAACCCCAATTGCCCTCCTCCCCAAAATAAATAAAAATAAAAAATAAAGTGACTTATTATTTAAAAAAAGAAAAAAAAATCACTAGAATGTGTGCAGAACTCTGTTCAAAAATGCCTTTGTCCAAAATGGGAAAAAAGGTTAAATCTGTTTTTGACACTCTTCTACCTCTGTTTCTTTACTTCCTGGGAGAGATATTTGTACCACCCCATATATCTTTTTTTTTCTTTTTGGAAGGTAAATGGGGTTAAGTGACTTGCCCAAAGTCACATGGCTAGTAAGTGTGGCAAGTTTCTGAGGCCAGATTTGAATTCAGGTCCTCCTGACTCCAGGGCTGGTACTATATTCACTGCATCACCTAGCTGCCCCCACACCCTATATCTAATCAAACTCCTAAACTACCACGCACGTACATGGTGCCTCCATGAAATTTTCTCTCTTTTCAAAAATATATATATTTTTGGGCAGCCTTCCCCTTCCTGCCTTTCAAAATACACCTTATAGAGTAATCCAAGTTCTATGAGATTTTGTGTTCCTTGGTTTACCTTGAGAAATTGCCTTTGGAATTCAACTCCTTAGATCTTCTTCCCCTTCCCCCATGCTTTATGAGCAGGCAAGAAAGGAGATGTAGAAAAAGAAGTTTGTTATTGTTCTAATTCTCCTGAAGTCCAGTCCCTGACAGGAGGAAGTGATATCCTCTATGTTACATTACAATGACAATATGAGACCTTCCTGTTAAGTAAGAATCAGGAGATCTATGGCTCAAGGCCACATAAAGGACATGAGAGTACAACTCAGACTTTAACTTTATAGACTTGGTTTCCTGATACAATGAGGGAGCTTTGATGAGTTTCATTAAAAAGATAGGTTTATGTAAGAACCATAAGACTGTGGCTACCAGACAAAAGAGAATACTGTCATGAGCTGTCCTCTAGAAGTGGTGCTGAGAGAGTAAATTCTGAGCTGTCCAAATGACAAATGATGCCCAAATGATAGGATGTGTTTGAGGAGGCTGGAAAAGCTGAAGACTGAGGGATAAAGGAAGATACACTGGGAGTTGAAAATTTATGAGTTGCCAGGAGAAACTGCTAACTTTGGAGCAGCTGCCAAGAATCACCTCTGCCTGAGATAACTACCAAAGGGAGCTCATCTAGAGCAGCAGTCAGCAAGATAGGGAGACCTTGTCTACTCATTTCTACCATAACAGCATGAGTCACTCTAGGAGGAAAAGTCAATTTTCTCCCAAATGAATATCAAGCTAATTATAGAGAATTGAAATTTTACAAAATATCTATTTCTTTGATTCATTATTCTCTCCCTGTCATTCACTAATTATAAAACCTTAGCAGTCACATTCATGATAATTCTTGTGTCTATAACTCTTTATGATTTATATTTTTAAAAATATCACAAATAGCCTAGAAAGGAGAGGATACAAATATAATTTCTGGTTTTCAGATGAGGACAGTAAATAACTGAAATGCAGAGAAGTTAAAAGACATTCTTAATGTGTCAGAAGCATTATTAAAGCCTAAGTTTCCTTCCTCTTATTCCAGTGCTATACCCACTCTACCACTATACAATTCCCACCTAACCTTCTAAATTTGATTGGACATTCTTGTATTGTCTTGGATAAATTTATGACCCCAGGGAACACTTTAATTTAGTTGGTGTGCCCTTGTCATTAAAAGAAGAAGGAAGAAAAATTATGCAGCCAGAAGTGGTCCAGGGTTGGGGTGATCCAGGTCTGACATAATTCATGTGTAATCTTGGCACATGGAGAAGCAGATCTATTCATCTTCAAGACTCAACAGTCTGTGAGTGACTACTGACATGTTAAAAGTTCCACAAAGATAGCAGGACTCTGGGTAGTAATAGATTTAAAAAAATAATTTCATTTAATTCTTCAAAAAATAGTTATTAGATTTTGTACATTTGGATTTTTTTGTGTTATCTGAATATGTATGTAATGTGAATAATTATTAAGATTTTAAGTGACTTATCTTTCATCACATTTATAGTAAATCTCAAGGGTAGGCCTCAAATGCACAGCTTTCTGATTCCAGGTCAAAGCTGATCTTCTCTAATATACTCTGTGTGTGTGTGTGTGTGTGTGTGTGTGTGTGTGTGTGTGAGTGTGTAAGGATAGCAGATAGTGACTACACTTTTGATTTCATTGCTAAAGGGAATGTTCAAATAAGGTAGCTCTACCAAAAACAAGTCAGTGCTTTCCTTGAAAATTATAATCTGAGGGAGCTTCCTAAAGCATTGAGAGTTTAAGTGACTTACCCAGGATCACATAGCTAGTATCTGAGATAGGTTTTAAACTCAGTTCTTGTTGGTTCCAAATCTAGCATTCTATTCATTATGCTATTGTTATGCATGCATAGATATATTAATTTATTTGTATAAAGATACTTTTTATTGTTTCTCAGCATAATTTTAATGTGGGCTTTTTTCTTTCACTGTGCATATTTTATTCAGCATATGGAAAATCTCTAAGAACAAAGTGTTATTCATATAGTTGCTTCTCTTCCGGCCTAGATACACATTGGCATATGAAAACATTTTTTCTATCCTATGAACTAGAGCATGAGATGAAGGCTTTTTCTTCCAACTAATTTATCTGTTTCTGGTAAGACACCTGCCACATGTAAGTGGCAAAGAATTGACTTGGCAATGAATTCAAGGAGACCAGGGTGAGGCATGTGATTACTCAGGCAAAAGAGTGGTAGGCCTGGTGGAGGTCAGCACTTCTCAAGTTTACCAACAAGGTGAAGGCCATAGGTATTAACGATTAGAGGTAGGAGGATACAGCAGGAATGGCGAGTCAATTAGACAAGAAACTGGGCCAAAATAAATAGTCTAGGTGGGAATAGAGGAACAGAGGGCAAGGGGAGAGTTCTAGCCCCTGAAATAATAATAGCAGACAGTTTCCTAGATTTAATTTCTAGCATGCTGTAGGGTTTAGGCAAGAAAGATCTTCTGCTGTTTTGTGACTTAGGTTCCCCATTACTAAAATGTGATTACTTCCTCTGAGGAATGGCATGAAACCCATGTATGGACTCTATTTTGTTTCAATTTTTCCTTCCCATGTCTATAGAATGCAAAATGTTTATGACAAAAAAGTTTTAAATGAATAGCATCTGACTGATCAGCTGCAATTGAGTAAATATCTTAAAACAGCAATAGGAGAGGAACCAAAATGGAATGGTAAAGTTGAGAGTTGCAAGGGAGACTTTCCTTCACTTAACATTTGGTTTTCTGTTTATCTACATTGGATTTGTGGATCCATTATGTATGTCACCATTCTAATTGATGATATCTACTGATTTTTCTTTTAATATAGCTATCTAGTATCCATTAAACACCTGCAAAAACAAAAATAGTATATTATTATTGCAATACTTCAGTGGTTCTTCCAATGTGGATGCACACTCCAGCAATGCACACTGCGATTCATACATACTTGTCCATCCTGTGGGGCATCACAATCTGTCCATAAATTGACTAGAGGCATACTTGGTATCTTCCTTACATTTCCTTCACTTTCTATGGATACCAAATGAGCATACAGAATGACCACTGGTTGTCCCTTACCCTCATCACCATGTGAACAATCTGAAATCTTTCCAGTAACAAAACAGACAAAATGACACAGTGTAAAGAATACTGGTTTTAAAGTCAGGAATCCCTAGGTCTAAATTCTGCCTTTGATAACTATTAACTATATGAACATGGGCAAATCTCTGTCTAAAACTTGGGAAATGCTGTAAGAGTACAAGTTAGTGGCAGGAAATGTTAGTGGGCAGGTAGATAGCACAATGGGGAGAGTGCTGAGATTGAAGACTGGAAGACACATATTCAGTTTAAAATTTGGCCTCAGACACTTACTAGTTTTGTGACCCTGGGCAAGTTACTTAACTGTTTGCCTCAGTTTCCCAAACTGTAAAATAAGCTGGAGAAGGAAATGGCAAACCACTGCAGTATCACAAAGAATTAGACATGACTGAAAAAAAGTTATAATCTGCACTGGTGGCATTTTTGAAGGCATTATTAAATAAGCAGTTTATACAACTGTACAATCACAGAACCTTGTTATAGTTGAAGACTGAGGTTAAAAGAAAATATTTTAATGTCTCTAAAATTTGTTAGCTTATGGGTATGAGGACGCTCACTAAAACTCATCTAGAATTTAGAGAATTTTTTATATAACCTGCAATGCCACTGTTCTCTGATCAACTTGCAGATAAGTCTCCCAAGCTTACTATAAATATTAGTATTAATGGTAGCATCCTAATTTAACAATTAGAAATTAAAAAGAAGTACTTCAACTTTTCCTTCTTGGAAATAATATCTCAGAAGCTTGACTTTCGGTGTATATTCTTTTATTTATTTATTCATTCATTTGCTTTTTGGAGGGGAGATGGCAGGGAAATTGGGGTTAAGTGACTTGCCAAGGTCACATGGCTGGTAAGTGTTAAGTCTGAGGCCAGATTTGAACTCAGGTCTGCCTGACTCCAGGGCTGGTGCTCTATTCACTGCACCACCTAGCTGCCCCATATTCTATTATATATTAAAAATATTGAGAAGATTAAATCACTAATGATTTCAAAGAGTAGGGACTAGATCTGTTTAGCAGGTTTTGCTTAGAGAAAGGATCAAATAAAAAGGCACTTTCAAAGATTTCTCCTTATAGAGAGAGGAGAACCCCAAGGAGGTCAATGAAAAGTCCTTGCCTTCTTATTCAGCTAACAGAATATATAGACACATTTGGTAAAAAAAGAAGGGTAAGATTCATGCTGACTTCACTTTAACTTAGTGTAAATCTTTCTTGTGCATGGCAACCGGATAGAAATGAACACACACACACCCTAAAGAAGAATGTTTTTCAGTGCTTAGTTTACCTTATTCATTAAAGGAAAAATTTTCATTTTACAGTTAGGGAATATATAGAGATGATCATTTCTTAGAAAAAGATGGTATCATTCCCATAAAAGCCCATTAAATTGTGCTAACACTTAACAATTTCAATTAGACTCATATGGAATGTTAGTACAGATAGAATGTTAGTATAATGCAGTTTTTGCAGGAGTTAGTTTAGTTAAGTATCTGTCTGAATACTCATTATAAATCTAATTTTCGAGGGAGTTTGTAACTCAGCCAGTTTAATATGCTGTGGGATGAGATTTACCAATCAGGTTGCCAACCCTAGATATAATTTTGAACATTTTCACATATATTTTCATTTCCTTGGTCATTGCCTAAAAGTTGTTTTACAAAAATGCCTTAGGATTTTGGAGAATCCACAGATTTAATTTTTTTATATTTATGAGAAAGTCTGAAGGATTTTTTTCTTAGAGTTAGGACTGTGGAATTTTGAATGCAGCTCTCCTTGCAATCAACATCATGTATTTGATAGAAAAAACCCCTTAACACTGACATATAGTTATGTCTCTAATTCAGTTAATGAAGACACTAAGCATTCTGTGGCTTCATTACAACACTCCATAAAAATCAGTATCAAAGAAAACAACACACGATCACCAGCATTTCCTTTGGAAGATTGATAGAACGAAGTATAGCACTACATGGAAATGTAAAAGTTTCTATAATTGTAAAAATCATGAATCTTCCATATTGCTATGATAGCTATTTCTTTTTTAGTTATAATCATTCACTTCTGTCTTTTTGCTCACCAACTTAGTACTTTCTATCTTTAGGAATAGGCTTTGAAGTGAATATTCTATGGATGAAAGAATAGGAGACACTGATAGCTAGGTACTTACACTCTGTGATTCAGAGTTGTGATACTTGAACCATTATAAATGTGGGTTCAAAATATTTTCTTTTTTTTAGCTTAACAGTATTTTATTGTTTTTCCAACTACATGTAAAGATAGATTTTAACATTTATTTTCTTAAGATTTTTGAGTTCCAAATTTTCCTCTCTTGCTCAATTCCCTCCACCTTCCCCAAGGAAGCAAGCAATCTGATATAGTTATACACATACAATCATATTAAACATATTTCCACATTAGTCATGTAGTAAAAGAATAATCAGAACAAAACAGGAAAAACACAAGAAAGAAAAATCCTACATTTAAGGATACCTTTAATATTTCTACCTCTCTGCATTTGATTGTGAGGCTTTTATGCCCTAACACATGGTCAATTTGATGCTATGTACCTGAAGAAAAGGTCTATTCCTTTCTATCCCCATTCGATTTTCTCCAGAGGTCTACCATATTTAACTTTTCTAAAATTCTATTCACCTACTTAACTTCTTTTCTTGTTTATCTTGTGGTTCAATTTATCTAGAGCTGAGAGGGGAAGGTCGAGGTCACCCACTAGAATAATTTTGCTGTCTATTTCTCTAACTCACTTAACTTCTTCTCTAAGAATTTGGATACTATATCACTTGGTGCATTTATATGTCTAATTGTGATATTATCTATAGTACCTTTTGTTAAGATTTAGTTTACTTCCTTATCTCTTTTAATTAGATCTATTTTCAATTCTGCTTTGTCTGAGATCAGGATAGCTCCCCCGCCCCGCAACTTTTTATTACTTCAGTTGAAGTATAATATATTCTGCTCCAACCTTTTACTTTTATTCTGTGTGCATCTCTCTGTTTTAAATACGTTTCTTGGAAACAACATATTGTAGGATTTTGTTTTTTATTCTACTCTATCTGCTTCTATTATATGGGAGAATTCATCACATTCACATTCACAGTTTTGATTACTGTGTATCCCCCTTATACTCTTGTTTCTACCCACCCCCTATATTTTTCTCTCTTCTTTCACCTTGTCCTTCCTTCCCAGTGTTTTGCTTCTGACCGTCACCTCCTTCAATCTGCCCTCCCTTCCATAGGTCCCACTTTTCCTTCCTATTTCCCCTCCAACTTCTGCCCTCCCTTCTATCAGCCCCCACACTTTCCCTTCTGTTTTCTTTGTTTTTTCCCCCAATTTGGCCAATTCTATTTTTTAAGGAGTTGTTTTCTTCATTCAATTTTTGTGCTTCCTTTTCCAAGCTATTGACTTTTTCCCCCCATAATTTTCTGGCATAACTCTCATTTCTTATCCCAATTTTTCTTCTACCTCTCTTACTTGATTTTTAAAATCTCTTTTGAGCTCTTCCAATGGGACTTGCGGGGTTTGAGACTAATTCATGTTCCTCTTTCAGGTTTCACACATAGACCTGACATTGTTGTCCAATTCTGAGTTTGTGGTTTGATCTTCTCTGTGGCCCAAGCAGCTTACTATGCTCAGAGTTCTTTTTTGTTTCTTACTCATTTTCCCACCCCATTTTGTGACTTTTAAAGTTTAGCTCTGCTCCTGGAGCACAGGAACAAACATTTTATTCTGGGGTTAGGGGAATGGTCACTGGTTTTCCATGCTGGGGTCTCAGATGCTCATGGCTTGCTCACTGTGCTTAAGGTGGACCAGTTTAGTCATACCTGATGTGTTGGGGTTCCAGAGTACATAGTTTGACTTCAATGGTGCTGGAGGCCTCACAGCTGACCTGCTGGGTAACTAACCTTCTGAGCTAGGACCAAGGGGCATTGTTTGCTGATCTGTGCTGTGGCTAAGAGCTTCCTGCTGGCTTGCCTGTACATCATCTGCACTCCCCTCTTACCAAAGTAAGAGGGATCTTTCCTGAAGTCCTTTGAAGTTATCTTAAGTGGAAAAATTGTTTCACTTCATCTGTTTTTTGGACTGTCACTCCAGAATCTGTTTATAGGCTTGATTTAATATTGTTTTTCAGGGAAATGGGCAGGGGGGGTGGGCTCAAGCAACTCCCTGGCTTCTCTCTGCTATCTTGTTTCTGACTCTCTCCAGCTCAATATATTTTCAAAAAATAGCATTGGCAAATTTCTCTGAGAGCATGTTTTGTTGAGCTGCTTAGTAATGATAGTTTTTTTTATTCCCTTGCTTCCCAAGAAAAGCAAAACAAAGTAGCTCCCTTCACCAAATGAAAAAGAGTGAGATATAATGGAAAGAGCCCTGAATTTGGAGTTTGTTGTGATCAAAACTGCCTACCTATCTGACTGTGGGCTAGTCACTCAATCTCCCTGGGTCTCATTTTCCTCATCTGTAAAGTGACAGAGTTGATCTTGATGACATCTAAAATCCTTTTCAGACTTTAGATTTATGAAATATTATATGAGGAATTGATGGACCAGTAAGTAGAAAAAGAAAGTCTGTATTTAGAGTATAGAATTCAAGAGCTGGAAAATATTTAAGAGAGAATCTAAGCCAAATATTGCATTATGCAAGTGAGGGAACCAAAAGCCACACAGTTTAAGTAATTAACCCACAGCTAGTCACACAGCTAGTTAGCTACAATGTTGGGGCCAGTCTCTCCTGTTTCAAACTTCATTTCTCTTAACAGAATTTCAAACTGCTTTAAGTACATGATTCAGAGGATTATGGGAAAATTACAGAGGAGGTTAAAAAAAAAACAAGCTCTCAAGATCCTCCCCCTTCAAAATAAGAGATGAACTAGCTCCTTAGGGCGAACATAGAGCAATATAAATAAATAGGAGTAGGGACAGTACAGAGGGCCTCCTGGGACAATTGGAAAAGATCTGATGAAAAGTCCCAGGACCACACCTCCAGATTAGGTCCTAAATCTGCTTGAAAAACAAGCACCAAGCCCTAAAATTAGCTGGATTGGGAGGCTGCTCCAGCACCAGCCATAGGAACTTTTGCCACCAGAACAGTAAGGGGTATTGGGCATTTGAACCAAGGAAGATCAAGGGAACCTCTGCTGACAAGGAATGCCAGAACCAACTGTACTGCAGAGACACCATATGGGTGAGCAGGAACCAACAAATGCCCAATGCAGAAGTGCAGAAGCAGTGAGGAAGGGACACCACTGACTGTGGGCTTGGAGGCTGGAGATCTTAGTTCCAGTTCCAGGTCAGAGGGTAGAACTGAAGGAGGACCTGAAGACAGAACCATCCCCCTTACCCTACGACTAGAGGTGATTATAAAAATTAAGCTACTACAAAATAAAAAAAAATGCACAGGTAAAAGACAAAGAATCCGACCATAAGAGTTACTACGGGAATAGAGAAGACTGGGGTTCATCTTCAGAGTAGGTCACTAAAGCAAAGAAACCCTTTTACCCCAAAGAGTAACAACAAATGGTCATTTGCCAAGAAACAAAAAAATCATAGAAGAACTTAATGAAGACTTTAAAAATCAAATGAGAGAGATTCAAGAAAATTAAAAAAAAAAACATCCCAAGGAGAAAAAAAAAAGACCAAGATGGACGTGAAAAGAAAGTCAACCAATTAGGAAAGAAGATCTAGAATCTTAAGGAAGAAAATGATGCCTTGAAAATCAGAATTGGGCAAGGCAAAGCCAGCAAAGTTATAAGAGATCAAGAAATAATAAAAGAATACAAAGAATGAAGAGAACGTGAAACATCTCATAAGAAAAACAACTGATCTGGAGAATAGATCAAAAAAAAAGAAAACATAAGAAGTAATAAGACTACTTGAAAGCTATGATCAAAAAAGAATCTTAATACAATATAAGAAATAAATAGAGAAAATTGTCCTAAAGCATTAGAACAAGAGGGGAATGTAGAAATAGAAAAAAACACCAATCACCACTTGAAAGAGATCCTATGAGGAAAACCCATAGGAATATTATAATTAAATTATAAAGCCCCCAGCTCAGGGCTAACATATTACAAGCAAGAATAAAAAAATCCAATTTAAATAAGATACTGGCACAATTAGAATAATACAAGAGTTAGCAGCAGTGACATTAAAAGATTGCGGGTCTTGGAACACTATATAACAAAGAATTGGGGTTCTAGCTGAAAATATCATACCCAGCAAAGCTAAGCATAATCTTGAATGAAAAAAAAAGGATATTTAATGAACTGATAGACTCTCAGAACTTTGTTAAAACACACATGCACACACACACACAAAATCTGAATCTAATAAAAGCATTGATATACAAGAGCTAAGAGAAATATGAGGTATATACCAAAGACTAATTACAAGGGACTCAATGAAGACAGACTGCTTACTTTTTACATATGTAAAATGTATAACATATCTAACGTTGTTATTAGTAATTGGGTAGTTATAAGAAAGATTAGGGTGGATCTCAGTATGATATGACTTTAAAAATAAAACCATTTAGGAATAGCTAAAAAGAGTAATTATTTCATACAAATGAGATGCAAGAGGAAGAACTGACACAGAGGAATTAGATGGGGGAGGACTGTTAGTTCTGGAATCCTACTTTCAGTGGGAATGCGTTCAAGAGGGAAATAAACACACATGTATTTATTTGTATGTATATATGTCTATAAAATTTTCCTGAATTCAGAAAGAAATAAAATACTAAGTGGATAGGGAGGGGGAGAAGATAAGGGAGGGATTTCAAGGGGAGGGGGAGGGAATAGATTAAAGGGGGTATGGATGAGTGTTTAGATTAATGAGAATTGGAAGACAAGGGAGGGTTCTTTGGGAGGATAAGGCAAGGATCCTTGGGGAGGAAGGAACAGGAGGGCAAGAGAGTGAGTAGAAGTAAAATAGAGAACTTGAGAGGGATAGGAAATAAGAAACATGCACAAATACAGAAAACGATCAGAAGTAGAATTTGTTAGGGAAAACATATGTCTATATATATATATACATATATATATATGAATGTATATAAGTATGTGTATATATGCATCTATCTATCTATATCTATACACAAATATATCTGAGCTTAAATGCAGTCTTCTGGGGGTGAGGAGGGGGAAAGGAACAAAATAATAAGTACACAACAGAGAACAAAGAAAAGTAACAAGCAAGCAAAGAAAAGATGGATAATTTTCAACACAACACATTTGAGGTGATCGCTTAAAGAAGTTTCATATTCAAAGAATCATAGGTGCAAAGGTAGTATGTCCAGGCATGGGAGGTAGCTGATGCACAGTAGTGGAGATTGGAGATAAAATGTTGTGTAGGAAGTAGGAGACAATAGCTTCTGCATACCAAGAAGGCTATGAATTTACCAGACATTAAAATGCTCAAAAGTCAATTAAAGTATCTAATCAGTAACCAAAGTAGAAGCTTCCATGATGCATTACAAAACTGCCATAGTTTACAGTAAAATATAAGTAGATATTATTTTTCATTCCATGTCTATTCTTTGCTTTTATAGGCTTTCATAATAAGATAGATGAGAAGACAAGGGAAAAAGTCTAGGACACTGAATACACATTCCCAAGAGGAAGAATATGTTTACTTCAAGTTGAATGTGTTCTCCAGAATCTCACACTGAGGAACACCTTATGAGGTCCTTTCCTCTTAATCTTCTCAAGGGCATTGGCTTATCTTTACTTGCTTAGCCTTTTTTTCACTAAGTTCTCCATAAGAAATGAAGTTGTTATTCTGTTAGAATTCTAGACACAAAATGATATCCCAAAATGATTTATATTAATGTGAAATATTATCATAAACATATAAAATATCACGGTTTCATCTGTTCGATCCCTTTCCTATTGCCTGAGTAGAAGAATTGTATTGGAGTCACCTACAGGAAAAAGTATCTGTCTAGGGCCAGAGGTATAAAGTCAAAACAAAAGTCTTCCTTTTGCTAAAACAAATTGGAAAAAACAAAGCTGGAGAACAAAGATGAAACAGGAAGGAGCAGTGACAGCCATCTGTTTTATGCCTGCTAATATGGTGAGAAAAGAAAATATATCCAAACACAGTGAGGAGAGGGGAGACAGAAGGTCAATGTCCAAATCCTTCCTGATTTGGCATCATATCTTCAATATTTATTTTTAAATGCTATCAATTTTTTCCAAATATACATCCCATGATACCAAAATTTGGCATAAAAGGTATAAAAATGGATGCTAATGAATTGGTTAAAGGGTTTCCCCCCCTTTTTATGGCTTACATACAGTAATTTATGGTTGGCCATTTGCCAGCTGGTCACTAAATATTTTAAGTTCTGAAATGAAATGCTTCTCAATGTGCTGTACAGACATGGTTAAAAAAATCTCAACTTCATTACTTCACTTGGGCTCAATCATCATTTAACAAGGTATGAACAATGTCTGTGCATTGTAATGAACTAGAACAAGTGACCTCAGAAACCGGGAAAAGCTGCCAAAATTTGAATTACATCCCAAACAAGAATGTCTGTTTTCCCCTACAATCTGCTTAATGCAGAATGCATTAGGCTCTCAGAACTGCACAGCTGTGATTCCATCTAAGGAGAATAATGCTTGCTTTTAGATTTTTAAAATGTTCTTCCTAATGAGATTTGGTACCTCTATCTGAATTCTCATCACTATTCTTTTCTTTCTTTTTTTTTTTTTTTTTTGCCTGAATTCCTACATCCTGGAAATACTTGGTGCATGAATGGTACAAATACTGTGATAGTGGTAATAATTTCAACATCAGCTCTCAACTAGGGTATTTGTCTAGGCTTTGACAAACATGTAAGAGTCAAAGGGATCACTTTAGAAAACAATCTTGTTTTTTTTTCTTTCAGATTTCTAGTCACATATTGATTTAAGCAAATGGTCAAAACAATAAAGGACAGGGGAATGCTGTCAGTTTCCTTTCAATCAGTAACTGAATTCTTTGTACTGCTGATTTCCTGTTTGTAAGACTGCTGTCTGGTAGGCTTAACTTTCTAGGAGTATGACAATCCAACAACCTGGATGACATAGTGCTTTGCAATACTTTTTGGCTGCTCCATTTTATTTTCTATTAATAAGACACAAAGACTGTGTGTACCTATTCTGAATCTGGTTATTTTTATAATTTAACATAGACAGTATAAAGAAGAGCAAAATAACAGCTCCTTTAAATGACACTTTTCTGCATGATGCAATATTAAGCACATGTTCATCTATTCTCTATGACCATGTAATGGCAAGCAAAGTAGTACTTTGCTGCTTGTTTCAGCTATTCAAATACCTTTGAGCCTCACCTCTGATTGTATCAAGAGTCTCTGCTGGAAACAGTATACATTGTGCTGCCCTTAATAGGTCTAAGGGAGTTTGAAGACCTTCCCTGCCCTTAATAGGCCTAAAGTAATCACATGGGGCCCACAGTGGGAGGAACCTTCTGAAAGAGTAGGAAAGGTGGAATAAGAAGGAGCAAACAGATCTGGGAGTGAGCAGAGCTAAGAAAGAGAATGTTTGTGATGTTGGCACTCTGTTGTTCTGTCTGTGTTAATGCTACTTTGTCAGAAGCACTTTGTCTGTTGAAAGAGGACTTTACTGTTATTACAGAAGTCCTGAAAGAGGACTTTACTTTGATTTGTTTTTGATTTCTTAGACAGAAGCATTGTCTGTTGATTTGTGTTACTTTGTCAGGCAGAAAGTGAATTCAGATGATAGTGCTGGTAATGTGTGTAAATATTGTTATAGCTCTGTTAAGCTTTATTTTCCTAGAAACAGAAATTGTGAAGAGCTTGGAGTGGAACTGTCCCCATGAGCTGACATACAGAACAGTAGTGTAGAGCTGCTATATGTGAATCCAGGCAAGAGCTGGGAGTAGTCAGTTCATGGAAGAGAGGTCATAGGTTTTGAAAGTCAGCCTTGAGTTAAGATGAAAGAGGACTTTACCTGGATACTCTGTATTGACTGAAGATATTGTAATTTACTGTGACCTAGGGGTAGATGGTGTTTGTACTTTCTGCTCCCCTTTAAGGATAATTGGTTTAAGGATGATTGGAAGCCAGCCTCTAGTCAAGATGAAAAAGTACTTTACTTGGATAATTTTTATTGACTGAGGAGATGGGTGGGTGGTATTAGTATTTTCTGTTACCTCTTAAATATGCCTAAAAGATACACCGAATGATAATGCTTTGTTTAAGACTGTGTGGCCACCTTAGTAATAAGTTGTTATGCTTTGGAGAATGTTATGCCTTAGTTTGTTGCTGAATAGAGAGTTCACTATGCTATGTGATTAACTAAATAGAGAGTTCACTACATTATGTGATTAGATACTTAAAGTTATTCATAGCAGCAGTCCTCAGGAGAGCTGCTCATTATTGGCATTACAGATGAACAAATTGTCATTTGACCCTTTGAAAAAATGAGTTCACTCAGCATAGCTGTGGAATCAGAAGCCTTGGGTTCAGATCCTGGCTCTTTCATTCAGTGTGACTCTTGGTAAATCATTTCTCTTTTTGGATCTCAGTTTACTCATTTGCAAAAGGAAGGAGTTGGACTAGATAATCTATCAAATCCCTTCAAATTGCAACATTTTATAATTATTTAAATGATTTAGCCCAATCTTTCCAAGAAACACAACTTATGGAATATGCCATATTCATTTTAAGGGCTAGACAGAACACCACTGACTTACTTTAAATGATGCATCTTTATTATAGTACCTTGGAGAGTACAGAGGAATAAGGAAAGGGAAAGAAAACAACAACATTGCATTTTTCCTTTTTACTTCTATATGCTTATCTAAGGAGGGTAATCTAAGACCTGATATTTAGAAAATGTTTCAGTAGATGGGAGTTTGATTACAATAGGCTCCCAGTTCCTGTCCTAATCATTTATTCTCATCTCCTATTTTTTTTTAATTTTTACTTTTTTTTGAGGGGGGAGGCAGGGCAATTGGGGTTAAGTGATACCCTGGGTCACATGGCTAATAAGTATTAAGTGTCTGAGGCTGGATTTGAACTCAGGTCCTCCTGATTCCAGGGCTGGTACTCTATTCACTGCACCATCTAGCCACCCTTAGCTTCTAACATTTTTAACCAAATTCTCTCTCTCATTTATCAAAATGCTCATTTTAATCTATTATTTGTCACAATACTGATAATAGCCTGAAAATTCATACCTGGGTATCTTTTAGACTCTCCAATTGGTAAACTCAACCCTGACTATATTTATTAATATCTATAGGCTGTGTACACCCACCTTTAAATGACATCACTTCATTTCTCCAGCTCAGAGAAGCTCATCTTTATTAAAAATTGTGAAATCAATTGAAGAAAAATGAGCTAAGGTTTAAAGTGGAAATGGCAGCAGCCTTGAAAAATGATTGGGTGGAAATAAAATGGAGGGATAAGAACAAAACAAATACTGTGAAGATATTGGAGGATGTGCAGACAAGTCTGTTAAAAGCTACAGCTTCAGATACAACTATGTCCCTCTATATGCCCACAGACATGCACATGCACGCACACACACACACACATACACACATGCACACATGTATGCATGCACATGCCATCTATAAAGAAAACACATTCAGTTGGTTCAAACTTTTCTTAAAAGCTAACAGGATTGTAAAGTCTTTTTGTGAGCTTTACATGTTCCAAAATAAGACCAGAGTTTCCTAGTCAAAGATTATATAGACAATGCTATTTTATCCTTCTAATAAGTACAAATATCAGAGCCCAAGCAATTAACAGAGAACCACTGATGAACCTCTAAGCTCAAGGATGAGAAGGCCCAAAGATTACAATTTCTCTTTGCTTTACAGTCATCTCTTTAAAAAATCTAGAATATGAAAACTCTACTTATGAACTTCACCATATACAACAGGTATCTTCACAGCCTTAGAAACCTGAGAATCTCTTCTTTACAGGAAGATCAACACTTCGAGTGTTGAAAAAAATTCCTTTCCAAAAAAGAAGTACCTCATCAGTTCTTTCACATAAATCTTCAAATATGTTTAGGAAGAATTGCATTTTTTAAGTGTATTCAGTTATATACTAGGCAAGGGAAGGAGTTTAAAAAAAAGTCTGCATCTGAACTACAGCTCACCATAATCTGGTTAAAATTATCTCCAGCACCACCTGTCATTATTAATATGCAAAAAGGGGAGAGGGAATATATTTCAGGCCAGCTATGCTGTTCTGAGTATGGCCCATCAGCTTCTCACAGTTTCATTTTAGGATAATGGTTGTTACCTTTTCAATAGATTCAGGATTTTTATGGAGTTGTTGAAGATATTACATCGTTAATTAAAATGTTTTTTTTTTCTTGGAATCTTTCATTTAGTTTAGTAGCTTTTCTATCTAATTCCTAGAAGATTTGTGAGTCTTTTACATATTTCAATCTTTGGGGCTTGTTTTTAATCTTCAAGTTTAATAAATTTCATTGGCATTGAAAATTGTTATGTTGTTTCAGAAAATGATAATGTGACCTAGCATAAGCATCAATGCATTAACCATTATATCCAATTTAACAAGAGTTACATAAATGAATTTCAAATGTGTGGTCCTGATAATGACTAACGTCTGTGGCAAATGACTAACGACTGAGACAATATCATTTCAGGCTAACCTAGTGGATAGCAATTTAACTGTCTTTCATTTTCTTATTCTTGGTCTTTCTTGGCAATAACCTGCTTTTTCTGGGCATTTCTTCTGCTTCAAATATTTCTTGGAGACCTGGGGAGAGTTCCAAGGGACTTGAATTAAAACCAGGGCTTTTGGGGAAAATCAGACCAAGAAAACCTTAGGCATGCTTTACCAAGCTAGAATTTCTTGATCCCTCCAATAATCCCCAGAAAGAACCTGGTATCTTAAGGATATTTTCACGTCTATGTATTATGTAGAAGGAACCAAGGTGTATCATTAATTCTTCAAATAGGACCTAATACCTACAAGTTGGAAAGGACAGTCAAATTTATCAGTTTTAACTTGACTTTCACCCAGTTATGCTTTTTTTTTTCTTCTGGAGTGGGAACAAGGCAAATCACAATCACTCTAAACCTCATTTTTGTTAAATTATTAAAGGGAAAAATAATCACCCATACTAAGTAACAAATATTTATGGAACAAGCATCTGATCTGTATAGGTTATATCTCTTTTTACATATATATGTAAATACAATATGTATATATATATATAATGTACTCATATACATATACATATACATGTGTATGTATACATGAGACATATATTGTGACAGTATAGTGAGTTGTATGATGATTTTGGGATCAGGAGAATCTTGGTTCAAGTTTTATCTCTGATTCTGTATGAATGAGTTACAGATCTCTCAATGATGCAGACATCTCTAATACTATGCTACTAGTGAGCTATCTATCTCCATCCATGAAGGGGGTTTCTTTATCAGAGTGGCCCACACTGATGAAACCATAGATGTAAAGTTTCTATTTATGTTTCTCAAGTTCAAAAAACAAAAATGTATAGATATGCATACACACATTTATAAATTGAGTTTATCAGATATCTCCAGAATGTTTCTGACATAACAGTCATAAGCCTCCTTATTGTTATGTGAGAGCAATTGTTATCTTGTCTAAATGCTAAAATCTACTGGGTAAAGGTATATACAAATATTAAATACATGCAATTTCAGCCTGCCATTCTCTGGGACTTCAAATGTTGGATGCATTTTGAGTGATAGAAGGGACAAAGAGAGAAGGGAAGGTCAGCTTCCAAAATCTGATAAAATACTTATCCACCTGCAGGCCATGTGCATAGTGATTGCAGTGAAATTACCTGCAGATGTTGCCTCAGGGTCTTCTTAAAGTGTGATGCTTTTACTTAGATTCTCCTTGCTTATCTTATCTTTCCCCTTCCTCTGAAATTTTTATAAGAAATTTGTTATTTTTTTCTTCCCACATTTTAAGATATTGCCAGGTAATTCTTTGAGGAATAGCCTATGTTTGGGAATCTTATAATACTTGATTGGACATACTGAATATATGCAGGCTTTCAGAGCTATTTTCCTAGTGTATTCTGAAGAATAAATGGATACTTTAAGGTGTCTCACTCGGGCTTCCCATGAAGCTGTATAAGGCTCTTTGTCTGGTACATTTCTTTTGAGACATCATTTCCCCATCAATCCAGTTCTCCCACCAAACAGGTACACTTTTATTGGAGTGATTATAATGACATACATGGCTTAATGAATAGAGAGTTGATGACAGAGTCAGGAAGACCTTGGTTTAAGAATCACTTCTTTAAAAATTACATGGCAGAGTTTTAGAAAATTTGTAATTCTAAGAATTTAGATTTTCTGTCTGTTGAATTTCTGTTTCAAAATAATTTTTTTATGATAAGCTTTACCAGAAATGAAAACCTAATTGTAACTTCCCAAGTAGTAGTGTATTGTTTCATGTCTTCCTTCTAGAACAATAAAGAGTTAAAATAACAAAATGTACAAAAAAGAAGAGAAAAGAAAAAGAATAACTTCTGACCCATAGTGGCTCTGTGACCCTGGAAATATTACAGAACATCTCTGTGATCTGATAACTCTCTAAAACCATAAAGTTATAGAGAAGGTTAAGTGACTTGCCCAGGGTCTCACAGGTAGGAAGTGTCTGAAGTTGGATTGAACTCAGCTCTTTCTGACTTGAAGTGCAATGTTTAATCAATTATGCCATAAGGCCACAAAAGAGGCTAAATCTTATCCTATGGACAAAAGGGAATCACTTAAATTTTAAGAGCAGGGTCAGACTTATTCTTTAAGAATATCAATTTGTCAGCCAGGTGGAGTCTGGATTGTAGAGACAGGAGAACAGAGGCAAGGAGAATAATTATGAGGTTCTTATAATGTGGGAAAGAAATGATAGGAGGCTAAACTAGTTTAGTGGATGTTTGAGTGGGAAGGAGGGGATATATAGGAGGGATGTTATGGAGGAAGAACTGAAAATATTTGACAACTAATTGTGTATAAGGAATAAAGGAAAGGGAAGAACCAAGGATGACTCTCAGGTTCCTAACCTGGGAGACTAGGAAGACAGAAATAGACAAGTTAGGAAGAAGCAAGGATGAGGTTTTTGGCAAAGATATTGGGCTTAGCTGAACTATTTATTGCAGAAGTTTATATTTTAAAATCCTTGAAAATCCAGATTACAAAAAATTTAGGGTCAGGACTAGACTGGATTTCATTGATATCAGTAGGGTATTTTGGTAAAAATTCTTAACAAATGTACTTTATACTCTTTTAAATTTAGTTAGTATAATTAAAAATTTCTCTATCACTTTCTTAGGTCTAAGAAGTCAATAAAGCTATAAATCAAGTCCTGATTTATCAGCATTTTCTGATTTCCAAAGAGTAAATGCTCTCACTGAAAATTGAACAATTGGTTTTGACAAGCTTGTTTGTGATCTGTCCTGTTCTCCTGGGTATAGGGAACTCTGAGATGGGGAAATTTCCTCTATCAATGCAGGTCATTTCTGCCTCGTAGACTCCATAGAATCCTGAAATATCAGCTCAAATGTCCAATCCTACAGAGGGGCTCTTCTGTTCCACCTTCTGATGCTATTTTCCACCAGCTTTGACTATTTTGTACAATTATGCCTTCCACATCATGGTTGTGGCATGGCATCCCTTCAATCTAGAAAATCTATGTAAATTTTTCTGACAATCCCTTCAGACCAGAGAAGAACTCTTTTGGATTCATGGATTTCCTTTTTTTTTCTTGATTTTACACATTACATACATTTAATGCATTTCTGAATTTCTAAACTTTTTCTGTATCATCTGCTGGCCTTTGTGTGTCATCCGTGGCTTCGGCAAAACTCCCCCCAAATTCTCATTTAATTCTCATGTTGATCTGTGACATATCAAAACCATGATGGAGAAAGTCATGATCTTGGAGTGATGACTGCAATTATTACTCTCTTCCTATAATCTATTTCTCTCTTCCAGAATGCAAACACCTTGGTAACAGGGCTTCATTTTTTGTCTTTCTATTCCTGGACTTGGAAGAGTATCAGGCTCATAGTAGGTGCCTAATGCTTTTTGAATGAAACATTTAGCTATAGTTATGTTCACTTATGATATGATTGAAAGGAAGATGGCATAGCAGACAGAGGGCTAGCTTTGGAGTCAGGAAGCCATGGTTGAAGCCTCTGACATATGCTACCTGTGTGACCCTGAGCAAGTCATATAACCTCCATATACCCTGGGCAACTTAGATTGCAAATCTCTATCAATCTGCTTGCCTGTAATGGTAAAGAGTTCTTCCATATTAATGTTTCTTTACACTTTAGAAATCACAGTTCTGGACTACCCTGCTCCCAAATAAACAAACTGAAACAAAATGATTAACAAGGCATACAATGTTTTACATATTCTGGGTCATTCATAGCAGGTCATGTTTCAAAGCAGACAACTCAGAAGTTTAAAATATCAATTCTCGGAGGCGGCTAGGTGGCGCAGTGAGTAAAGCGTCGGCCCTGGAGTCAAAAGGACCTGAGTTCGGATCTCTCAGACACTTAACGTACACACAAACAAAGAAACCTAGCCGAGGGACCTTGGGCAAGTTACCCCCAATTGCCCTCCAAAAAGCATATATATATAGTATATATGTATATATACGTATATATACATATCAATGCTTTATTCTATTGTCTTTTGCCTTTTTGTTGACTATTTAGATAAAGAAATGAATATTGTGTCTCTCCTGAAGAACACTATGATTGTTTTGTAGCAATATTGCTTTGGGTTTCAGCATTTGGAGTGAAATTTCAAAGGCCTTATTTATTCTTAAATAGCTAACTGCTCAGGCAAAGGCTAAATCTTTACAGATGCAGGATGGTATGGTTTTGGAAACTGTGGGATCTTTTATTTTTTTTTGCTTAACTCATAATATACATGCATAATATCATCAATTCAATTTATTGTATATTTATTAAAGACTATGTGCATAAATATTATATATTTATTAAAAACATATTTATATTATATAGACTTATATGTTATATTTATCTATTAATGACTTACTATGTGCATGGCATTATCCTAGGCACTGATGGTGCAAAAACCATGGGAAAGAAATCTGTACTTCACATTTTACATTTTGTTTTCCATATTTAAAATTTAAGCAAATTAAACCAGCAAATCTTTGCCAACAATTCTCTTTGTAATCTGACCCTTCCTCCTTTTTCCAGATTAACCGACCTGATTGTAATTCTTGGACATAATACTATATGACTTCTGTGTACTCCTTTTGCACTTTGCCATGGCTGGAATATTCTTCACGCTTATCTTCATTGCTTAGTTCCCCTGGCTTCCTTCAAGAAAATTCATATTACACCTACAGCAGCAAAGCCTTTCTTAGTCAACTAGTTGCTAATATCTTCCCCTGCCTTCCATCCAGTATGTGCCTAATTATTTCCATGTTGTCTCCCACATTAGAATGTAAGCTCCTGGAGGGGCAGAGTCTTCTTTTACTTTATTTAAATCCCTAGAGTATAGTACAGGACACACACATTGTAAACACTTAGTAAATTATTATCAAATGTTTGAATTCTTGGCAAAATGTATATCTACACATATACACACAGTGATAGACCCACTCTCCTAATAGAAGAGCTACATAATTTGCTTTGTATTAATTAAAAGAGACCCCTGATGTTGATCATTAGCCATGGAAGTAAACATAGATGAAAAGACTCATATATATTCCACAATATGCCCTATGCTAGGACCATATAAAAACCTTTCTTCATGAGTCTCCAATGATTAAAATTTTAGCCTGGAGTTATTGGCAACCTTTTGTTTAAGATCTTTCTGACACATTTTGACACATGTATATGGAACTAATGATTTGAACTGAATGGTTTGCCAGGTAGAAGGGCCAGCTATTGAGACTGAACAAAAGATAATCGTATGACTGTTTCTCCAATGGTACTGGCAGTGCATATGTTGATATAGCCTTAGAGTCATGGTCTGCCAGAAGCTTTATTTTTTTTTTCTAGCAGAGAACTGTGCTAGTCCTTCTCCCAGTCAAATCCATTGTACCCTTTATCCCCCTCATCCATGTGATGACAATATCACCTATGCATAGGCTAGAATTTTTCTTCCAGTCTTCCTACTAGTTTGTCACTTTAACTGAAATCTCCATTTTTATAGAAGGATAGGTAGAAAAGATGTTTCCCTTTCAACCTTCTCTATGTAAAGTTACTACTTCTACAACTCCCCATCATTCACTAGAGGACCATGGGGAATTTTTTCCAGATTATTCCTCTGTATTGCTCTCTCAATAACCTTTCTCCCTCAAAATCCACACAATATAATCATATCAACACCTCCAACTTTGTTATTACCTATAACCCTTCAAATTACTCAATTTTCTCAATGTGCTAGGTATTACATACATGATTTTTATCTCATCTCCTTTAATATTCATGCTGATAACTCCTTGAAATTTGACCTTGCATTTCCTCAACCTCTTCAATTCCAACAACTTCCTTCTCCACCCATGCTAAACCATATACTTTCATTTTCACATCTTAGACCTCAAACTTCATTCACCTGCACCATCTATAAGACTATGAATGTCACAACCTCTCCTTTCACCTTTCCATTCACTTATTCATGTTGAGTTTCTTTCTTATTCTAATTGTGAATGCGGTTCTTTAGACCTTTCTATCTATAAATCTTTCCTCCTTTGCATTCATTTGCTATCATAGTCTCCCTTCCTACTAAAGCCTACCACTTTCATGATTCACTAGCCACTACTGTGCAATCATTTACATACAAACTTTCCTCCATTCTTTATCTTATCATCTTAAGCTATGGCTAACAAACACTCTCTGATTTTTTCTATTCTTGTTCTCAGCCTGCTATATAATCCTATAAAAAGTCATACAATCAAGTTGATTTCATCCATTCTAAACTTATAGTACAAAGTATTATAGTAGATAGAGGGTTGACTTCAAAATGAAGAAAAATGAGACTCCAATAACAAGCAACATAATCTTTTAGGGCCCTCAGGCAAATGCCTAATACAGTAAATTACAGCTATGTTGATGATCTGCATGAGTGAAGAGAGTTTATTCATTGAGACTTCAAGACACCAATGAAATCACAGATCTGAAACAATGAAAATATCATTTGGGCATATACTCCTACTCACCCATCTATTAATGACTCCCTATTAGTCCTAATCTTTGTGACCTGGTAGTGATTTGGGGTTCTTCAAAGCTATATAAAAAAACCAACAAGACACAAGCTCTTTCATGTTTCATGAAGTATCAAAGGCTTAAATACTATAAGCTCAGCAACAGTCCATTTGTTCTAAGGATGAACCTAACTATGTGCCTGGTTCATTACCCCATTGTGCACAGCAAAGTAATATTTTGTTTTCTCATGGCCAACCATAAAACATGTTTTTTTTCTTCTAAAAAGTCTTTAGTTCTGCAGTTCCTTTATCTACCTGCAATGAAAAATAGATGTAATATAGATTTATTTTAATCACAAATATATTTGGACTTATGGGGAAATTACTTTTTTCATTCTATTATCTGCAAATACAACCATTCATAGATGCTTTGTATATGCTTTGAGAAGTATTATTTTTATGTCAACATTTTTGCTGTTGAGTGAAATAGTTCTGAAATCAATCTTATAGAATGCAAACAGTCTTTCTGATATTACAGGTGTGACTGTGGGAATAGTTTATTTGTTTATGACACCTAATTTTATATAGAAAATGCCTCTTGTCTTGAATACACAATATACTTCATCTTATTTTATTTGCATGTAAACTTTCAAGAAGTCATTTCAATGTATTATCCTTCAAATTATCTGTAGCTTAAATATCCATGCAAAATAAACACAATGGTCTTTCCTTGTTTCCAATGACAGTACTTATAAATCCCAGTGGTTGACTGGATCATATTTTCTGGATTTGGACTTTTTACTTTATATATTTTTGCTACATAAAAGTATTTATTTTCTTTGCTTGTACTGATTTTAGTCAGTGAATTTGGTCTTCAAAAATGTTATCCATTAATCAACCATGAAAAATATTTATTTCATATGAAAATAAGATAGAAAATTAGAATAATTTAATTTAAATTTAATTTACAATTAAATTTAATTATTAAAAATTCAAACATATCTAAAACATTCATGTCATTTCAACTTTTTAAGTCATAGATTTTTTTAAAATCAACTTATACTATATTTGCCAAATGAAAGATGTTGACAAATGTAATAGATGTTAATTTTATCTTCCTCTCAAAGATTATTTAACTTAATTTGTGTTTTTGTTTAAATATTGCAAGAAGCATGATATATATCACTGTGTTGTGTTTGTCAAGTGATGTTCACAGATCATCCCAGAAAAATTCATCATGTTTCAATTACATTTGACCTCATTTGTACAAAATATTAAACAATATCTGCATTTTATTCCCTGTCAGTTGAAATCGATTTGCTGTGCTAATCCTCCCTTTCTCTACTTTGACTTAGGCTTGTTTTCACTGAAAAAAAAGTGAAAATGTTAATTCAGAAATTTTTACAAAAAATAAAATTATTTTAGTTATTCCTAGGTATACTCAGCCCCATTTTAGAAAACTCAGTGCCAAGTTATAGAGGGTTGAATTGATAGGTTAGAGTTCACACATTTAAAAACAAAACCAAATATGTCTTTAAAATACTGAATTAAGAAATACTGATCACTAAAATTACTGAAGGTAGTTATTACATATCCATAAAATCATGAAGAAGACCTTTGGTTTAAAAAAAATAACATAACACAGACATGCAGCCAGCATTTACTCTTATACATTACTGCTTTTGCAATTTAAAGACAATCTAGTTACTATTATGGATTGTACCAGTTTCTGAGTTTAATTAAAAAAAAAAAACAACTCTTTTCACCCAAGAAACTATGATTTCCATTTCTTATCTGAAAGGGCATTGATATGTAATAACATAACTAATGATGTACAAGAGTAGCCAATGATCAGTCATTAAAGTGGTCAATAATTCTTTTGCCTCTGTAACAGAATTTATTTTCATTGTTATGTGATAGCATTTACTCATCCTGCTTATTTGTGGGGAGTAGGGGGGCATGGTGGAGGGGAGAGGTAGCATCAGCTAGGTGATTCAGTGGATAGAATGACAACCCTGAAGTCAGGAAGACTTTTCTTAAGTTCAATTCTGGCCTCATATACTTCTTAGATGTGTCACCCTGGATAAGTCACTTAAATTTATTTGCTTCAAATTCTTCATTTTCTAAAGGAGCTGGAGAAGGAAAGGGAAAACCACTCCAGTATCTTTGCCATGAAAACCCCAAATGGGATCAGACACAACTGAAAAACAAACTATTTTAAAAAATGATAAAATAGTAGTTATTTTCATTAGTGCATGTTATCACTGAAGAATAATAACATCTGTCTGAAAAATTATTCTTGAGTATATAAACACACATATACATATGTATCTATGTTATAAATAGACTTGGGTGTATGTTTGTTTACAGACAGTGTGTGGTGGGTCTAAAATTGTGAATTCATCTGAATAGAGAATTTTCTGAGTGGAAATATACTTTAAAAATACACATAAACAATCCAGTCTTACAGAATTGCTTGTGAAAGAGAGATTCACCCATGGTCTTGCAGCTAAAATATGTTTGGGACATGATTTGAACCCAGATTCCTTGTTCCAAGGCTAGTTCTCTAACTACTGTCTATAATACGTCAAATGGTTTTGCCACTTATAAGTTATAAATATTAGTGTTTGTATATAATTTTTTATTGAAACTTGTTTATTGATAATAAAGTAACATGCATGTATATATGTATATATCTTTATGTATGTGTATATACAAATATGTATATATATAGATATCTATATCTATCTATCTATCTATCTATCTATCTATCTATCTATCTATCTATATCCATCCAATGAATGTGCATCAATATTCTAGGAAGGTAGCATTTATATTCTAAGCTGTGACCTATGGTAAGACTTGTTTACTAAAAATATCTCCTTTCTCCATTTTCATTCTAATGTTTATATATATATATATATAAACATTAGAATGAAAAAAAAAATATATATATGTGTGTGTGTGTGTGTGTGTGTGTGTGTGTGTGTGTGTATGTATGTATGTATAAGAGATCCCCAACTAGCTTCTGAATAATGCTGATTGATTGAATGAATGAATGATTTATTTATTTATTCAATAGATTTCTGGGTGATGACCAAGTGATGGGATTTGTGATAGATGCTATTCATTATAAGAAGATGTGTACACAGCATAGCCTGAGCTCAGGTTTGTGTAACATTGAGTTGAGAGAGGGGTGAATATGGCTAGTCCACTACAATCATGACAGTAGGATACTAGCCTTTGCAGCATTTTAAAATATATTGCTTAGAAACATTTACTTGGACTGGAGAAGCAACAAGTCCAAAGCATGCAAATAGAGAGAAGAGACTGTGTCTCTTGATCTAACCTTCATGGAATTCAGGCTATGACCCTGAAGAAGTTTCCTAGTGAATCTGTGAATTTCTTAGTATTTAAATTGGTATTCCTTGCAAACATCTTTCCAAATCTCTGGGTTCTCCCTTCTGTAGTCTAGGGTCCCAGTTTTCACAGAGGCCTGTGCTTTTAGCCCATCCTCTTGCTAGGGAGGAATAAGTATTATATTCCCATCCTGGGATATCCATTTCTTTCTCAAAAGCCCTCTTGCCTCCAAATAGAGATCTGATATTTTGTGAACCCATCCTTGTAGCCAAATATGACAACAACATAATATTCACAGAGCTCATGGAGGCTATGAATATGCTGGTGTAGTTGTGAATCACAAAATATAGCAGCCTCTCCACATTGAAGACAGAACCAAAACATTTATTCAAACACCAGAAAGCTAAAACCCAACACCAAGAAGCCAAATCCATCATAGCAACCAAGAAGTTGGTACACATAACTAATGCAGTGAGGAACAACATTCCCAAGCTTTCCTTCTATTAGGCCTTTAAAACAAAACAGTTCCTCTTAAGCAAAAATGCCCCTATCTCACTCATGCTAGCTGCTCTGCCTCCATGCTGCTTGCTACTAGTTCTGTTCTAGCTCTCCTCTGCTCCTTCCTGCTCCATTCTTTTGGCAAGCTCCTCCACGGGCTCCATGTGATTACATTTGGCCTATTAAGGGGTAGGGAAGATCTTCAAATTCCCATTACTATGACATTTGATCCTTTCTCTTCCCAGTTATACCAGGAGATCCACTGATTGGTTTTAACTTATTATGATGCTATAGATCAATCAGAGAAGTTATACTTTCTATATTTCCTAAAGCCTGGGGCAGTCATATGCTACAATCAACTATAGCCACCCAGAAAATGTTAAATAAGAACTTTTTCATTAGTCAGAATTGGTTCATGTGCTATTATAGAAAGCGAAATTCACCATATTTTTTCATTCAACAAATATTTAAAGTACCTAAATGTGCAATGCACTGTATTATTCCATTTGTAAGCAAAAAAAATCAAGAATAAAGAGACCTACAGCAAGGTCACACATTAAGAAGGATTCCTCTTTCACCCAATGCTATACTGCAGTCTGTTTACAGCAGGATATAATTTATAATTTGAAATAAAACCTACCCTTGTTAAAATCAATAAAAAGCATTTACTTTGTGATAGTGTGTTCTTGATTTTATAAATCATGCTTCTAAATCTGTTTATCTTGAAAGCTCAATTCATCCAGGCCTCTTTATTGGCTAAAATTGGTAAGATTCTACTTTATATCTCAATAGTTGAATTCCTGAGTATTATTTCTTTAGAAAATGTTATACCATTGGCTTGATGACAGTATGGAAAGATCAGTGAATTTGGAGACAGATGAGCTGGGTTTGAATCTCTTCTGAAACTCTGGGCCTCAGTTTCTTCATTGATAAAAATGAGGAGGTTTAAGTAGCTAACTTCTGAGGTTCCATCCAGTTTTAAACTTTTTAAATTTCATAGGGATAAGGATAAAGACTAGAATTGACATAGGAAAACTATAGCAATATATGAGGGCAATCCTTATATTATGCATCTTCTCTGTACCTTAAAGACTTAGAGAACTGCCTAGTGCTAAGTGACTTGTCTAATCACACAGCTCACACAGGGACAAGGCCTGAAAACAGTTTTTTCCTGATTCCAAGGCTAGCTCTCTATCTAACATGTTATTTGCTAAGTGAACATGAATTTCACAAGACTCCTATTCAGATGCCATTTTACAACAGTGTGCTTAGCATGGTGCCTAGCACATAGTGGGTGCTTAATAAATTGACTGAATGATGGATTCGAAAAGTTCTCAACAAAGCAGCTCTCTTTGTGGTAGCTAAGAATTGGAAAGCAAAAGAATGCCCCTCAATTGGAGAATGGCTAAACAAGCTATGTGATATATGATTGTAAAGGAATATTACTGTGGTATAAGGAATGACAAGCATGATGAGTTCAGAAAAACCTGGAAAGACTTACATAAATTGATGCATAGTGAACAAAAGTAGGAGAATGTTGTACCCAGTAATAGCAATATTGTTTGATGAAGAACTCTGAATAATTTAGCTATTCTCAGCAATACAATGATCCAAGACAACACAAAGGCCTAATGGTAAAGCATACTATCTCCCTCCAGACTGAAATCATTTGAATGTAGACTGAAGCATGCTATTTTTCACTTTCTTTCTTTTATTTTTTTTTTCTAGTATGAGTCTTATTGTACAAAATGACCAATATGGAAATGTTTTAAATGATTGCACATTTATAATCTATATCTCATTACTTATCAGCTCAGGGAGGGAGAGAAGGAGGGAAAGATAAAATTTGAACTAAAACTTTAAATAAAAATGTTTAAAATTAAAAAAAGTAAAAAGTAATCTGATCATGAAATTATTATTTGGAGACCATCAAGTCTTTATTTTTATATCAAGACTTTTTCAAGGAGATTCTTAAGTTTCATTTTTGTATTTTGAATAAAGTTATTCTTACTTAATAAGCAAGAAATGCTATATAATTATTTAAAACACAAAAACAAGAAGTCATAATGGAAAGGTCAATGTAATTTTAGTAAGAAAGATGCGAGTTTAAGTCCTTCTACTGAAAAAGTGTGAACCATCAGGCAGACACTTAACCTCTTCAATTCCCATGTAGAAAATGGGGATAATAACATATGACCCAATCATCTTTCAAAGTCACTGTGAAAATTACATGAGGTAATGAATATGAAAGCAATTTCAAAGCTTTAAAGTGCTATATAAAAGTGATTATTATGTTATTTGCCATGTGCCTTTCTCACCATTAATGATAATATAGTGAAGATGATTAGGTAATAAGTGGAAAGATATTCTTCTATATCCAGTTTTTTTTTTCCTTTTGGGAGGAGGTGGCTTAAATCCTAGAATGCATATAGAAGCAGAGATATTTTGGAGTGTTGGATATTCTTTACTGATTGTTGATCATCCATTCAGTAAGTAGAGTATGCTTCATGAGACTTCTAAGTATAAGCATGATTATTAAAAAAAAAATCAAAACCCTGAACAGCAGGAGAAAAAGTACCTACAAAGACACAAATCTTTAAAGTCCATAGAATCAGGAATTGGATTTCAGGAATTCAAATTCATTTTGATTAATTTTCTCCAAGCAATTTCCCCCTGATTTGCAGAAGTAATGATATGTGAAATTTAAAATATCCAAATCAAAGATGACAGAAGAGAAACATGTAAGAGTTGATGTACATTAGAAGGCTTCTAGATAAATAGTAAATATATTTTTAAAAGAAAAATTATTGTTGAATGCCATATGAATATATATATATATGTATTATCGAACTATCATATTATTTTTACAAGAAAGCCAGATTCTCAGCATATCATCTTTAATGCATTGTTATTACCTTTGAGATGAAACTTTATAATTTTTTGCTTCACTAAAGCATCTCGAGTGAGCACACATTTTAGTGTCTGAATAGTTTCCAAATATTTTAATAAACCACCCAATATCATGAACAGGATCTGAGCCTGTGTGACTCATGAATGGACATCATACTGTAAGAACTAAACAGGTTTTACATATGAACTTGTGACATTGCTTATAAGGTGTTCTAAACTGGCACAAATACACTTGTTTAAAATGACAACATTTTTGTTTCATTTTGTAGCTTTGTGATTTCTTTAACGGATAAAAATAATATAAAATTCATTTTGGACAGTCTTAAAAGTCAGAGAGGTATAATGGTTGGAGAAATATCTTTGTTATCCATTTAGAACAATAATCATTTCTTAAATATAACAATCAGGTGAAAATTATAAAATAAGATCTATCAAATTATGTTTGTATATATTTTAATACATATCAAAATGTGTTTGAAAAACCTTCAACGAAATACCGTTATTGTGCAAACAATAATAACAACAACAATCTGGGTAGGTAGAGCTAAAATAAAGCCTTTATTTCCATTTAAATATAAAATATATTTTGGAAAAAAAATGATTCATCAAACACTTTATAGACAGTAAAAATCATGGCAATTTTAAAATTACAATGTAGGTACTTCTAGAACAAAGGAAAATCTCAACATTTCTATCCAACTAAGTGGAATTTCAACATGGCACTCATTATTACACATCAATGGATTACATCAGATTCTGTTTTTAGTAATGTTAATATGTAACTTTCTCTTTAACAATTGTTACCCCTATTTTTGGGACAAGGAAAACCAAGACAATGTCAGGATGAGATAACAGGTGAACATTACCCCCAAATCATTTAAAAATGTTTCTTATGCGAAATCATTCTGAATGTCATAAGAGATATAAATACTTTAATAAAAACTATTAACATTCACAATTTCATTAGACTTTTTTCAAATGCAATAACATTCACTCAGATTACCTAGCCTGTTGCAAGGTACTAAACAAGAATTTTGAATATATATTAAAAACAACAACACATGACATGAAATAGTATAATCCCTGCCACATAGGAGATACATAACAAATGTTTGTTGACTGGTTGATCTTCTGCCAACACATCCAACTTAACAAATTCTAAAACAAATTTTTTATATTTTCCACCAAATTTGCTTACATTTATGATTATCTTATTTCTGTTAAATACATCACCATTCTTCTAATACCTGCATCAAAGCCTTAGTTCCATATTTAATTCCTTCT
Organism: Gymnobelideus leadbeateri; assembly: GCA_011680675.1. Lineage (NCBI taxonomy): Eukaryota > Metazoa > Chordata > Mammalia > Diprotodontia > Petauridae > Gymnobelideus > Gymnobelideus leadbeateri. The sequence goes on from WOXC01007671.1 coordinate 57,278, forward strand.
TCCTGCTCTTCCTAATCTAATTACTCACCACATACTAATGATTCTATCCAAAAAAAATCTCAAACTATCTTCAACTTTACATTCCTACTAAACCTTTATAATTCCCTATGAAATACTCATTTCATTCCTCTCTCACCTATACCACCTTGGGTATTCCTCTGACCCTCAAAATCTGTTTTGACCACCACTATCATCTTGCTAAGTCTTTGTAATATAAGTAAGAATGCTGTAGGCTCTCAAAAATAGGATGTTCATAAAGAGCCATGTTCTCTGGAGAATCCCTTTCTTTCAAATGACCTTCTGAAGTGTCCGCCCTTTGAATTATCCATTTCAGATAGTCAAAAAGAAGATATTTCCTGTCTTTCAGTGCTAATACAAGATCCAGATGAGTAAGGAAGACAAAGAAAAAACTTTCATTTTGCCTTTGAGGGTGATTGCATTTTTAAAAATAAACTGTAAGGTATTATGTAAATCTGAAACGTTGTTATGTGACTTCTACATAGCTATAGTCAGTAATAGAAGAAAAAGAAGTATCATTCAAGATAAAATGAAATTTACGATTTATGCTTGATTCATTATTACTTTTAAAATTTCTTTGCCCAAAATACTTCTTTTTAGTATTAACTAGTCAATGGATCCCATATTTTACATATGTTCCCACAAAGCAATGGATATTTTACTATAGATTAAGTGGGTTATTATATCAGTTTCAAAGTGTCTTGTCTTTCTTTCCAGTCTCTTTTTCTCTCATTCATTCTCTTTACCCTGCTTATTTCTCTTTGTCTCCGTCTATCCGTCTGTTTCTTTCTTGTTTTCTGTCTTTCAATAGACACACATCCATAACTATTCTTCACTGTAGGTCTCCATCTCACTACTAAAACATATAGTTATAGCCTACAAATGATATTTCCATGTAGGAGAATACTGGACAAGGAAAGAGAACATCTACAGTTTTGTCCTGTCTGTAGATGTGTGACCTTGGGCAAAATACTTAAATTATGTGGACTTCAGTTCCCTCATCTATAAAAAAAGGAAACTGGGTTCCATGATCCTGTTAGTACATTTTGGCTTTACGTAACTGTGACTGTGAGGGTGAAATAACATGACCTGGGTAGGAAAAGGGACTGGGTGGGGGTTGTATAAAGACATTAGTGCTGGGAAGGTAGATGGGTAAGGAGACTATTCAAAATATAGCAGTAACCAAGTTATAAGAGGCAAGGCATGTGACATTGTATTAACAGTTTTTGTGTAACCTTTGCTTTGTTAAGAGTTTTTTTTAACTAAGGGGGGGGGGTGATATTTAAATGTTTTTGATATAAAAACTAAGCAATCAATAAAACATTGGTCATTAAAAAGGGGGGGGAAACCCTGAATAATGGGTGCAGAGTACTCTGATGTTAGAAAGATCAGTAATAGCACTGTTCTATATCCCTATGGAACTTTTACTTTATAAATGCTTCTATATCTTTAACTGATAAAGGAGACTACATGAACTCTACAATTTACAAGAATCACGTTGTCCTCATTATCTGATTTCTGCTTTAATTACAGACCGAAAGTAGATTCTGTATGAGGTCATATCTAACCTTAAGCCACTAGTTAAGACTAGTCTCAACTATTGAATATCATCATCTAATTCAAATCTATAATCTAAAATGTTCTAATTCAAATACTTTCTTCTTCAATTTTGTTTACTTCTCCTAACAGCATTTTTCTGAAAACATATCCTTCAGAAAGGTAGATAATTAAAATAAACAACTAAAATATAGAATTATTATTATGGCTAACAAAAAATGAGATCATTAGCAGAATCCTTTGGGTGTAAGCTAATCAAAAAGAAACCTTATCTATTTTAAAGAATGATGTAGCCTTTTTGTTAAAATTAAAATTATTTAAAAATACAAGTGATGTGCAAGGCCAATTCTGCTTTCAATCCCATGACTGCCTGTTAAACTACAGGCTGGGGAAAAATAAGTGAAGTAGGATCATAACACCTTTCCTTTCATATTTAAAACAGTCAGAAGACTGGTTGTTGAGGTCATATCTTCTGGAGGAAAAAGAGGTACTTCCAGCATTATATTCTACCAAGATTATGAGACTGGACCTAGATATTGAGATCCTGACACTGAAGGTAAGTCACTGACAAATGGATGATGTCAAAGAAGATTAAATATATAGATTGGGCTCTACAAAGGGAAGGATCGGGAGTGACTTTGTTGTTTTGAAATTAAACATAAATCGTAAACACCTTGATAAAATGAATGCAGAGTATTACTTGAAATGCGTTCATTGTAGGTAAAAGTTTCCTGTTTTTTTTTAAGGCCACAATATGCCACTATGTTATAGGCACAAGTTATTGTTATAACACTGGGTAAATTTGGCTCCATTAAGGTCTGGATGGACCATATTGCATTTCCTGCATATATTCAGTTTGACATATGTACATACTGTATCATTCTATTTTGGCAGCAGTTTAAAGAGTTCACCATCTGGACTAGGAATAAAGTGATCAAATATACCAGGGCAGAGGAGGAGGGAATAATAATAGATTTAAAATGAACTACTTCTTATATGATATTTTTATTTCTGTAAAGGGTCATAAAGTCATTTTGATCATGATCTGTTAATATATCTATCCCATCAAGAATCTTTTGCATATTACAAAGATTTTGCCAAGCAGAATTATTTATGCAGTATAATAGATAGTGCTAGACCTAGAATCATGAAGACCCATGTTCAAATTCTGAATTAAGTCCATAATAGTGATGTGAAAGTCACATAACCTTCATCTGCCTCAGTCACCTCATTTGTAAATCAGGGAAAATAACAGCGCATACCTTTCAGTGTTGTTGTAAGGGTAAAATGAGACAATATTTAAGTGCTTTGTAAGCCTTATATGATTAAATATTAATCGTTAATATTATCATTATTATTTGTAAGCTAGTTAGAGCTTATATTGTTTTTTGTTTCCCCTTCGAAAAAGGGAGGCAGAGAAGAATACACCAAAGGAAATGTCTCATAAATATCAAAGAAATAATTAAGAACCTCTGATATAAATTATAGAATATTTAGAGCAAAAGTGGTGACAATTCTGAAAAATTCTGTATTCCCAAAAAAGAGTTTACTGAGTTCCACTTCAGTACTTGTGCAAAAGATGGTGTTCTAAGGGGAAGAAGAGTCTTTTTCATGTGCTTTTTCCAGAATTATGAGATTGCAATTAAATTATCCAAAAGCATAACATGAGTCACCTTTCATAGAAGCCTGACTAAAGCAATCTGTTCCTACAACTTTATATTTCCAAAAATGTCACATTTCCAGTTTAGTTCAAAATGTCACCATGGATTTGTTGTAATAGTATAATTGTGTCTTGCCTTAGGGTATGAACCTTGCTTTCCAGAAATATGCTGACCCATATAAGTCTCATTGATTACTAATTCAATTATTTTTTCTCAGTTTTGAGAGGATCAAAACTGAAAAGTAGCTAATGAAGTAAACTATTACGTTTCCATCCCTAAAAATTTCAAGTGAAACTAGTAAAGTAAAGAGATCTGACTATAGTCATCTCTTATGGGACTACAGAGCTAATGAAAAACAGAAGTCTGAGCAATTACTTGGAGAATTTGAAAAAAAATATAAACAATTTGAATAGTTTAAGGAAAACATGGGTATTTTTTTCACACACTCAGAGGGAATAGGACTTAAAAATAGGACTCCTCCTTGAAAACTACCCCACCTTCTGCATCTTTTATGAGTCAGAATCCTCTCTATACAAGAGTTCATGGGGTGGCCAGGTGGCTCAGTGAATAGAGCACTGGCCCTGGAGTTAGGAGGATATGAGTTCCAATGTGATCTCAGACACTTAACACTTACTAGCCATGTGACCTTGGGCAAGTCACCTAACCCCAATTGCCCTCCCTTCCCCCTGAAAAAAAAAGAAAAGAAAAAGGACAGAATTGAAGTGTAAAAACAATCCAGGAAAATAAATAAAACAATAGTTCATAATCCCCCATTGATATTTTTACTTTGAATAGTAAGATAAAGGACACAACTAAACATGAACACGTGCAATGAATAGCATGGTAATAAAATAATAAATTATTTTCTACCAGGGGCACCATAATTCCAGACAATATGACATATGTAGGTCAACTACTTGAGGGATAGGTTATCCCTCATGATGGAAATGTTCTTCCTCCTCACCTCTGCCTCCTTAAATTCCTGATTCCTTTCAAGTCTTATTTCAAGTGTCTCCTCCTTTGAGAATTTCTTTCTGATTCTTCCAGTTGTTCATGCTCCCTCTCTAACACTGTGTATTTTTGCCATATACATATCCTGCTTTTAATCTGAGCACATGTGATCTCTCTATTGGAGAAGTTAAGATGTTCTGTGAATTTGTATCCCCAGCTTTTAACATATATAAGCTTTTTAGCAGGCACTTAAAAATCAATGCTGATTGACTATTGGTCCATTTTTAGACCCCTAAAGACCTTAAGATCCTTAAGACAAGAGAAATGAAATAATTTCCCCAAGATCACAAAACTAGTTAGCATCAATCAGGTCTAGACTCCAGAACTCATGGCTTTGAAAATATTGCTCTTTTCTCTTTCTAGTACATTAAAATAATTATTCTGGTAATATTTAACTGAAAATAAATTTTCTGCTTGTTTTATCAGCAGAAGTGTGTGTGTGTGTGTGTGTGTGTGTGTGTGTGTGTGTGTGTGTGTGTAAAGGGGGAAATAGGAAGAGGGAGAGGGAAGGGAAGAGAGAGAGACACAGAGAGAGAAACAGAGAGAGTTACTTATGAGGGGGAGGGAGAGAGAGAATGAGAATCTCTATCTCACCATAAAGTTAATATGTAAAATTTCTAATCCTAGCACTGAAACAAATTCTCAATAAAATTTTATGTTAACTAATTGCTACAGTTAAGGACTTTTCAAGCAAGAATTTGACATTTGTTATTTGGTGGCATCTAAGAACAATCTCTGAAGAATAATGGACTTTTTGTCCTAGTAAGGACAAATCTATCCCTTCCTAATAATAGAATACATGAGTTTTGGTGATTACTCACACCCTTCTGCTACTATTACAACTGTGGATTTTTTTCCCCCTCTTTTCAGGATTGCTTCTATATAGACAAAAAAAGTTTTGTATATCAAGGTATATCAGACAGTCAGGAAAAAAGGATAATTGTAAAACAGTTGGCTTTACTTAATTGCTTTGAAAAAATGTGTTTAAAAAGTCTAATTTTCCCCTTCTTCCCATGCACATTCATGACTCTGACTGTAGTTGAATTCTATATTTGGTAATATATAAACTAGAGGAAAATTCCAAACAAGTGAACAAAATGGTATCTCATACTACACATCTCATTAGATGAAGCTTTTGTATGCCATTGAGAAGATCTATTTTAACCCTCATTTTCAGCTTCTCTCCTGAGGAGAGCTGGCTATCTTATTTCAAGGTCAAAGCCTTTGATGGATGAGGAACATGAACAGTGATCTCAGTTTCACTACAAACTGAAAGAACAACAGAACAAAAGATTAACCTGCCCCAATTATTCTAAAATGGGGCCAAGGACAAACAAGTCTTATAATGGTTTTACACTGGCATTTAATAAAATAAATTGCTAACATCATTGTCATTTTGCTAGCTCCTAGTTACATATTCTCTCTCAGTAGCTAGCCAGATAACCCATCTTTGGGAGGTAGGTGTAGTATTGTTACTCAGTTATCTGGACATATGAGGCATATAATCTAAAGTTAAAAAGCAGCTTTAGGGGCCCCCAGAAATTAGTGGTGAAGACTGAGTCAAGATGCGATCGGGAGATCCAAATCAACCTGCACATAACATACCTAGGCTAAATCATCTCAATTTTATTTGTTTTCTTCTGTCTGTCCTTTTTATACTCCTTTCAATCCAATTAAATAAATGTTTATTAAGTATGTACTAAAAGTCAGTTTTATTCCACTAATAGTGCAATATTTGGAGATTAAAAAAAAGACTCAATTCTGAAATCCCTCTCTCACCATGACCCAGGTCTGAGGTTTTTTCTTTCTTTCAAAAGTCATATGTCTAAAGAAAGGCAAAGGCCAGACCAGTTTCTTTTTTAGTCCTTCCTAGACTCATGATCCCTTATTCATCTGCATTATTCACATATGTGTATGCATAAATATATATATATACATGTATATATATATATACAGAGAAAGAAATTGTATGTATTAAATATAGAGCATTTTAAGATGATTTATACACGAATATATACCTATATGCATGCATATTCATATGTATACACAGGTATATATGCATATAAAGTAGAAACATATGTTGTATGCAACATACATATATGTAAATATACATATATATTACTCAAGGTGATCACATGATTTAGGTATTTAATTAATGTAACTTGCTCATAACAACTTTATTAGCGTATAGGTGTCCCGTTTACCTAGCCAAAGTTATTGCATATTTTCATTATTGTCTTGAAGAAATTTTATGAATTCAGGAAGCTAAGAACCTCTAGACAAAGATGAGATATTTTCTAGACCAGATTTTTGGAAGTGCAAATGATGAAGTTGATGTTCTAGAGAAGTTAAGAAGTGGTGGGTAATATGCTAATTAGTGGCAGTCATATACTAATTAGTGGCAGTCAGACCAGAAACATGCTACCTCAACTTTTTTTTTTTTTTTAACTTTCTTTATCTGAACAGGAAACCTATGAAGTGAGGGAGGGAAAACATCTAACATGGTATGTCAAGGAAAAGATAGAAATTATGGACTATCTTTACTAATTCAGTGAAGAATTTCACTAATTAGAATAAAAAATAAGTCATTCCCACTTCATGTTATATGGCTGTCTCTGTTAGAAAAGTGGGAGAAGTACATTCATACATTTCCCACTCCCTTTATAGATGAAATGTTTAAAATGAGGAATTTGCCTTTTCCTAGGACTCTGAGGTTGAAAATAGCTGTTCAATTGTTCAATTGCATCTTTGAAAAATTTTATGTTCTACCCCAATGGAAGGTGTAAGAAAATAACTATTCTTTACTAAATTTATAAATTATAATTCTGATTTAAAAAAAAAAACAAATTAGGATATATTCATGCACAACAGAATCATTAAATTCTTTAAGCAAAGTTACAGAAGCAATGATGGAGTAAACTGAAACTCTGAATCAAGAATCAGTCTTTAAGCAATAGCTCCCATAATACTTCTATACATCCATTTGTGTGTGTCTGAAATGGCTGTAATTACTCTCTTATTGGGAAAAAAAGAGAACTGTTGATTCAAAGAGGCAGAAAATTTACTTTTTTTCTTTTTTTTTTTTTGAAGGGAAAAGGTAGGGCAATTGGGGTTAAGTGACTTGCCCAAGGTCACATGGCTAATTTTTTGTGTTAAGTGTCTGAGTCTGGATTTGAAGTCAGTTCTTTCTGCACCACCTAGCCATCCTGAGGTAGAGAATTTAAAAACAAAACTCAGCTATTCCCAATTCCCGAGAAGAGTAGGTTTGTTTTTGTCTAAGTAGATTAGATTGTTGGAATTGTAGAGTGATATATATCTTGGGAAAATTTTGTCTCCTCCTTCTGATTCCTTAAAATGTGAAAATCTAACTTTCATCAGGGCCATTCTCAAGACAGCCGATCTTAAAAGGTTTTCCTCTTAGAATGAAAAGGTAGATTTGGGGTCAGAGTATAATGATTTTAGCTTGTAAAAGATTTAGCAGGAGCATTATAGAGTTGAGCAAGCAACTTAGTTAATTAAATGGAAGAAAATAATGACTTGAATTGGTTATTTTTTAAATTATTTTTTGAAGGGGGAAGGCGATTGTAGTTAAGTGACTTGCCTAACATCACACAGCTGGTTAAGTGTCAAGTGTCTGAGGTCAAATTTGAACTCAGGTCCTTCTCACTTCAGGGCTGGTGTTCTATTCACCGCATCACCTAACTGACCCTGAACTGGTCATTTTAATGATGGAATTGTAGAAAGGAACACAGTTAGTTGCATTACAACTGACCTAAATCAATCTGGAAAGAGATGATTTGGGGTCAAGTTTGGACATCAATCAATAAATCAAATAATTAACAAGATTATTGATTAGCTGCTATGTATAAAGCAACTTGGCATAGTGGATAGAGAACTGACCTCAGATTCAGGAAGAAATGTATTCAAATCTAGCCTCTCCCACTGATTGTATAAACCTGGGCATATCTCTTAACCCAATGCAACTCTCTTAAAGTTCGAGGGTGCTTCCTCACTGGTAGTTTCCTATGCCCAAAGAATCAAAAGGCTCATACTACGTGCAAGTGCAAGTCATTGTCCTAAAACCATTGCCATTACAATGAGGGAATCATGTTTTAGTAGTTTTTAATCAAGTTGTAGGGTCAAGAAATATAAAATTATAAAAAAAAGCTGCCAAAAAAAGTGGTAAGTGGCAGATGAGAAGTGGCAACAAGAACCATTAGAGGAGGAAGAGATCATTACGTGTTGATGTTGTAAGGGATGGTTTCATAGAGGAGGTAGGAACTGAGCTATACAATCCCAAAAGACTTATTATGAAACATGCTATCCACCTTCAGAGAAAGAACTGATTTTGTCTGAATACAGACTTAAGCATGCTACTTTTCCCTCCCTCCCTCCTTTCTTTCCTTCCTTCCTTCCTTCCTTGCTTCCTTCCTTCTTCCTATTCATTCTTTTTTTTTGTTCTAGTCTTCTCGTACAGAATGACTAATATAGAAATATTTTATATATTTGCACATGCATAACCTATATTGGATTTCTTACCATCTCAGGTAGGGGGAAAGGGAGAGAAGAATTTGGCACTCAAATCTGAAAAAAACATCTAAATGTCAAAAACTATTTTAACATGCAATTGGGAAAATGTTATTTGAAAACTACAACAACACAGAGCAGGATTCAGATACATATAGAAAAGAGAAAGGAATAGAATGCATAGGGGTGAGGATAGAATTTGAAAATATATGGAGGTGGGAAACTGAAGGCTATGTTTGGTGGTACAGTAGGAAGAGAAGTCTAACTTTCGTGGAAGGTTCACATAGAGAAAAAAAAATCACTTGGAAATGTGATTAGATTGTAGCAAGCCTTGAATGTCCCATGAATGAGTTTGGACTTGACTTTGTAGGAGATGGGGAGACTTTCTGTAACCAAGGACTGAAGCTTAGGGAAATTTTTAACCTAAATTGCATGTGCATATTTTAAATTAGTGAAGAGAATAAATATCAATTTTTGATATTGGGATATGAATTATAGCTGTTATTTCACTGGTCTAGAAATTACAGTGAGGAAACTAAAGCTGGTTGACACATCTTCAAGTTACAGTTTTTGAGAATTGCCTAGGGCAAGGGTGGGGAACCTGCAGCCTCATGGTCACATGTGACCTTCTAGGTCCTTATGTACAGCCTTTTGACAAGTCCAAGTTTTACCAAATAAATCCTTTTATAAAGGGGATTTTTTCTGTGAAATTTAGATTCAGTTAAATGGCTACCTTGAGGACCTAAAGGTCCACAAAAGGACTCAAGGCCACAGGTTCCCCACCCCTAGCCTAGAAGTTTGAAGACTGGACTATGGTCAGTATGAGTCAGAAACCACTAGGAGTTAGAAGCAAAATTTGAAACTAGTTCTTCCTGAACCTAAAATGAGCTCTCTACATGATACACCTTACTGCTTCTTAATTTCTAAGTAGCAGTAGCAATATTTAAATAATCTTCTTTAATAAGTGTTTTTGGTTTTTGCTTCTAAATTGTGGCTAGGAAACTGGATTCTATAATGAAGCTCTCCATTTACATAAAGATAATTTTTATGAATTTTCCATATCTTTTTATGGCACAATGTTTTCACTGAGTTGACTGGTAAGAGTATCAGGCTTAATGCAGTAAAAATAGTGGATTCAATTCTATTGTCTGGGGATTCATCACATTACTTGACTGATTGTTTCCCTTTGCTGACAGGCTTCAGTCAATGCATTTTCTTATATTTCTGGCTCAGTGGTTCAGCATGAAACTGTGATAAAACTGAAGAAAAAGCCCTAGGTTTTCTTTATAAATTGCCTTTAACTTTAATTAAACAAATTGAAATAATGGTTACATTATGTTTCTTACACATTAGAATATCCATTTTGTATGTTTATATTAAAGTAAAACATAGCATTGAAAGGTAATTTTTACATACACGAAAAGGACACATTTTCCTATTACTCATAATTACCACTTGGGTAATTCTTATGGAATTTTTTTTCTATAATGGGGCATAGGTCCTAAAATACCTAGAGCATATAGTATTCATTCAGAGCAGAATAGATTTTTTTTCACTTTAGTCTATCCAAACAAGGGGCTGCTTAAACATTTTATAAGATTGCTCATTAAAACTCTCCGTTCAGCCAGCCTGGGCTGGATAAAGAAGAACCGAGTGATGGATGATCGTTAGGGCAACCAGAACTTTGTTCCAGGACACTGAAATTGGAAGTGTATTGATAACGCTTTTGATTTTTCAGCAGCTATAAGCTACTGAGTTTAGCATCTAGTTAGTATGAATAATTGGTTATAGCAGAAAGCTACCAGATGTCAGTTTCTTTCAGAGGCCAGCTGCAAGGTAAGTGAAGTATTCTCAGGCCTTGTTCAACCATGATCCCCTATAAGCCATGGCTATATGATGTCCAGGGATCTCTGCTATCTCCCACTTCCCAATTTGAACTGAGGACAAATTTTGTGCCATTTGTCCTAGGCATAAGAACTGCTAGAAACAGCTTTGAGAAGAACTTAAAATATACTTTAGGATGTCATTTTATCAAAGTAGAAGTCATGATGAAAGAACATTATCGATACCTAAAAATTTTTGGAGATTATATAGATAGTGTTGTTCCCTATCACTTGGGAAAACTGCCACCTGGGTAAGATTAGGAATATTGTATCCTGAATGTAGAACAATTCTGGAGAAACTAAAGTTTTTCTCATTTAATCTACCCTAATTTGTTTTATTTTTTCCTTAGACAAATAAAAAATTGAAAATAATTTATAATTTTAAAAAACTGAATGTGCTTTCAGTGTATATAGAGGTTTGGGGTCTGATATGGTGATCTGGATGCCCTATGTCAATGCTCTCTTCTATGAATAAGGATAAATAAGAAAACATACTGATATAATTGATCAAGCACTAGATGTAATTATAAAACCTCTATTTTAGGTCCACATTCTGCTACGTATTAGTGTATGACCATAGACAAATGGCAGCTAAGATAGAGTGCCAGGTTTCAAGTCAAGAAGGCTCAGCTTGAGTTCAAATCCAACCTCACATACTTATGAGCTGTGTGATCCTGGACAAGTCACTTGATCCTGTTTGCCTTAGCTTTCTCCTCTTTGGAGTGCAATTGGGGTTAGTTGTTTTTTTTTTTTTTTTGTGCTAAGCGTCTGAGGCCAGATCTAAACTCAGGTCCTCCTGACTCTGGGGCCAGTGCTTTACTCACTGCGCCACCTAGCCTCCCCTGACTTAGCTTTCTCATCTGTAAAATTGATGGAGAGGGGCGGCTAGGTGGCGCAGTGAATAGAGCGCCGGCCCTGGAATCAGAAGGACCTGAGTTCAGAGCCGGCTTCTGACACTTAATCCGCACAAACAAAAACCTAGCCGTGTAACCTTGGGCAAATTACTTAACCCCAATTGCCCTAAAGGGGCGACTAGGTGGAGCAGTGAGTAAGAGCGCCGGCCTTGGAGTTGGGATGACCGGAGATCAGATCCGGCCTCAGAAAATGAGCACCCACACATAAATAATGACTAGCCGTATAACCTTGAGCAAGTTACTTAACCCCAATTGCTTAAAAAAAAAAAAAAAATTGATGGAGAAGGAAATGGCAAACCATTCCAGTATCTTTGCCAAGAAAACCCCAAATGTCACAAAAACCCTCCCAAGAAAAACTTGAAAATTTTAACAAAACACATAGCCCATTGTACTAAGACATTTATATTAACAATATTGCTATAAGTAAGAAGTAATAGGAAGCAGGAAGAGAGTTAACAGCAGGTCAAAAACATGCAAAGAATTTAAGAACAAACACATAACACCTCACCGAACAAAAAGGAAAACAAATTTTATTGAACAAATATATATCACCTCACTGCTATTAACAAGTACAAGCCATAGGATTTCTTGAATGTAACTGAATATACTGTCATTTTGGAGCAAACCTATGAAAGAGATTTAATATATTTAAATAGCATTAATATAATATAGAGAAAGAAGTATCAAACAAGTGGCTAAGACATACAGATGCGATTAGTCAAAACAGAGGGGTTTATATTCTGCAATTCGGGACAAGGCCATTGCCTTTCAAAATTAAAGATGGATCGTCCCCGAGGAGTATGGACTCACTTGTCAATACATATAATTCAAGAAAATGGTAGAAACTCTGTAATACACATTACGTCAGGCCTCAAAATATAACACCTACCAAGAAATGACCTAGAGGCTATCAGAAGCAAGCTAATTTCATGGATTCGTAGACGACAAATTCCCAAAGACGGTGTGCCTGCATGCAATGATACAGAGCCCAGCTAGCTTAAGTTAATTCCCCTGTCCACAGAAATGTTGTGAATCTAGACAATACAGAGAGTACCACAGGCTGTTTGAATGAACTTTGACCTCAGGCAGATTGACATTTGTGGACTCAATTCATAAAGACATATCGATGTACTGAGAAGAAGGCTTCTGAGACCTCACAGACTTTCTTTGTTGACTTTGTTGACTTCATTTATCACCTTCTGGGATGGTTTTACATTAGGAATCACTAAGCGTGTTTTTAATAAATAATGTTGATCTGAACCCTCAGACTTTGACTAATCCTTTGCCCTACACTACAAATACAAAACCAAAATATCAGTGAGAATTCATCCAATCAACTATAACAGAACTATTGCCAACAATCAAGGAGATAAAAATTTAGGAAGAACATTTTAGTAGATGTCACCAAATCCTCAAAGTCTCTCAGTTACATAGAATGAAATGATTTGAAAATATAAAGCTCTAGCAGAAGAACTAAAATCATGTGAAAATAAAATAAGATATCCTTATCATCCTTCCTGCTTCTGGAGTTGTAATGGGGATGCTTTCATTGAGTCCAGGAAGCATGAGCCTATGTCTTATATATATATATATATATATATATATATATATATATATATATATATATATATATATATATATATATATATATATATAATATGTGTACTTTTTAAATATAAAGAGAAGTTATTATATTCCACCTGTTCAATAATCTACAGAACATGAAATATAAGAAAATAATTCATGGTAGTAACTTGTCCCAAGACCATCATTTCCATTTGAATGTTATTGAATATTATATGAGAAAAATAATTTAATAATAATGATAATCCCTTGGAGAAATTAATGTAAAAGAAAATCTTAAATTGCAAATAGGCTATGTTAAAAATTATTTATAAGGTAGCTGTTGGCAACATAAACCCTATTTTTCTCTCCAAAATACTTTTAATAAAGTAGTAGAAACAAGTCCACAGGCTGCTTTATCAAGTCATCATCTTGTTGACACATTATGTATCCAGGATGAAAATATTCTTGCAATATTAGAAATTATGCAAAACAGAAGGCAAGTTAACAAAATTGTTTTTAAAATCATCAAAAATTCACTTACTTCAGGAAAGTAAGATCTAATTTAATTTAAAATAGGATAAAGCATCAGACTGAAATGATTTTTTTATGTTAGTGGCTTTGATTAGACTTCAAGGGACTTCTAAGGACTGTTGAGATCGATGGCTCTGTATCTTCATTATATAAAATTTAATAAAATCATGGAGTATATTGCTGAATAGGGCTTTAAAATTATTCTAAACTCCCACATGAGAAATTGAGGTTCTCAAAAGGGAACTAAAAAGTATCTGGTGATATACAAGTAACCCCTAAGGTACCCTGACCTCTAAAACCCATGTTCTTTACAATAATTCATGTTGTTTTTATTCCTTTCTCCTCCTTTCCCCAGGTATATTATTAACTCTATTCTCAATTGATGAGTAATAATAAGATCATTTTTTAAACAAATAAAATAAAGGAAAATTTTTTTCACATTGCTGAATAACATATCAAAGAGAGGAAAATTAGAAAAGGAGATGGAGGCCTATGTATATAGATGTATTGTTCAGAAGGTTTTTAATCATGTCCAACTATTTGTATCCCATTTGGGGTTTTCCTCTATACTGGAGTGGTTTGTCATTTCCTTCTTCAGCTCATTTTACAAATGAGGAAAATGAGGCAAACAGGATTAAGTGACATGCCCAGCATCAGACAACTATTAAGTAAGTGTCTGAGGGCAGATTTGAACTGAGGAAGTCTCCCTGACTTCAGGCCTGATACTCTATCCACTGCACTACCTAGCTGCCCATATGGATACACATATAAAAGCTATTTGCTAGATTTTGCTCATGGTTTTTCCAGAGGCTACTGTATTACTTCACTTCTGTGGATAAATTACTTCTCTCTTGGCCACATTTTTTCTTTATCTGTAAAATGAGGAGGTTGTGCAAGGTGATGTCTCAGTCCCCTTCTATCACTAAAATTCTATGATTCTTATGAAAAGTGGCAATTAGCAAGATACTTTTTATTAATAATGTAAGTCTATAGTCATAATTCTTAGCTGTCAAATCCTTTTAGGTTTGATAATATGTAATTATACTAAGAATCACTTTTCACCAATATGAAAACAAAAGAGGAAGGTAGTATTCATTTAATATATCCCATGAGTTACCTTGGTAGCAATGCTAATCTGATCCCAAGACTGTTAACAGTATTAAAACTGAACGTGAAGTCAGGCAAATAATTTGCCCTCAAATATTTAGTTTGAGCTCTTTAAATAATTGGGGATTATTTAATATATGATTCATGTCCTTTCTATTTTTTAAATTTAATGAGTATATGAATTAACTGAGCTGTGTATGGTCAAAGACAGAGAAGAGGTTGAATGCATTATGCCCCGTGGATAGAAAAATAAAAGGGATTGGGATCACTCTTAACGCCAATTGAAGTCATTTTCCCAGAACAACTTGTATATGGTCCAGGGGTAAAAAGAACGGAGCAGCCTTAATTTGAGTAGGTGAAAAGAAAGAAATAAGGCAATTAGTTGACAAGTGATAATTCTGCCTAAGATGGAAGACCTCCTGAGGCAGGCCATTCCATTTTTGGACAACTCAGACTGTTAGGAAGTTTTTCCATATATCAAATTGAAACATTCTCTGCAATTTCTACCAATTACTCCGAGGTTTGACCTCTTAGTCCAAGTAAAATAAATCTAATCCCTATTCTACATGACAAGCCTTTAAATACTTGAAGACAGCAATCATATTCCACCCTAAGCTTTTTCTTCTCTTTGTTAGCTATCTCAAGTTGGTGCAATCAATATTAATTTGACATAGATCTTGGAAGATCTCAGCTGCTCTCCACTGCATACCCTACAAATTGTTCATATCTTTCCAAAAAAGATGTCAAAAATTGAATATAATATTACTGTTTGACTATAGCAGAGTATGCATACCTCCTTTATTTTGAATGCTGTTTTTTTCATCCAGTCTGAGATCCCATTAGATTTTTTTAGACTCGTTTACACTTTTTTCATATTGTGCTTGAAATCTATCAACCCCACTGAGGCATTTTTAAAAACACGAACTTTTTGTCTAGCCTTGGCTTCCCCAATTAGAATTCATGGACTAAATTTCTCAGACCTAAATGTAGGATTTTACAATTTTCTTCATTAAATTTCACCTTTCAGTACACCCCAAAACAATACAATTCTTGAAGAGTTTTAATTAGAGAGGAGCAGTGTGGCACAATGGATGGGTACTAGACACGGAATAAGATCTGGTTTCAAACTGTGATTCTAAAGCTTAGTAGCTATGTGAATCTGGGGAATCGTTCTGGTCACTTTAAGAAGTTGTGGTATCCCAATTTCTTCATCTAGTCCTTTTTGTAAAAACCAAAAATAGATTATCCCTCTTGATCCCACACATTATTCACCAGAATTGAGTAATCTGACTCTTTAAAATTTAAATTTAGCTGCAAAGGATAGATCCTTAAATAACAAAAATGTGGCTAAGGTAACCCATGGAAGAAAAAATTGTTATAGTTAAAATTATTCAGAACACAGATGACAATATCATCATTCCTATCAAGATGTCAAGTTCATTTTCCCCCAACCTTTTCAGCTGTCATTAGTTATTACAATTCTACTTATAATCATCAGTGAACATGATGATTTGCAACATGATATTCACAAGCAGTATGTGCCACATGGCATGTCAAATATGTACAGTCTTACAGTGTTTGTATATCATGACATATTTTGGTATAAATGTATTAACACAATTTCCTTCAAACTAAATAATGCAGAGTCAAATGCTGCTTCTTTCCTGAGTCAAGACAGATGCCTCCCTTTTATGTGTTCTGTTCAGTGTTATTAGGAGGAAAAATACAGATAAGTCCATCAGATTATAGAGAAAACATCTGGATGGACACATCTTTTAGCCCAGGTGAAAATAGGCTCCCCTAGGGCTCTTCATCCCTCCAGTTCTATGGACTAAATACTCCTTATAGTTGTTCTGAATGTTTTACTATTGTTCTTCAAAGAATGTTAATTTACCCATACTGTAACTATTGTATTTGACCAAAATATGTAGGGGAGAAGAAAGTTTATCTATTTGGCCAAAAAGGCAAAATTTATGAAGATGAGAAGGTTGAAGAAAAGGGTGAGTATTTGACTTGATATAAAAAAAAATTAAAATTAGGATCATCCAATCTAGAGCCAGAAATCATGCTTAAGTACATCCAACTCCCTCATTTACAAATGAGGAAACTGAGTGTCAGAGAAGTTAAGCACCTTGCACAGGTTCACATAGCTACTAAGCTTTAGAAGCACATGTTGAAACCAAATCTATTTTGTCCCATATCTAGTACTCAGTCCATTATGCCACTCTGTTTCTCTACAATTAAAACTGTTAAAAAATTGGATTGCTGGGGTGGCTAGGTGGTGCAGTAAGTAGAGCCCCAACCCTGGAGTTAGAAGGACCTGAGTTCGGATCCAGCCTCAGACACTTAACACACACAAACAACAACAACAATAAAACCTAGCCGTGTGACCTTGGGCAAGTTACTTAACCCCAATAGCCTTCCAAAAAGCAAAAAAAAAAAAAAAAAAAAGGATTGCTTTTAGAGGTACTGAGATACCCTTTGCTCCGTGTTTCAGTTGGAAAAAGGGTGAACACTTGTTTGGGATGATTTGGAATTACTTCCTGCAAATTGAGAGTCTGTTCTATTTTAGAAGTCCCTTCCAACTCTTTACCTTCAAATCTGTAATTTTGTGAAACTATAAGAAAGCATATCTCATTTAACAGATCACATTTTTGGCAAGTAAACTAATCAGATTATAAAAATAAGGGCTTCCTATTGTTCAAGATTTTCTTAAAATTTAAAAGAGAAAGCTTGGAAGCAAATAGGCAATTTGTATCTCTGTGACTAGGAAAAGTCAATTGTGAAGATCAAATGAAATAATATATACAATGTGTTATTTAATTTTAAAGCACTATATAAAATCTAATGAGTAGTAGTATAATTAATATTTATATTTGTCATAACTTTCTTATACATCACAAATATACAGCTTCCTTTAGGGATGTGACAAATAAGCTACATCATGCACATTTGTTAAATTTACTGCTTGAGCATCTACCAAAAAAAACAATTAAGATCTTAGAATCATAGCTTTAGAGTTGAAAAGGATCATAGAGAGAGTATCCAGTCCAATGGCCTCATCTTACAAAATGTGAGGTTCAGAACAGTTAAACAGCTTGTTCAGGGGTGAACCTAGATCTTCTTGACTCTAAACTTTGCAATCTATCTACTACACTACCTATTAAGGACCACTTTGGTTATTTTGTATTCTATTTTAAGATAACTAAATCACAAAACACCTTATAATACTTTCATGATCATATCGTTTATTTGCTTTTTAATGACTATGCAATATTTCACTAAATTGCATGCTTTATTTTTTGCAATAAAATTATATAAAATACATTCAGTAAATATTCCTGATTAAGCATATGCCTTACTAACTACAGAAGATATAATGTTCCCAAGTATGACATTTTAGTATTTTATGTGTCCATTCTTTGGGTTAGTGCAAAATAAAGCCATCCATTGCAAACCAATCTAGTCACTTTCACGTGAGTGAAAATATATGTCTCTTAGCATTTATGGTTTTCAAAATCTACCATCTTTGCTTCAGTAAAGTTTGTGATTCTACTTTGCACAAATTTTCTTGGAAAAGTTTTCTTCTATATATCTAACTCAATCAATTTGATTTTCTCAAAACTGATGACTAAATTAATTCAATAAAAACAAAAACAAACAAAAACCACCCACTTCCAAATATAAAACATCCATAAACTATTATGACCCTGTGACATCATTATAGAGAAAAATCAGATCTTCCATTTCTGGTTATTCAGGCTTTTTATTTTTCTCCAAAAAGGTCCTACTTTTTAAATGAACTGAAACCAAAGGGTTTGAAGGGAACTTTAAAGTAACTTAGTCACTGGACCTCATAAAAAGGAACAATTTCTTAGTGCATGCATCGCTTTAAAAAAAAATTCTGAGTTGATAATCTTGCCCTCAGAATTAGAAGAGATGGATTCTAGTCCCAGTGATGCTCTGTAATTACATAACCAGTAAGAGGATACATAATACTTTAGGTCAAAGAAATGTCTTCTGACTATATATAATTGTGAAGGTCTTTTCCAGCTTCCCACATTCTGTGATTCAAGTAATTCCATTCACCAGACTTTAGTTAAGTTCATACTATATGCTAATTAATGGAACTACTAAAAGAAACAATAGAATGTGGAAGAGGAAATGGAGGGAGAGAGAAAAGGAGATGAATAATTCCATTTTGTACTTGTTTAATTTGAAGCACCCATAGAAACAAAGACAATTAACAAAGGATATTTTAAAGGAAGGTGTCAGTAGCCTTATGAAAAATATATTCCAAATCATTACTAATTAGAGAAATTTAAAATTAAATAACTCTGAGGTTACATTACACATCTATATGATTAGCCAAGTTGACCAAAAAGGATGATGATAAATATTGGATGAGCTCTGGGAAAACAGGCAAATTAATGCACAATAAATTAATGCAGATTAAGGTGGAGCTATGAATGGGAAAACAATTTGAAATTATTCCCAAAGCGTGATTACTGTACATACTCTTTGATAACAGCAATCCCACTTCCAGGTATATACTCCAAAGATATAAAAGAAAGAGCTATGGAATTCATATGTACAAAAGTATTTATAGCAATTCTTATTGCTGTAGGAAAGAATGGGAAATGATGGGGATGCCTATCAATTATGGAAAGGCTGAAAAATTATCATTTATTAATGTACAGAAATGTTACTGTCTATGAGAAATGATGAAGGGGATGATTTCAAATAATACTGTATGAAATAAAGTGAGCAAAAACAGAAAAAATGTTTTGCAATAACAACATTGAAAAGATAAACAATTTTGAAAGATTTAACGACTCTGATCAATACAACAAATATTTCTTTTTCAGATGAACCATGATGAAATATGTTCTCTATCCCCTAGTATAGATATGATAACCAAGGATGCATGTAAAAATATGTTTTTTGGTCAAAGACAATTTGAGGAGTTGTTTGCTTTCCTCTGCATATTTTCTACAAGTATTTTTTTCCAATGTCAGAAGGCAAAAGAAGAACACTACATTTTAAATCACTGAAAACATTAAAGTGGTAAAAGAATGAACAATTGGAACTATCCAGAAGGCAGTGAGAAATAGGGGATCAAAGCTTTCACAGAGTTTGTGTGTTAAAGATATATATTTGGGAGTTGTTTGTATAATTAAGGTTATGAGAATAGAGTGTTCACTAAGAAAAGATAGGTAAAGAGAAGAGGACAGAAACTTTGGAAAATATTAAAGGGTAGAAGCTGTATACCATCAAAGGCAAAGGAAGTAGCATCAAAGAGGTAGCAAGATACCACAATAACACACTCTCATACAAACCAAAGAAGGTGAGGGTATCAAGGAGGAGGTGGTCAATGATAGAGCAAATATATTGATGTCATAGACAATGAGGCTTAAGAAAAAATTATTCAAGTGAGGAATTAGTGAATTTGTAGACAGCTGTTAAAAGCAACATGATGAGAACATATGCTAGATTATAAGGAACTAAAGAGTTAGCAGTGAGTGGATGGGGAGAAACCTGAGATCGTAAGTTAACATTTAGCTATGAATGGGAAAGGAAAGGAATGAGTGTATGCCAAGGGGATAAACACCAAGGAAAGGTGAAATTGTGAATACTGTGATTATTTAAGGATTGGGAGGGCATCTATGTTAACATCTTAGAAGATCATTGACAGGTAGCTTACTCATGAATCTGATATTGTCCAAATTTTAAGTTAGATAGGTGAATGATAACTGGAGGTTAAAGGCCATTCTTTTTGCCATGGAATGTAAAAGATTAGTGCTAGGTAAATTGCCTATTTTGGATAAAGCACACTGGCTATAGTCAATGCAGAGTAAACTAAGGAGCCTTTGGGCAAATTTTCTCATTTCAGCATCTTTACATCTTTTTTTTTTCCAAATGCTTTATTATCTTCTGGATTATATCATTCATTTCTGTCAGATTTTGAGTTACAATTTTTCCCCAATTTCCCCCTATGCACCACCCCGGAATAGCAGTCCCACAGGATATCCCCTCATCCAATCTGCTCTCTCCCATATCTTCTCCCATACACCCTTTGACTTTTTCATTAGGGCAAGGTGAATCTCTGTGCCCCAGTGCCTGCACAACTTATCTCCCAATTACATGCAAAATAGTATTAATAATAGTATATATATATATATATATTAGAAATATTTGATTTTAAAACTCTGAATTTCAGATCCATTCCCTTCCTCCCTTGTCACCCACTCACTCTGGGAAGATAAGTAATTCAGTATATGGTTTACATGTATAGCTATGCAAAACACTACCATAGTAGATATATTGTAAAAGACTGGCTATATTTTCTTCCCACCCATCCCACCCCCACCTGGTCCATTCCCTACTTCAATCCTGTCCCTCTTCAAATGTGGGTGTGTCGAAACTCCCTTCCCCCCAAGTACGCCCTCCCCTCCATTATCCCCCCTCTCATCCCCCTCCACCCTACTCTCCTGCAGGGTGAGATATTCCATTTAGTATGTATGTCATTCTCTCCCTAAGCCAAATTCATTGAGAATATGGTTTTGCCTTTTTGCCTTCCTATTCTTCCCCTCCCCTATAACCACCTCCCCTTGCCTCTTCTACATTAGATAGTTTACCCTACCCTGTCTCTCCCCATCTCCTCTTGCCACTTTCTACTCTCACCTCTTAACTTCACCGCTTAAGTATCATCCCTTCCCACCAAATTCGAACTGTGCCCTCTATCCATGTATACCTGTAAACATATATACAAATATTCACATATGTATTCATATGCCCATATACCCTTCTTCAATTATTTTCATACTGAGAAAGGTTTCATCAGTTACAGTTACTGTTTTTCCATGTAGGAATGTAAATAGTTCAACTTTGATAAGTTCCTTTTGATTTCTTTTCCCTGTTTACCTTCTCAAGCATCTCTTGCTTCCTGTGTCTGAATGTCAAATTTTCTATTCAACTCTGGTTTTTTCCTCAAGAATACTTGAAAATCCTCTATTCCACTGAATGACAATATTTTCCCCTGAAAAAAGATACTCAGTTTTGCTGGGTAGGTGACCCTTGGGTTCATTCCCAGCTCTTTTGCCCTCTGGAATATTGTATTCCATGCCCTTTGATCCCTCAGTGTAGAAGCTGCCAGGTCCTGTGCTATTCTGATTGTGTTTCCACAATATAGAAATTGTTTCTTCCTGGCTGCTTGTAGTATTTTCTCCTTGATCTGGGGATTCTGGAACCTGGCTATAATATTCCTTTGAGTTTTCCTTTTGGGATCTTTTTCAGGAGGTGATTGGTGGATTCTTTCAACCTCTATTTTGCCCTCTGGATCTAAAACATCAGGGCAATTTTCTTTGAGAATTTCTTGAAGGGTGATTTCTAGGTTCTTTCTTTGATCATGGCTTTTGGGTAGTCCAATAATTTTTAAATTGTCTCTCCTGGATCTATTTTCCAGGTCAGTGGTTTTTCCCATGAGATATTTCACATTGCCTTCTAATCTTTCGTTTGTTTGGATCTGCTTAACAGCATCTTGATTTCTCATAAAGTCATTAGCTTCCATTGCTCCAGTCTAACTCTGAAGGAATGAATCTCCTCAGTGAACTTTTGAGATTCTTTTTCCATCTGGCAAATTTGACTTTTTAAGGCATTCTTCTCCTCATGGCCCTTTTGGGCCTCCTTTGCCATTTGAGTTAGTCTATTTTTTAAGGTGTTGTTTTCCTCAGTCAGGCTGTTGACCCTCATTTCATACTTTTCCTGCATCCTTCTCATTCTCTTTCTAATTTTTCCTCCACTTCTCTTATTTGATTTTTAAAGTCCTTCTTAAGGTCCTCTATGGCCTGCAACCCGCTCATGTTTTCCCCTGGGGCTTTTGGAGCAGGACTTCTGATCTCACAGTCCTTTTCCTGCTCTATGCCCCCAAAATAGGAGTCTAGGGTTGCATTTTTCTGTTTCCTTTGCCTTGGCATGTTGCCACTTAATTACCTGACTTTTGGGCTTGTTGACACACTATGGCTTTAAGGCCAGATAGAGGAATTTTCGTCCTGAATGTGTGTGGGGCAACTTCCGTTTCTGGCAAGCTGTAAACCCACCCACGACTTCCACCCTAGATCACAATCCAGATCCAGGGAGGTTAAAGCAAGAGCGATTACCCCCCAAGACTTATCACTGGATCTCCCTACAAATTCGCAGGCCAGGAGCTGGAGCTGCCTCTGAAAACTACAAAATGGCGTGTCTCCTCAGAGCCTTCTATCCCCCAGGGGATGAAGCTGACACATTCCCCAAATACTGGTCCCAAAGTCCATAGCACACTAACCTCTTACTTTGTCCTAGGCATATCTATGTTGATAATTCTGGAGTCGCCACTGCTGCTGGTGTTCTGGGGTCTCTCCAGCTGGCCACTGGCCCTGCTGCCCTGGGGCTAAAACCTCGGCTCACGGGGACCTGGGCTCCACTCGGCTCGGCTCCCTGTGCTCTGTGCGCTGCCGGCTCCCAGAGTGCTTTGCTGGTCCTTCCTGCAGGGCTGCTGGGCTGTCCTCAGTGGGAGGTTAGTTTCTCTGTGTCGTTCTGTGGGTGCTGGGGCTCCAGAAGTTGTTCAGAGTCCCCTTTTACATAGTTTGGGGGGGAATCTGGGTCCTAACTGTCTTTTAATCCCTAGTCTAATAGTTTTTAAATTATCTCTCCTGGATCTATTTTCCAGGTCAGTGATTTTTCCCATGAGATATTTCACATTGCCTTCTATTCTTTCAGTTGCTTGGATCTGTTTAACAGCATCTTGATTTCTCATAAAGTCACTAGCTTCCATTTACTCCAGTCTAATTCTGAAGGAATTAATCTCCTCAGTGAGTTTTTGAGATTCTTTTTCCATCTGGCAAATTCGACTTTTTAAGGCATTCTTCTCTTCATTGCCCTTTAAGCCTCCTTTGCCATTTGAGTTAGTCTATTTTTTAAGGTGTTATTTTCCTCAGTCAGGCTGTTGACTCTCATTTCATACTTTTATCACATCCTTCTCATTTCTCTTCCCAATTTTTCCTCCACTTCTTTTATTTGGTTTTTAAAACCCTTCTTAAAGTTCTCTATGGCCTGTAACCTGCTCATATTTTTATTTGGGGCTTTTGGTACAGGAGTTCTGACCTCACAGTCCTCTTCCTGTTCCATGCTTTGATCCTCTTTGCCCCCCAAATAGGAGTCTAATGTTGAATTTTCTGTTTATTTTGTTTCCTTTGCCTAGGCATGCTGCCACTTAATTACTTGACTTTTGGGGTTGTTGCCACAGTAGGATTTTGCTACCAGACAGGGGAGCTTCTGTCCCAAACGTTGGGGTATTCTCAACTGCCAGAGGTATTAGTTGGGTGTCCTCCCTGAAGCCCCCATACACTCTGGCAAGCTGGACACACACCCCAAGGCCTCCATCCCATACCACAAACCAGATCCAAGAAGGTTAAAGAGCGATTACCCGCCAGACTGATCGCCAGATCCCCCTACAATCCACAGGCCAGGAGCTGAAGCTCAACTGAAGCTGCAAAATGTTGGCTGTGTCATGGCTCCTCAGTGGTTTCTTGCCCCCAGGGGAAGAAACTGAAATGCTCCCAAATACTGGTCCCAAAGTCCATAGGGCACTAACCTCTCATTTTTTCCTAGGCATCTATGTGTTGGTAATTCTGGAAACGACACAGCTGCTTCTATTCTGGAGTCCTTCCAGCTGGCTGCTGGTCCAGCCACCCTGGAGCTAAAGCCTCTGACTCATGAGGGCCTGGGCTTGGCTCGGCTCCCTGAGTGCTGTGCTGGCTGCTCCCTGCCGGGCTGCCCGGCTGTCCTCAGCAGGAGGTTAGCTTCTTTGTGTCTTCCTTTGGGTTCTGGAGCTCCAGAGGTTGTTTAGAGCCACCATTTACATAATTTCTAAGTGGTGTGGGCTGGAGCGCCATGGAAATGCTGTTTCTACTCCACCATCTTGGCTCTGCACCCCCAGCATCTTTACATCTTGATTAATATATCTTCTTGACCATCATAAATCATGTGTTTAATAAAAGAAAGGATCTTAGAAATCATTCAAATCCATTACCTTCATTTTATAAGATGAAGAAGCTAAGTGCCAAAGAGATTTTGACTTGTCCTGAGCCTAAAAGATAATCTGTGGCAGAGCCAGGACTAGGACTCATCTTTCCAAGGCCTAGTCTTACTTCATGATGCAGTACCCAAATACCAAATAGTGTGTGTTCTCACCTCCTGCTGCATCTCTACTGCTAGGCAGTATTAAATAATGCCTTGATTTCATGTATTTTTAATTATCAGTTTCTTATAAGTAGGTGCTACATTTTTAATTTCCTCCTTTTCTGTAAATGAGGCATTCCAAGAAATATGACTGTTTTCTGAATTGCATTTCCTCCAGTTTGCTGATACTTCAGTTGATTGTTTCTTTCAGACTTTTAATTTTAGATTCCTTTTTTCAGCAGACAAATAACTGCACCAATTGTACTTAACTGAGAGGTGAGGGGTCGTGCTCCACTTGCTGAAAGTTGTAAAGCATCTAACAAAAGCACATCAAAGTTTTTTTTCTAAATGAATAGGGTGGTGGCAACAATAGCATCCATCATCATGAGCAATTAAAATGTTTTTAGGTTTATCTTAGTGACTATAGGCATATAAATACTGCATGCTTTCACTTAAGGAAAACTGTGAAACAAACATACAATGGTGAATGAATACTGAGGCTGAAACTGCTTAAATATCTTCAGCTCATGCTAGTTGATAAAAATGTATGTCAGATTTGAATTTCTCAAATTCTGAATAACTACTTATATATTCATAGATATAATTAAAACTGGAACAATAAATGTAAAGTTCACTCAATTTCTTTCTTTGGATGTAATTTAGGGGTCATCTATTTTTAGTTTAACATTGTCAAGCTTGGATGACTATAATTGCAGGATTTCTTGAAAAGCAATGAAGCAGTATTAAAAGAGTGTATTTGTTTCAAATCCTAAGGGAAAAAAAAACTGTCCCACTAAATAGTAAAGATGCAAGTCATCAGGCAAAAAAATTCCCCCACTCTTCATGTTCCTATAAGCTGATCTATGAAAACCTGCATTTTTCTCTTTCTACTCATTGCTAATGCCTTAATGGAGAATAATTAGCCATTGGTATCCCAAGGTAATTCTCTGAGTACATTTTTAGTTACTGTGAATCAAAGGTTTATGGCCTTTGATTTTAACAACACTGAAAAAATTCACTGCATTTACTACCACTCAGAGGATTTCACAATTTTTCCCAACAGCTCCAGGAAAGAAATCAGTCCAATTTGGCTTCCTTAATTGAAATTTCACCTTTTAAGCTACAGCTGGAAATCAATCTATTTACTTAATGTGTGCAATATTATTCAACCAGGGGCTCTTAAAATAGTCTGTCATCTATAGCAAAAATTAACTGAGTTTGTTTTATAATCTTTTTGAAGACTTTAAAATTGAGAAAAAATTTAAGAATTTAAAAAATACGTCTTTGTATGTATATATGTTTATGCATGTTTCTGAAACTTTCTACTTAGATACTTTGTCATTTTATTCTGAACTTCACAATCTCACTTATCATATTGCTACATAGGACTGTTGTAGTATATGGGCATGGGGATAGATAATTTGAATGTAGTAATATGGTATGTGACAAGATATCAGAGATATTCCACAGGAAGAATATTATTCTAGATTCTTCTTTATTGTGACCATGTGAAAACAGAACCATCAAAGACTTAAAAATTAATAAACTGAGATCTAGAGAGATTGTGTGAATTATTGAATGTCAAATACTTATTCATTATCATTCATTGGAGGGAACACTACTTAGATTTCCAGTCCTTTTTTTTTTAAGTATTTCAACCTCATAGGATTTTATAGCATAGGCCACTGCTAAAAGAATGAGAGGAAGATTTATCTTTGTTACTGAGGATAATAATGGCTTATAGTTCTGATAAGATACTATTTCATTATTTTTAGAAGTTAAGATATTTCAGAATTTCTCAAACTTCTAAAGGTAGTATAAGAAAGTACTTTGTAAACATTGGCATTCCCAATCTCTGGCGTTAGGAGCTAGACTTTTAAAAAAGATTTAACCATTTTGGAAATATCATCAGACAATGGAAAGGATGCCACC
The DNA here is from genome assembly GCA_011680675.1 of Gymnobelideus leadbeateri. Classification (NCBI taxonomy): domain Eukaryota; kingdom Metazoa; phylum Chordata; class Mammalia; order Diprotodontia; family Petauridae; genus Gymnobelideus; species Gymnobelideus leadbeateri. Next base: position 84,203 of record WOXC01007671.1, read on the forward strand.
CAGCACTCAAAATAGCCTTTTCTGTCTATTTACCATAACATAAATATCTTTTCTCTAATTTGATATGGCCACTCAGTAGCCACACATTTATTTATGTCAATTTTATAAAACACAGCACATTTACTATTGCTTATCTAATAGTTACTTATGACCAAGGAATATAGTTGTTCTGAACTTAAATAGAAAGTCAATTCTTGAAGTCAGGACTTGTTTCTTTTTTTTACTTTCTTTTGATCCATAGTACACTAGGACAATTCTGGGCACATAGAATGTAAGGAACAGATTGAAATTTGAGCTTAATCTCTGGAATACTCCTTGAAAACAGATGTATGTGTTTATAGTTTATCAAAGAAGAAGAAAGTAGAGGGAGAGAAAATATGGGGTAAGAGAGAAAATAATGGGGTAAATAATTTTTGAGTTAGTAAAGAAAGTCTTGACCTTTTTTGATTTAGAGGTCCTCTGTCTGTGGTGTGAGTCTGTTTAAAAGGGAGATTAGACAACATCACCATTCATCACTGAACATAGAAAATTGCCTTTTTTAAATGTCCTTTTTGGATGCTATGATGAGAATTGCTGTCTGGGCTGTCTCAGTTCTTGACTTCCACTGAGGAAAAAACTTAGATAGCCAATTAGGCCTAATTGTGATAAATTACGTGCCTTATATTCATTCTAATGGAGAACTAATGCCTAGCAGGTAATAACCCCAAGCCACTAAACTAATTGTGGTTAAGACCTCAGGTTAGATTTAGAGTGACCCCAGATGTGAGAGGCTAGTGCTTCATCTACTAGGCCATTATTGCTGCTTTACAATTTACATATGCAATTAATTTTGTGACAGTGTGTGAAGTTACTGACATTAATATGGTTAACAAGGCCTGTCCTTCCAGTATACTATCAGTATTTATCCTGGCACAACCATATTAAGGTGGAAGAGACAGACGAACAGACAGAGTTAGTAATGATTAAGCTATCCTTGGATGTCACACTTTTATGCTTTTCATTTGAATTTCTGGTATAGTTAATTCCTCTAACTCTTCTCTATTCCACTAATAATCCTATTCAAGAGGTTTAAAATTGTCAACAATCACCCACTAGGCCTTTAGGTAAAGAGAGAAGAAGGAATTACAACAACAACAAAAAGGGAAGGTTTTTCACCCTTTGGTCACTTTGTTCTTACTGGTGAAAATCTCCAAATCTTATAAAACCACATAATTTAAAGTTGAAGACCCTAGAGTCCATCTAGTCCAACTTCACAAAATGTAAGATATCTACTATCCTCCTCTTCTCAGCTAAACTCTTTGAGAAAGCAATCTATATTTAGTGCCTCCATTCTTTTTCTCTTACTTGATTCTAGACCCCTCTGCATTATGGTTGTTTATATCATCATTTTTTTTTAAATTAATTTATTAGTTTAGTTTCAGTTGACAAGATTCAATTCCATAGTTCCTTGATTTTCAAATTTCCTTTACTTCCCTCCCCCCTCCCCTCATGACATCATATAGTACAGTATAGGGTCTGCAAATGCATTCATATTAAACATTATTCCAATTACAAAGGCATATTGTACTAGGTGGGATGAAAGATGGTAAGGAAGAAGTACAACCAAACACTGAGAAGAACAAGATCATTTAGTTTGCTTCCATCAGGATTCAGGCTCAGTTCTTTCTAGTTATATCTCTGGATGGCGCATTTCTCACTTTCTTGAGTCATTCGGGATTAACTTATATCACTGCATTGCTGAAAAGAGTCCAGTCTGTCATAGTTGGTCGTCACAGATATGGTATGTCTGTGATTGTATACAAATTTCTTCTGATTCTACTCTTCTCGCTCAGCATCAGTTTGTATAAGTCTCTCCAGGTAATTATGAAATCCGTCACCTCCTCGTTTCTTATAGCACAATAAAATTCCATTACATTCATATACCACAACTTGTTTAGCCATTCCCCAATTGATGGGCACTCCTTTAGTTTCCAATTCTTTGCAACCACAAAAAGGGCTGCTAAAAATATTTTTGTACATATGGTTCTTCCTCCCACTACTATGATCTCTTTGGGATATAACCCTAGGAGTGGTATGGCTGGGTCAGAGGGTATGAAATTATTTATAATCCTTTGGGCATAATTCCAGATTGCTCTCCAGAATGGTTGGATAAGTTCACAACTCCACCAGCAATGTATTAGCGTTCCAATTTGCCCACATCCTATATCATCATTTTGATTCAAACTGCCTTGCCCAAAATCACCAGTGATATCTTAATTGCAAATCTAATGTTTTTTTCCTAAATCTTCATATTTGTCTGCATTACTTCAATCTTTAACATTGTTGATCACCAGCTTCTCTTGAACATTCTCTCTTTTTTGGAGGGTTTTTATAATATTGTTTTCTCTTGGTTTTCTTGCTTTGCACCCTCTTTTGATAGATCTTCATCTAGCCATTATTCACTAACCATTGGTATCTGCCAAAGCTGTTAAATTATGTCCCACACCGAATCTAGAGACTTGACAATCATGTGAATAGAGGTGATCATTGAATCTATGATAACTGAAGAGATCAACAAATGAGAGACAAGTACATAGGCAAAAGAGAAGGGGCCATAAGATTGCTACGGGATACCCTTCTGTAATTGATCTCTTCAGCTCTCACATCACCTCTTTTCACATGATTCCCAGGTCTCTAAATCCAGTTCTAACCTTTTTTGAGCTCTAGCCTCACATAAACAACTGCCTCTTTGATATCTCAAACTAGATTCATCCTAAACAAAACTTTACCAAAACATATTTCATTATCTTTCATCCCCAAACCCTTACCCTCCTTCTCATTTCCCTATTATTGTTGAGAGTACCATTTTCCTCCTAGCCACCCAGGTTTACAGTATTGTTATTATTCCAACTCCCCCCCGCCCCATGCCACATATTAAATCTGTTGCCTTGTCTTGTAATTTCTACCTTCACAAAAATTGCCCTTCCCTTTAGTTTTATAATTACCATGCTGGTCTGTGGTCATCATTCATGCCTAGACTATGGCAATAGGCTTCTGAATGCTCTTCCTGTCTTAAGTCTCTACCTATTCCAATTCATCTTCCACTCATCTGGAAAAAATTATTAAAGTGCTATACTGTTGTCACTCTTTACTCAACAAATTCCAAGTTTAAACATAAAATCTTCTATTTGGCACTCAAAGCTCATCATTCCAGTACCTTTCCTGTCTTCTTATTCATTATCTTCTTTCACTTATTTTAAAATACAGAAATAGATGCCTTCTTACTTTTCCTTGCTAGGGACACTACAACTCTGACTCTGCCTTTTAAATGACCATCTCCCTTCTCACCTCCACCTTTGGTTTCTCCGGCTTCTTTTAAGACTATTCCAATTGGACCTTCAATAAGAGGCCTTTCTCCATCCTCTCCTGCTAGCACTTTTACTGTATGATTACCTTTTATAATACTATTTGTAAGTACATAGTTATTTACATGTTTTCTTCCCCCCATAATGTCTAGAATGTGACTTTGTGTGTGTGTGTGAGCACCAACTCTTAGTACAGTGATTGACTTATTGTTGATTGACTTATTGATGCCATGTTTTATACTCATGCAGCGTCTATTTCAGTATGTCTATTGACAGATACCACACTAGGTTCATGAGGTATCCCATTCTACTCTGGCAAAATTCTGTTTGCAAGTATGTTCTTATGTTGACTTGAAATCTTTCTGCAACATTCTTCTATTTATACTTGGATTACTCTTTGAGTTAACATTGAAGAATGCATTCTCTTTTCTATAAGACAGTCCTTCAAACAGTTGGAGAGATTTAGCCATGCTTTCTTTATATCTTTTCTTCATTCAATTCTTTCAGTCATTTCTTATGTGGCACATTTTCCAAATCTCACAGATTCCTCATTGCTCCATAGTTTGTCTAGAATTGTCTGAAATTGTGGTACCCATAAGAATATACAATACTCCAGATTTATACTGACAAGTATAGTTTAGAGTAGATCAATTACTGTCCCTATTCCATGAAATACTTTTTCTCTATCTTGAAAGAATCAGTGGACTAGAAGACAAAAGACATGGTTCCTGGGTTCAGCTCTGCCATTAGCTAGATATAAACTTGCCCTTTCTAGGAGTACAAATTGAATGGCCCAGTTCAGGAAAGATAATATTAAAAGTTCCTCTCTGACTCTAAATTTCTATAATTACATGATTCTATCGAGAGTTAACATGACATAGTGGCTAGAGGCCCAGCCTTAGAGTCAGGAAGTTGTACACCCAAATGTTGCCCCTGCTGACACACATAGCTACAAGAGCATGAATCAGACATTTAAGCTCTAGGTTTACCAGGCAAATCTCTAATATTATACAGTTTCAAACTAGCTGCCATTCTCCACTGGTAAAGTTGTTATTCTGACAGCTATCTACATTCATGGAATCAAAGTTTAAGGAACAAAAAAATGTTAATGGAACCTCAACAGTTTTGTTCATATAAAATGGTTTTGCTCTCTTGGAGAAAAACGATGATTTATATAAACTTCTCTGCAAACTTTAAATATCTATATTATATCGGTTCTAACAATTATGTCAATATGGTAGTAGTACAGGCCCCTGAAACCTTGTTATATGAAGATCTATTGAAGGAACTGGGAAAACTTCATCTTGAGATAAAAAGATAATTCAAGGTATGATAGTTGTGTCAAATATTTGGAAAGTGATTAAGTGAAATAAGGATTGTATTTAGCAATGAATTCATAAGCATTAAATGACTGTTATGTACTATAGGCACCTAGGTGTTTCAGTGGGTAGAGCATTGGGTCTAGAGTCAGAAATGTTTTATTTCAAATCCAGACCCAGGAACAAAGTAGCTGTGTCACTCTGCCTCTGTTTTCTCCTTTGTAAAACAGGGATAATAAAAGCATCTACCTAGTAGGATTGTTGGGAAGATAAAATGAGATAATATTTGTTAAAAGTACTTAGCACAATCTCTGGAATATAGTATGTATTATATGAAAACTTTTTCCCTTCCCTCCCTCTGCTAGGCACTCTGCTGGAGTTATACATGTCAAAATAAAACCAACCTTGCCCTCAGAGAGCTTCCATTCTATCAGGAGCTTGTTCTCTGTGAATCTGGGGAATGAACCAAAAGCTATGGCAAAAGTTAAAAAGGGTAAATGTAAACTTAATGTAATGCTGCTTATAATTGGAGCTGTTTAGTAGTACAACTGAGTTGCCTTAGGAAATAATGATTTTTCCCTCATTAAAAGTCTTCAAACAGGGGCTAGATGACCTTTGTTCATGTTCTTCTACTGCAATATATTGTAGAAGAGAATTTTTTTTTCTAGAAGGGTTTCTTTTTCAGGAATAGATTGAACTAGATGACTGATGGGATTCCTTCTAGTTGAAAATTACATGGTTAATAATCATCACTATCACCATTCCTGTCCTCCTGTCTACTACTAGGGATGTTCTGAAGATGTTTGCTATAAGCCTAACAAAGATAATATTATATCCCAATGTTCTTGTTTAGTCATAAAAGGCAGTCATTTTGTCCATATGTACGAATAATTTATGAAATGTTAAATATAAAAGAATAATAGCAGGGTAGTAACTTGACTTTAGATCATTTCAATCTGAAGCAGAAGGCAGCATGGTACAATGGGAAAAGTACTGGCTATGGTACTTGCTACTTTTGATAGAGTCAGAAGACTTGGGTTCAAATGCCCAATTTGATTAATACTCCCTATATAGCCTTGGGGAGATGATTTTTGATTGTATTTCCTTGAACCTCAGTTTCTGTAGCTGTTAAACTTGGAAATTATACTAGATTCCCCATGAGGTCCTATTATAAATTTGTGATCATATAAGGATGATTTTTAATAATTAGAAAAAAATGAGGTGATGATTAAGAAGAAAAAGATAATGATAGTAATAATCATGAAGAAGAACAGTGGAGAAATCATTGAGGCTGCTTTATTTATTCAAGACTGGAAGTAAGTCAACTATTTCTACTCTCCCCTTCCTCCCAAGAAAGGATGGAAATTCTATCTCCCATCATCCATACACTCCACCTTAATCTCTGGAACAAATAGAATATTTTTTTCCAAATCCCATGAATATATGCACACAAAATATAAAATAGTATGACTTTATCACAATTTAACCACACGACTTTTATACTGGAATGAAACAATGGGGGTCTCCATTTTGGAAAGAAATTAACTTCCTGAGTTTTCAACAAAAAACAACTTCTAATTCACAGTTATATAAGGTTGCACTTTGAAGCTGTCATTTGAGTAGGTACCTGTAAACCAAAAGCACACAATCAAAGGCTTTGTAATAAAATGAAATAAAATTACATATATATGCATATATATGTACATATATATGCATATATATGTACATATATACATATATGTGTGTGTGTATAATGCCACTAGGGTCCTACTTATGTTCACTTTTCTTTTAATGGACATACATAAGTGATTTCATGTGGAGGAACCTTTAACAGTCATGATAAAATTGCTTCACAAAGACTGTGAGACCAGAGTGAAAGGTACCATTATTTTAACTGATTTTTCCATTTCTGCTTTCATTGATGCATATTTTAGCCATCTCTTTCTATGGCTACACAGCTGGGTTAAGTATTTTATATACATCATTGCTGATTTTGACATTGCCTTCTTAGGTGGCAGTTTTACAAAGCTTAAACAATCTGAAGCCTGTAACCAAAAATCTTTTACCTGCTTGAAGTAGGGCAGCAATGGAATTCAAACAGTAAAGGTCACTTGGGCAAATGTAGTACTTTTGGTGGAAACTTGAAGCAAATCAAAAGTATGATTTGCTAAAAATCAAGGTTTCAATTAACTAAAAAGCTCATATTCAAGACTGTGAGAGCAAATAATTTGATTGGCATCATTTCCACAGTGTCCCACAGTATTTTTTTATTTTTTTCCAATTAACTAAAAAGCTCAGAATCAAGACTTGAGGAACAAATCATTTGATTGGCATCATATCCATAATCAGATTGTTATTGCTCCTTAGATTACACTGATGATATTAGATAAATAATACTCTTACTCCCTTCATTTTCCAACTGGTGAAATAATGATTCTAAGTGTTATTGCCAGTTATAAAAATCAAAGAATCTCAGAGTTGGAGGGACCCTCAAAGGTTATTTGAAATCACTCATGCATGATGGAGAATCACCTTTTTAACACCCCCAGCAAATAATCATCCAACCATGTCATGAAACCTACAGTAAGAGAGAACTAACTACCTCCTTAAGTAACACATTCTATTTTGGGATAGTGCTAATTGTCATGAAATGTTTCATTATAGTCAATGGAAATTTGCCTCATTGGCATTTCTGCCCATTGTTCCTACTTCTACTTTCAGTGATGTGTATAATGGATATAATTTTCCTTCTACAAGACAGTCATTAAATTATTGAAGATAGCTATCATGCTTCTACTAGTCTTCTTTTCTCCAGGCTAAAAATCCCCAGTTTTTTTTTTCAATTAATCCTTGAATGTGATTATCTCCAATACTCCTTCTTTTGGATGAAGCTATCACAACCACATCAAAATTTTCTCTTCACCAGTCTAAACTTCCCAGATTCTTTGGATATGTTATAAATTTGAGATCACTCAGTCCTCTGGACTGTCTTCCTTTGGATGCTTTTAAGCTCACAAAGGAATCTGTTAAAATTGTATTAAAACCGAAAAGGATGTTTACAGATATCTCATTGTGAAGTCATTATTCCTATATTCACATGGTTGAGAGCTTGAGAGTTGCCAAATAGTCTTATATAATGAATGAAAACATCTTACTAATTAAGGTATTTCATAAAAAATATAAGATATAATGTTAAAAGGACTCAACATCTAGTCCAGATATTTAATGTCACCCATGAGGATACTGACCTGATCCAGAGAGCAGTGTGATGTAGTGGAAAGAGAATGATTCACTCCAAGGTAGGAGAGCTCTGTTCAAATTTTGGCTTTTGCAGTAATTATCTAAGCAAGTGACAGACAATCTGAACCTTGTGTCATCTCTAAGGAGGATGGTAAAAATAAAACTTAAAGCAGAAGAAATATGTGGGTTCTGAATAAATAATTTGACCATGGCCACAGGTATTAAGTGGCAAAGCCAGATTATAAATCTAGGTCAGGTCTTCAGATTCCAAATGCAATATTTTTGGAGTCTAATCAAACATTACTCTTTGTTTTCCTTTCTTAAACATAATGGTAACAGTGATGATGATGATGATGACTATAAATGTGTTGACTGAAAATTACATAGATATATACATATATATATATATACATACACCCATATATGTGTGTACATATATACATACATGTGTGATTCAATATTATAATTGTTAGGATACTGGCCACCAAAGAAGCACAGAATACAGGTAAAGATGGGCAAAATGAGGTATACCCTCCTATCTAACTTTTGAGGCAGCTCACATATAACATGCAGTGAAAGTAAAGGATATTGAATCATCCTGGTTTACATATGTAGAATGAAATACAGCAGTATAATATATCAGAGCTTCATTAAGACTTTTTGAGTACTATCAAACACTTGGCTCAGTGGACCATAACAGTTAAATGATAGCTTAGAAAACGCGATAATGGGGATAGATGTGAAAAGGAAACACACACAAATTGACACACACACAAAACAAAACCTGACTACCCATCTCTGAGGAATAGTTTGAGTCCTTTCTACTTTACCTAAGCTACATGAGAATTTCTGATCTTAAATTTCTAAGCAAACACAAATTTGCTCTAATGTCACAATTCTAGAGTTATTGATTGTGCCATTTTCATTCAAATTTACCCTTCATCTAAGTCAACTTATTCTCAAGCCATGTCTGAATGACCAAACAAACTTAAACATGACTTTGTCCATCTGACACATAATCATATCTACCTCCAAACAATCACAAAAGATGGTGTGCTATAATAGAAAGAGGGGTTGGACTCAGAGGACCACGACTTCAGTTGAGGTGAGCATTTACTAGGTACAGGCAGCACTTTCTAATGCCTCTAGTTTTTGGTTATCCTCTCCTTTCTTAAATAAAATTGCATTCACACACATACTTACATATTTAATAATACAACCAAAGCATATTTTTATGCTTCATCATGAGAAGCAGTTGACCTGGATTCTTGGAAGTTATGCCTAAAAAGCACTAGTTCTGACAGGTTTTACCATCAGGGAAAGGTTTCATGTATTGTACTGGCAACAGACTAAGCTTTCTTTTTTCCCACTGAAGACTAAACTAGATACTTATAGAAAAAACAAACAAACAAAAATTCATCAATAGGTTGGCCTCTTGGGAATGTATTCTTCCACTATGGTATGCATCAGAGAAAAAAACACAAAATGGGCTTTAGTCCTATATGGCCCTCTTCCATTTCTGCAGAAGTAGGGAAGCTTAATGAGGGAAAAAGATGTAAAGATGCACCAGTTTTATGTTGTCTATATATTTTTATTATAGCTGTTGGCATTTTAAGGGCCAATTCTTGTCTAATGGTCTCCATGCCATGTTACTTGCCCTCTCTCACAACCCTCCACTCTGCCATACCTGTAGCAGAACTTCAGAGTTTGCTCTACCAACAATAAGCTCTGAGTGGTAGGCTTTCATCTTATGTAACCTGGAACCAGGCCTCTGCATAATTTCCCAGTCATCACACTCCACTATTTTCTCCCTTTAGAATGTAAGCTCCTTGAGGGCAGGGACTTCTTTAAGCTAGCACTTCACTCTGCATCTCCTGCCCCACCTAGTTTCAACTTACCAAACCAAACTGTCCCTTGCTAAACTCATCACTTTTAATCTAGTCACTACCTTACTAACTCAGGCCTTAACTAACACAACCTCCCTCAGTCTCTTTTCCACTCTCTTGGAGGGCAAGAGGGTGAAATATCAAACACCTCCTATTGCCTTTCTTAAAAGAGGCAAAAATAGGTTTTTTTTCGTTCCCTCCACTCTGTATCTGCTGCCCTCCTGGGTTTCAATTCAATAGAACAAGATACTCCTTGGTCTTCCACTTCCTTTTCTGACTCCTTTTGTGTGTTGTCTCCTCCATTAAATTGTAAACTCCTTGGGTGCAAGGACTGTTTTTTAAAATTAAATGTATCCCCAGAATTTAGCAGTGACTCAACATTGTAGGGATTTACTAAATGTTTATTAGCTTGTATTAATTGCTAGTATTTGAGTCCTCAGTGTTTGTCACATTACCTGACACATATTAAGTGAATAATAATTTATCTATGTATCTACCAGTAGACTTACTATTAGAAGAATTTAACCACATAAATTGAAATTCTCACTATAAATAGAAAAGAAGGAGAGTCAAAACTAAACAGCAGATAAAACAGCTCTGAAAGACTTGGATCAGTGAAATATCCAACCATGATTCTAGAAGACAAATTTTGAAATATGCTACTCACTTTCTGACAGAGATGTGATAGACTCAGAATGTAGAATGAGATTTTTTTTTCCAGACATGGCCAATGTGAGGTTTCTTTTAACTATGCATATTTATTACAATGTTGGCTTTTTTTAAAAGCAGGAAGAGTTGAAGAGAGAAAATAAGTGCCCCTTAATAAAAAAAATGAAAAGAAACTAGTTGTGAGGATATTTCTTGGGTTTCTCCATGAAAGCACAAATTCAAAAATGACAGAATTGGTTTTCTTTCATGTCCAACTGTAATAAAGGATATTTAGCCAACTTATATTGTAGTTCTCATGATAAGTGTTTGCAAAAAGCCCATTATAAGCATAATTGTGGCAGAAAAGAAAAATTCTAGAAAGAATTCTATAAGATCCTACCATACATAATCAAATAGGATGTGAGTCAAATGATCTCACCCTCAAATTGGAACCTGTAAGAGCAAATGGAAATATTTAGCCTTTAAATAATTTAATCGATACATAATTCCTGGAGTAAATAAAAATTTAATGGTGTATATGTACAAAAATATTTATAGCAGTTTTTTTCTAGGAGCAAAGAATTAGAAATTGAGGGGATACCTATCTATTGAGGAATGGCTAAACAAGTTGTGGCATATTAATTTAATGGATACTATTGTACAATAAGAAATGATGAGCAGGTTAATTTCAGAAAAATCTGGAAAGACTTACATGAACTGATGCTGAGTGAAGTGAGCAGAAACAGAAGAACATTGTATACAGTACCAGCAACACTGTATGATGACCAACTCTGATAAGCTTGGCTCTCTCAGCAATACAATGATCTAAAACAAATCCAAAAGACTTAAAATGGAAAATACTCACCCATCTAGAGAAAGAACTATGGCATACGAATGCAGATCGAAGCAAACTATTTTCTTTCTCTTTTTTTCCCTTTCTCTTGGTTTTCCCTTTTCTTCTGATTCTTCTTTCACAACATGACTAATGTAGAAATCTGTTTAATGTGACTTTACCTGTATAGCCTACATTAAACTGCATGCCATCTTGGGGAGGAAAACGGGAGGCAGAGGGAGAAAATTTGGAACTCAAAATCTTATAAAATGAATGGTGAAAATGAAAAATTACATAAATAAATAAAAAGAACATAATGGTGTATATTTTAATATTCATTTAGAAAGGGTGTGGTTCTCCAATTTCTACCATTCTGCTGGGGTGTCAGTGAGATTAACATTCTATCTGTGAGAGCAATGTGTATCAGAAACCCATTGAACAGTCATTTGAAATATTCAGAGTATATTATGCTAATGAAAATGGTCTGCAGAACTCTGTGTGTGCAATTAGCACAGCAAGGGCCCACTAGGGATATATGACATATGTCCACAAAAGTGACAGTGTTCTGTTAAAATAATGTTTCCTACTAAAATTATTCCATTGGTTTCTTCTTATCTTATTTTCTCTGGGAAAACACCAAATTTTAAATTTCCTCTGCATTAGAATTTGGGACCCTGGCAAAGTGTTAACCATAGCATTCACTGAGGTCTTAGGCATGTCATATATACTGAGTATTGAGGAAGAACTGTGTCACATTGCTATTAATGCTTATTAGCTAAGGTACTTAGGAAAGAACAAAGAGAAAAATGTATCCATAAGATGCAAAACCTGAAGCTGAAAGTTGGTGACTATGTTTGTTTAAGACCTGTGGAGGATGGCATTGCTTCATTCTGATAACTTCAGGCTATGAACTTACCTTTTGTTTGGGGTGGAAGGGGTAATAGATTTTAGATGTAGAGTTGCTCTGATTAGGAAGTGTAGGGACTCTATTTTGCAAGGTATTGATGAAAGGGAGAAAGAATCATTTTCTTTAAGTGAATTTGAAGTAAAGTGGCTATCTGCCCAGTATTCACCCAGAAAGCCACCAATTAGAAGGTATCTGGAACACATTTTTCAAAGTCCAAATTTGGGTTATAGCATCTCCTACTGCCAAATTATTTCTAAATATTCAAGTTGCCTAAGGACATCCTAGCATAACAGGAGGGGTAAGGGAGCATTGTATGGGGAGTGATGAGACCTATGGTCTGGTTCTATCACTAACTGGTTTCACATGCCTTTGGGAAAATTACCTAGTGTGGCATAGAGGAAAGAGTGCTGGTTTTGTACTCGTTTAAATTTCAGCTAGGCTACTTACTGGATGGGTGACAATAGGAAAGTTCCTTTTATCTCTGTGCCTCAAGTTTCATCATCCATTAATGAGGAATAGGTGGCTTCTCTGGTTCTGTCCATTTCTATACCTATAAGCCTCGCTGGATCTCCAATTTTTTCATTTCTAAGATGAGTTTTAACATCCTTCCCAACCCTAACATGATTCTAAGATAGTATTGCAGCCATCATCAACAGCTATTTAATATATCTTTGGTCCTGCTCCCAAACTTCCACTAATTCTCTAAATCAGGGCAACTAAAGGAAGCAGATATCAAAGATGTGTGATGTGACATACTAAGAAAGGAATGTGTAGCTTCCAATTCATTGAGTTAAATACTTCCTTGGTCTAGAAAGTTTATTCAGTATGTCAACATTTATTATTCCTTTTTTGTTTATACAATAACATAATGGGACTCAAAGTGTGACAAAAGAAGGTCAAAGAATGGATTCTGTCCTCAAGTAGCTAGGGAAAGCAAGCATATACACATGCACCAATTCCATGCCTCCTAAGCAACACCTTACTTACAGTGCTATTCTAAGATGGAACCCTGGTGCCCTGAAAAAATCAACACCCTTCATCAAGCAGCTAATATATCATCACTGAGGTAGAGATTGAAAGAACACAAAAGCCATGTTTGTCATGGTGTGGGTCACAGGACAGGAATGTGTTAATTTTGTTATTCCTTCTCAACCTAGTTGGCTTCCCAGAATTCTAGACAACTTCCCAGACCTAAGGTTCCCCACAGAGATGAGGCGGAATTAAGCAACCATCAAACAGGAATGACTACCGAGAAGTGGGATATTTACAGGAGTTAGGGGCAATTAAGATGTGATGACCTGTTCCCTCTCTGCACTATCTCTGCATTATACCAGGCCACGTCTACCACTGTAGTTTTACACCTGCTGCATAATTAAAACACTCACAACTTCATGAGCTCCCAGTTGACTAACTAGGATGCTATTCTATTGTGGTGATGAGATTTTTATTTTCCCCAAAGGGTCAGTAGCTAGGTTGAGATGATAAGCAACAACCCTTTGCCCACTGAATCAGCTGCTGGCATTACAGTTCAGTGCAGCTTAATCATCCTGTCATGAAAGCATGCTTCATTCAGAGCAGTACACAGAAACATTTTACTTTCTGAAGTAATGTCTTATTTTACTTTTTTATATTCTGCTTTTTTTTTCTGGCTGCTAATTGTTTAAAGGCTCAAAAATGCAAATGAACCTGTTATTTTCTTGTTATCTCCAAGATGAAAATATTTAGCCAATCCATGCCTACCTATCGTAAGTGAACCTTTTCTATGTCCTCCATCAGTTTACCACAGGAAGTCCATCCAATGGGTTGGAGGACTTTCTTTTAATATTATAATTTTATCCAGTGGCATAGTCAGATAGTCCACCAGTAATCCCTTGTTTTTGCTATGCAATAAACTAATCTTTCCTTCTGGCCCTGTGTTTTCCTAATAGCATCCTTTATGCCTATTTTTCTTTGAAAAATATTTCTTTGTCAGAAGTTACTATTTGCTCACTCTTCCCCCAGTCAGAGAGGTCGATCTTTTTTTTTTTTTTAAGCAATTGGGGTTAAGTAACTTGCTCAAGGTTACACGGATAGTCATTATTTGTGTGTGGGTGCTCATTTTCTGAGGCCGGATTAGATCTCGGGTCATCCCAACTCCGAGGCCAGCGCTCTTACTCACTGCACCACCTAGCCACCCCTTTTTTAGGGCAATTGGGGTTAAGTAACTTGCCTAAGGTCACATGGATAGGTTTTTTTTGTTTGTGTGAATTAAGTGTCTGAGGCCAGATCTGAACTCAGGTCCTTCTGACTCCAGGGCCGGCGCTCTACTCACTGCGCCACCTAGCCACCCCAGTCAATCTTTTTAATAGCAGTATTCTACTGACTTTGGTATTTGGCTGTGAGACATGGAACACAACAGTTTGCAAAGAAATGAAAATTAGTATCATACAGGGGAAATGGAGAAATACAAGGTGGATGTGAATTTTAAAGTCATTTTATAATAATCAATAATAACTAGATGATGTCTCAAAATTTTCTTCCAACTCTAATGGGCTAGTCTTTGTGGAAGATTTCAATCCTCTAATAAGTCAACAAACTATTGAGTCCTCATTGTGGGTAGATACATAGGAAACAGGCATATTCCTTGCTTTTAAGGAGTTTACATTTTAATGGTAGAAATAAGGAAGTTTACATGGAAAAATGTATATGCAAGAAAAATTATATGTATATGAAAACATAAAATTATAACTGGAGTTATAGACAAAGAGAAAATGTAGGTTAAGGGATTGTTAAAGCTGAAAAAAAAACATTAAAAAACTGGCAAGGGTTTACTCTGGATTTTGCATTATAGTATAATCACTATCACCAAAACCATAACAATTCCAACATGAGAGTTTGCTACTAGGTAATTTTTTTTCTCTGCATGTGTGTATATGTGAGTGAGTATATGTGTGTATATATAGGTATTAAGGGCACATAATCTCATGAAATTATTTATTAAACCACAGAGGATGTTGCAGTCTATACTTATAGAAAGAGTATAGATGAAATCATCGAATCAAACTCAGAAGTCACCAATTTCAATCCATACCTATTCAAATGTGTTTGTAGTCATTGAACGATGGTCATTCTTCTGGAAAAGTAGTGATAGACAAGGGAGGTGGAATATACTACTTCTCAAGAAAGTCAATTACAGTTTTGAGCAACTTTAATTTTTTTTCCTTAATGGTATTTTAATTTTTTCCAATTACATTTAGAAATGGTTTTCAACATTCATTTTTGTAAAATTTTGAGTTACAATTTTTCTTCTTCTCTCCATCCTATCTCTCTCCCCAAGACAATCAGCAATCTGATAAAGGCTATACTTGTACAATCACACCAAACATATTTCCACATTAGTCATATTGTGAAAGAATTAGAACAAATGGGAAAATAAACACAAGAAATAAAAAAAGGAAAAAAATATGCTTCTCTCTGCATTCAGATACCATAGATCTTCTCTGGATGAGGATAGCATTTTCCACTATGAGTCTTCTGGAATTGTCTTAGATCATGGTATTGCTGAGAAGAGCTAAGTCTATCAGAGAGGGTATTGTACAATGTTGCAATCTCTGTGTACAATGTTCTCCTGGTTCTGATCATTTCACTCAGCATCAGTTCATGCAAATCTTTCCAGGTTTTTTTGAAATCTACTTGCTCACCATTTCTTATAACATAATACTATCCCATTACATCCATATACCACAACTTATGAAGTCATTCCCCAATTGATGGGCATTCCCTCAATTTCCAATTCCTTGCCACCATAAAAAGAGCTGCTATAAATATTTTTGTACATGTCTGTCTTTTCCCCTATTTTATTATCTCTTTGGGATACAGACAGTATTGTTGGATCAAAAGTTATGCAAAGTTTCATAGCCCTTTGGGCATAGTTCCAAAATGTTCTCCAGATGGGTCGGATCAGCAAATCTAAATTTTTGAAAGCTTTTCTTCCCATGAAGCCTAAATCTGTTTTCCTGCAACTTTCACCCTTTTTCCCTCATTCTGCCTTCTCACATTAAATAGAATAAATCCAAATATTCTTCCTCATGACAACCCTTCAAACAGTTGAATATTGTTATTGTGGCACCACTATGACTCCTCTTTTTTTGGTTAACTATCCACAGTTGTTTCAGTCAACCGGTCTTTCCATTATCCAGGCTGCCCTACTAAGAATGCAATCAAGTGTATCTGCGGCCTTCTTTAAGAACATTTTCATTGTCAGAACTTGAAGTAATATTCAGGTAAGTACCAAGTTCACAGGGATCGAGATGATTGAAGTATTATCATCATGGTTCCTCATAATTGCACCTTACACTTATATAGTATTTAACAGTTACCAATTGCTTTAGGCACATTATCTTATTTCATTCTCACAACAATTTTGTGAGGTAAATCATGCAGGTGTTATTATGCCTATTTTAGAGAAAAGGAAATTAAGGCTCAGAAAAGTTCAGAAACCTGATTTATGCTGGTTATTTTCACACACCTCAAACCCAAGTATTTTGGGGTAATTTTACCATATGCTGCCTTATCAAGGTTTTATTTTTAAACTTCCATTTTGGAATATACATAAAATATAATTAAATAAAAGGATACAAATGCTTCATATAGATTTTTAAGAGCTAAAAGGCAATGTTATACCCTTAGGATAAACAAAATTAATGACCCATTCCAATTGCTTCTGTAGTTTCTTTAAGAATATTATGAAATAATGGATAGTTTATGGAACTTTAATGTTTAAAAATATTTTATGCATGTGTGTATGTATGTGTGCATTTATGTGTGTATGTATGTTTGTATGTATGTGTGTATGTAGGTATGTATGCATGTATAAAATCTCACTTGATTGTCACAACAACCTTTTGAGGTAGTTATTATTATTACCCCAATTTTACAAAGCTATGAGAGGCTGTGGTTTCCCCAGTTTCATAGATCTATCTAGGATTCCTAACTCCAGGTACAGCACTCTATATATATTATGTCACCTATGTACCAGTATATATGTGGGATAACAGAAAACGAGAACATGTCCAGTTTGGGAAGCAACTCCTATTGTTATATCGACAAAATGACATAAATAGTCTTTTTCATGGTGGTCAAAAGAAGTGATACAAGAACACTTTCAAGGTCTCTCTTAAGAACTTTGGAGGTGATTGTGTGACATGGGAGACACTGGCAGAGGACCACCCAGCATGGTGTGCCCACATCAGACAAGGTGTTGTGTTCTATGAGCAAAGCAGAATTGAAGTATCTCAAAAAACATAAGATACCAACATTTAGACAATCCCCCCAAATGTTCACAGGGACTATTTGTGCTCAACCTATGAAAGAACATTTCAAGCTCACATTGGTCTTACCATCAAAGTTGAACACACTGTAACTTGACTCTAGCATAGTGTCATTTTCATCCTCTGAGAATAAGCAGCCATATCACAATGTCAATGATATTAGAATTTCTGTGAAATAATATTCAGCATTTCTATTGCATTTTTGTTACTATGGTAAAATACTATATGTATTGTTATTGTTTGGTATTCATTCTCAGAATGGACCATGATATCAGGATGCCATAACATGTAATTGAATTAGATTTAAGTGAGGAAGGGCTGTGCGGAGTCACTAGCCTCACTTTCTCCTCTAGGGCCATCTAGGTCCTGTGGCAAGATATTGATCTTTTGCACAGAAATGGAGATGGCCCTGGATGCAGTGGGAGCCCTTGCCCCTTTTAGGTTAGGGTCTTTAACAGGCCTCAGGATGACTGAGACAATGCCCAATCAGTGATTAAGGCTAAGTAAGAAATGAGGCAGAGGATGGCCTCTTTTAACCAGTCAAAAAAAAAAATCAATCTGGGAGGGAAAGAACTTCAGGGTTTCTAGACAAAACAGAAATAAATGCTATTTATATTCACTCAGCCAATCAGGGCACAAACAATGACCAAGTGAGGCTTGGTCTGGTACCTATTGTTGGCCAATCAATGAAAGCCAGAATCACTTGGGTTTAAGGCATAGTCCTTAAAAAAGAAATCTAGCCTGTAAACCTCAAGATATCTTGTGAGGTTTCAGCAATCAAAACTTACATTTCTTTGGCTAGAGCACCCTCAGGTAAGAGTATGCTACCTTATGTGGGCAGAGGGAAGGGAAGGGAAAGAAGAAAGAAGGAAAGAAAAAGGAAGGAAGGAAGGAAGGAAGGAAGGAAGGAAGGAAGGAAGGAAGGAAGGAAGGAAGGAAGGAAGGAAGGAAGGAAGGAATGATTGAGGGAAGGAAGGAAGGACAAAAAAAGCAATAAAGAAACAAGGAGCCATGCTGGTGTTAATCAAAGATTAATAATATGACATCATCTACCAGGACTATGAGAGTTGTATGGCAAGTATCATATCTTAACAGGAATGAAAAGTATTTTATAAGAGAAGAAAAAACAAGATATCCATCTGCATAGGACAACCTATTATAGATGCTCAAATGTCAAGTGGCATGAGGAGTCATGTAAACAAACCGCTGAAAGTTAAACAGGATTTTTTTAGACATTACTCTAGAGCCCAATTCTGGAATAAGAGCAGATCAATTTACTTTGAAATTGTAATTCACTGTGCTAATGTTAATTATAGAAGCTATTTAAATTTGACCCTACTTTGAGAATTCAGCTCCTCTTGTTATATTTTGCAATGTTTAGGATTATATTGAAATATCAAAGTCTTTTAAAAATAGAAATGGAGGATATTCTATTTAATTTGTACTGTATTATTACCATATCTAAAAATGACATGCATAAAGAGAAACTTTTGGTAAAAAATAGGAACAATTTAAATTAAGAAAAAAATTAAGGACTATCTCCAAGAATGATGAAACTGACCAGAAGATTATCAGGGTAAGAAATATGAAGAAATTAACTGGATCAGTGATTTAATTAATAATTTAAATGCTGCAAATTATTTCTTCTTTCTCTAAGAAGCTGTTATACATTTGTCTTATAAAGTTGAAAGGGAAAGTGGACAAATATTATATTGGAACCATGACAAATAAGCTATTTTAAGGTGGCCTTGAGCAGCTTCATCAGACTTAAAATTTAACTTTGTAAAAAAGTATAAAATATCTCCTACTTGAATAGTTTCTCAAATTGACAAATGTATGTTCATATTTAAAGCCTATTAACAAGCTATTTTGTGATAGAGTAGAATGAGTTGGTATAAGAGAAAAGAAACTCTTTGGGTCAAAACAGCTAAAAAAATAACCCAAAACCTCATCGCCAATGTGGAATATATTGAGAGGAGAGAAATAAAGATGATGAAACACTCAAATGACAGCACATAGAGGTGAAGCAAAGAAAGAGAATGGTTTAATATGGAGAAGAAGTGGCTTAAGGGCGATATGTTAACTGTCTTCAGGCATATGAAGGGATGTCATGTAGAAAGGAGATTAGATTTGCTTTACTTGGCACCAAAAAAGCAAAAGCAGGAACAATGATTGTAGAAGTTATAGAAAGAAGAAAAAAAAACTTTCCAAAATTCCGAGCTGTCCAAAAGTAAAATGAGTTGCCTCAGGGGATGATGAGTTTCCCATTACTGTGGATCTTTAAGTGAAAGCTGGATGATAACTGTCTGGGATGTTTTAAGGGGATTTTTGCTCAGATTAGAGTTAGACTGGATAGTCTTTGATGTACCTTCCAAAGCAGTGATTCTATGACTCCAAAGTTTTCTTGTGAATTTTCTTATGTGTTATCACATAACAGAAGATCATCCTCTTCTCTTCCATGTGATATAGAATAGAAATAATTCTAATCATTTGACAGAATCTTCTTCCTACAATTTGGGGGTACATAGCTCTAATAAAAGTGAAGTACTCAGAAACTAGAAAGATTCAGAAAAAAATCAAAAGCTGAGGTCTGAAGACTTAAGAACTTCTAAAATTCTTTTACACAGATTAAACAGACTTATCTTTGTTTTCTCCACACTGAGGCCAGCTAGCAGTATCAAATTACATAAGACTTTCATGATGTGGACAGATGGTAAGTCTGAGGCTATTATAAAAATTTTAATTTTCACTTGCAGCCTATCTCATATCTCAACCCAGTTCCCTAGAGGAGAAAGTCTAGTCCATTTAAGTATAGTGATAACGACCCAGAATGCCCATAGCCTCCTCTTAGCATTTCAATAGTTGAAGTATAGCAGGTATAAAATTAGGAACTAAAAAAAAGCTCTATTTAATAAATCATACATTTGTAATTTTTATGAAAAGAGAACTGTCTGAACAGTATGCAGAGTATCTATAAGAAAAGCCAAAAATGCCTATAAGCAAATGATGGTTAATGTAATATCTCAAAGCTTGTGTGTAAAGGACACAATAATATAATTCTGTGGATTCTGCAAATAAATTAACTATTTTCTCAGGAAGAACCTGCTTCTAAAACAGAGGGTTAAAAAAATAGCCAATACTTCTTCTCTTTCAGTCAATCCTGTTGAGCATGGCTAACATCTGAGGCATTTTGGAATCATTTTTTGTGTTAACTTGAACCAAAATGTCTTAATTGTTTTTTTAGCAATGTGTATTAATTATCAATAAGAAAGATTAATTCTTAAATCAAATGACCAAAAGTATATTAGTCTGAAAAAATGAACGTCAGAAGTAAGAATTTTGAATTCAATTTAACAAACATTATTAAGCATATTCTATGGAAGCATATGGCCAATTTCTGCTGAACAGCATTTGGGCAACTCTAATGGCAGTTCAGTTATTTGTTTGATGGGTGGTTAAAAAAACGGAGGACAGGTCAGACTCTGAAACTTACAGCAAAATAGCTGAGTAAATAGTTATATTTTGGTACCAGCTCCCCCTCATCACTGCAAAATATTTGAAAATTAACAAAATGTAATAAAAGAACAATTGAGAGGGCTAGGTAGTACAGTGAATACAACTTCAACCCTGGAGTCAAGAGTTCAAATCCGGCCTCAGACACTTAACACTTACTAGCTGTGTGACCTTGGACAAGTCCCTTGCCCCCTCCAAAAAGCAAAACAAACAAACAAACAAAAAAAAACAACAGTTTAGAGAAAATAAAGAAGTTTTCCCATAAAGAAAGCAATTGTAATTGGGGCATCACAGGTGGTTTTTCATATCTAAGCAGGTTTTGGGAAAAGTAAAGATCTCAAGGAATTAATTCTTAACTGGTCCAGACCAAGACATATTTTGACAGGTGAAAATTATATGTTGAAAGTATAACAAATGAGTCAATTTCACTGGTTTCTGCAAAAAAAAAAGGTGTGGAAAGGCGAATCAGTACATGGAGTTAAGAAAATAAAGAATGAGGGGAAGGAGAATCAGTTCACTGGGTTCTACAAAGAAAGGACTTTAGTGTATTAGAGAGGAAATTTTCTCAAGTAAAATAGAATTAGAGAAATAATTAAGAAAAAGGTGGATTTGGAAATTTGGATCAGTAATATGCAGGAGGGGGTAAGAGAAGTCTTGGATTAGAGTTTAAATATTATACAATATAAATATTAGTGTTTATATGTGCTTTTTTCTTTTAAAAAAGGAGTGGAAATATTATAATAGGATTTGAGGGAGCAAAAACAAAATTAATACATGTACAATTATGAGTGTGAATAGGCTAAACTCACCTATAAATGGAGAAGGGTTGCAGAATGAATTAGAAAGAGAAACCTATTATTTGATACATAGAAGAATACTTAAAGAATGAATACTCTTTCATAATTGAAATTATAGGTGAAAGTAGAATTTACCTCTGCTGAAGCCCAAACAAGAGAGACAACTGTGATCTTTCACAAGGCAACAATAAAAATTGATCCAATTAAGACAGACAAGTAGTAAAAGTGCATTATGTTCCAAAACAAGACAGAGTAATATAATGTCTAGCATTTGTCAGCACTTGATTTTGGAAAATCTTTTAGATTTGTCATCTCATTCGATCCTCATAACAATTATGTAAATTAGATGATATTATTATCTCCATTTTGCAGATGAGGAAACTAAAGCTGAAAGAAGTTAAATGACTAGCCTAGAGTTGCCTAGCAAGTGAGTATCATTTTTTATCTTCTGTCTCCGAGTCCATATACTGCATCAGCTAGCAACCTGACTCCAAATCAACATCAATATCAAATGTATATATATATATATATATACATATATATATATATTCCAAATGCCCCTTAGTATATAATAAAAATCTAAATTATTTACATGAATTATATAACAGCTTCCTCTAATTTTTCTCTTCTCAATTTCTTCTAAACATTTGGCTTTTCACCCCACCATTCAACTGAAACTGTTGTCTCAAAATTTACTCATAACAATTATCAAATCAAAAAGCCTTTTCTTACTCTTTGACCTCCCTACAGCATTTGACTCTTTTGCTCAGTATTTCTTCCTAGATAGCCACTCCTCTCTAGGTTTTTGTGACACTATTATCTCATGGTTCTCATACATGTTTGTCTGGTCCTTAGTATCTTTTTCCGATTCTTCATCAGTGTCATGCAATGACAAACTAACCCATTCACACTGATAAAAGTGGGTAAACAAAAGGCTTTCTCTATTCCATTTTCACTCTATACTCACTTCATTTTCTCATCAGTTCCTATTGATGCAGTTATCATTTTTATGTATATGATTCCTATATCACTATATCTAACACTAGTCTCCCTGTTGAGTTGCAATCACACATCTCCAACTATTTTTGGACATCTCAAACTCTTTATATCCAAAAGTGAACACTTTCTAATCACTTTAGAGGATACCATTTCTCTGTTTCATTTTTTACTTCTCTTACTCACCAAATATATCCAATTTATTGAGAAATCTTATTGTTTCTTCCATTACAACAGCTCTCATATAAATCCACTTCTCTCTAATCACAGAACCACTACCTTAGCTTAGACCCACAGCACCACTTGTCTGGATTACTACTATGGTTTCTAACTGGTCTCTCTGCCTCCATCTTTCAATTGCCAGTGGGATTTTTCTATAGTATAGGCTGGATCATACATACTCCATACTCTAAGATTCATAGTAAGTCTCTATTGCTTCCAGTTTTAAAAATAAAGCCCTCCAACAGTCTATAATCAAGAAACACTGTCTTACTTGTAGTACATTAACATCAAACTCCATTTCCTGTCTGTTTGCCTATGTACTAGCTATCCCCCAAGCCTACAGTGGTCCATGCTCTTACCTTCACTACTTAGTTTCTTTGACTTCCTTCAAGACTCAGCTCAAATACAACCTTATATACAGGGTCTTTCTTTGTTCATAATCTTCCAATGCTCTTTCCTTTAATCATATCTTAATATACTTATGCATATATGTGCACAAACATGTATATATATATATATGTATATAAACACCTATGTTATGAACTGCGTTAGTTCATAAGCATTGTCCATGCTGATGAAATCATTGATACTTTCTGTCTTTGTGTAGTAATGATTCATACACATATATATGAGCAAATACATATGTATTATACTTTACAGTTTATAAAACTTTACCATCAAAGTAATTCTGCTTTAAAAATACCAAATATTTAGCTTTATTTTATACATGAAAAAATAATATCCAAATAAGTTAAATGGAAATCTTAAGGCAACATGGTTTTAATGAAAAAGTATAAAAGGTTCTGGGGTATGGAGAGCCATTGTCAGATTAGACACAAGTGTGGTGCTCTGGTATGGGTGAGGGGGAAACCAAAGATAGAAAAAAAGTCACTGGCATTTGGAAGGAGCGGTCTAGATTTGAGGTGGACATAATTTACCTAGCCTATCTGTGAAGTATGCTAATGCTTGTATGATCAAGACCATCATGAAATGATTCTGTCAAATTGAGAATGACCCTCACCATGCTGATCTTCAGTGAGTATCTCACAAATGAGAAAGTTATTTAAATTGTGCTTATTACAAATGTAATTTTGGGATATTCCAAATACAATATTTAGATACTGATTAAGACACCAGATAAAGGTTATTTTGAAAATGTATCCAACCATATTTATACAGTAAGTCATCTTGTGAGATAATTTTAAATATGAAATAAATACTGAGCTATTTGTTTCCATTAGGGATTTTAGTAATAGTTGCATATGGCAGAGGCTGATTCTGCCTTCAGTTTAAAAATAACCCAGCTCAGATCCAGGTGTACTTGTGAAATAGTGATATTGTGATATTGTATTCCCTAGACTAAAATCCAAAATCTTCCAGAAAGTTGAGCATAATGAAGAGATGGGGCAAAGCAGAAGTTTAAAAAAGCTGTATTTATCTATTTTAATTAGAAATTTAGTAGGTTCTATTTTTAGACTTGACTTAAGCATTCTTTCTACTAGAGAGGCAAACTTATATCAGTAATGAATTTGTAAATGGAAGAGATCTGTAAATGCAATAGATCAAAGTCTATTTCCTCTAGGCACACAGGTGGCCCTGTGGCTGTGTACAGACTGCCACTCTGTCTGATGGATGATGACAGATATAATGTATATAGGATCTTGGTTGATTGGGAATTCTTTTGTTTTAACCTGTGAGGATAATGAATTAGTGCCCTGCATGTAGGCAGTCCTCAGTGGAGCATACTAACTAAAGTGGCCACGGCAACAACAACTACAAATGATCAGAGATGTCTTTGTGGTTTACAAGTGGCCATTTTTCAAAGGGCTGCAAGCTGAGAGTAGGGAGAATGCCTCTCAACAATTGGAAGGAAAGCAATGCTGTTTTCACACAAGCATTTCTGGGAAGGAGCTTCTATCAAATATTCATGGTTAGCCTCTTTGTCTGTATTAGTCTGCTTCATAGGATCATAATCCTGACTCACCTGGCACCAAATCTCAGACCCTCTCCATTCTCCATCTAGCAAATCTGTGGCTGTCAGTGATGGGAACTGATGGGAAATGATAGCCTTATTGAGCTGCCTCCTGAACTGTAACTCATTTGTTCTGAAGACCCAGACTGACAGCCCTTGCATTTCTCCCTTCGAGCAAAATTGAGCATAAATCACTTTATCTTTTTTCCCATGACAGTTTATCAGAATTCTGGAATTTTTTATGAAGTCATAGGGGTTGGGGCCAGAAAATAAGATGCCTGATTATGTTGTTGAAGAGCACTGCCCCTTTCAAGGTTTTAGTGCAGCCATGAAACTGTAAAAAGGAAGGTAATTCCAAACTATGCATTCTCCACCCCTCTAAATAGGGCATTCTTAGGCTTTTTTTTTTTTTGCTTGGTTTTATTCAAACAGGGACAGCAATGGGGGTGGGGGAACAGGCATGGCAGAAGAAGAGGAAAAATTGGAACTGAGAGTTAATTATCACTTTGTTCTTACACACAGGCAAAGTGACTCTGTCCCAGAGTAATTCAATACGTACCCAAGTTCAATTGTGAAACCTTAAAAAGCAGCCCAGTTGGAGTGTGGACAGAGGAGAGCATCATACCTGTGGGGGTCTGGTGACCATCACTGTTTTCCCATAAGAGCTCTGTCATGCCAACTCTGGAGCAATTGATCAAAGTCCCTAATGCTGGCTCTGGAGACTTACCACAGGGCAGCTTTGCTCTCCTTTATTTTAATCCGAGCACAAGAGTTTCCCTTTCATAAGAATTCCACTGAAGGTGGGATTTATTAAAAAGAGATTTTTATTGATAACTTTACTTTTACATTGCTTCATTTTCCTCTTGTATCCACCCACCCTCAGTGCTGTCCTTTATTACAAAGATTTGACAAAAATAGAAAGAGGAAGAAGAGAAAATTTCAGTAAAATTGATCAACATATTGAAAAAAAAGTTGACATATATAATGTTCTACTTTCATTCACTTCAAACTCTACAAAAGAGATGAGGGTATCTTCTCATATCTCTTCTTTGGGGACAAGCTTTATAATTGCAATTTTGCAACATTCAGATGATAGATGATAGGTATGTAGGTAGACATGTAGGTATGTAGATAGACAGGTAAATAAACAGATGATGGAAAATGATCATGGTAATGATGATGATGATGGTGGGGGTTGTGATGATGATGATAAATAGATAGATAGACAGACAGAAAGGAAGAAACATATACTTAGTGTCTACTATATGGCTGGAAGAGCAAGAAGTTCTGGGGATGTGAAAAACAGAACAAAACCCACAACCTTTTTCTCAATTATCTCATAGTCTAATCAGAGAGGCAGATGTATACAAACAAGATATATAGAGGAAAACCTGGAGATAATCATGGTGGAAAGGCATTAGCATTAAAGAAAGATTAGAGAAAGTCTCCTTGTGGAATTTTAGTTGAGACCTGAAGAAAGTCAGGAAAGTAGAGACATTGATAAAGAGTCAGAGAATTCCAGGCAAGGGAATTACCAAAGAAAATTCAGTGTCAGGACATACAGTATCATGTTCAGGGAACAGTAAGGAGGCCAGGATCACAAGATCACAGAATGGGTAGAGTGAAGCAAAGTATAAGAATATTTCACCTCCAAAGACTATGGTGCAGCTCATTCTGTTACATATGACATTAATGAAACAGAACATTTAAGTAAAGTGGGATACCATAGAAATCAGAATGCACTAGTATCAGGTTTATTTTTCAAATTTTAGTAGTCAGTCACATTGAATATGTAGAGAATGTAGGTTGGTTGTGTATTTGAGTGTGGGTGAAAGAACACATGAGTGTTTGAAGAGGAGACATGGCCTCTCTGATTAGACGACATTGACTCTTTTGTCATTTCTTTCACTTGAGAACTCTTTTCTTTTCTTGGAGGCCATTCCTTGTCCTACCTTTATACATATACACACATACATATATGTAAATGCATATGTACATACATACATATATGTATACACATATACATACTCAATATTTTTTGTGTACTTGCTCCTGATTTCCTCCCCCTTTATTTTTTCTTTAGGTTGATCTCTGGTCAACAATTTCCCTATTACTCTAAGAATTTTCATTGATTTGAGGATATATTAACTTTCAAGATCTTTGTTTTCCCCTTTGTAAGTACCAAAGTTTAAACCTTTATTACCTTTTAGTTGCATATTGTTTTGCCCATTACTCAATGTAGCTAAACAAATGTTTATGGTTTATTTTTACCTATAAGAGAATGTTAATGAAATAATCACTTTTAAAAAATATGTATTTTCAAAACTGATCTTGGCAACTTCACAGGTTTTCAATGTTTTCTTCTGCAGATGAACTGTTCTAGCCAGTTCTAGTCACTTCTCTGTAGCAAATGGCAAAATAATGACTAGGAAGTCTATATGTGATTTATAACCATAGATCCTATTATCAGTAAATAGAAAGGGTAGAGGGGTCAGGACCAGGAGTTATTTTTTTTTTGTTGTTTTTTGTTTTTTGTGGAAAAAGCCTTTTGATGTAAAACAGTTGAGTTTCCATTTCCCAAGCAACCTCTGCTTGTGATAAAAGATCAAAATCAGCCTCTCCATCCCATCAAAGCCACATCATCTACTCTACCCAATAATTCTTGGAATAAGCATTTTAAAAATAGACAATGACTTGTTTATTTAAGCTTATAATTTTCTCCTGCCCTTCCTATCAAAATTTCTATCTAAAAACTTTTAGAGATCAGACAAGTTAAAAAGAAGACTGTAAGTGCTTGGAAAATTTATGACTTTTGCTCTGGGAGTTGCTTTTACCTAAATGCATTTTTGAACCATTCACGTGGTTTACTATATTCTTCTCCCAAGTCTAGGGTTTCAAAATCTGATCAAAAGCCACTCTTATGGTTTCAATGTTATTGAACAATAAGGTGTAAATTTAAATTAAAACGTTTGTCAGTTTAAACTAAAGGTTTTCCAACTATGCCTGTAGGAAAGAGTGTGAATTTAGCTTTAAATTCCACCCAAAAAACTTTTCTTAACCAACTACTATATGTAAAACTATATGTTAGCTCATGATGGTCCCATACAAAAGTTGGACTTGCTCTGAATGAGCAAAGAATGTAGTATAGTGAGAAGATAAGTTAAAAACCCAAATATCTCTAAACACCAATTATGTCCACACACTCTTAAGTAGTTACATTTCAATGTCTTTCTTTTTCCATAATTACAAATAATTTCTTGATATCTAGTCTCTATTTTTCTTCATTGTGACTTTATGCTATATTCATTGACAAATGAGAATCATCAATCCTTAATTTATAATATTCTTTCAGGTATTTTCTGAAGAGTTCAGGGAGGAGGAGTTCAGGCAGATGTGCAGGCAGCTAGTTTTAGTTCTATGAAAGGAAAAGCATAAACTCTTATCTGGCTCACACGATACACCATGATCTCTGGCAGGGTAAGAACAATACTTCAATGCATCAAAGTTATGGGTTCTAGACTCAGCAATTCAGGAATACTTGTGCTCCTAATTCTTTCAGAGGCATTTGCTCTGTTTTATAGAAGAGACAACTGATAATTAGTCATGCATATATACCATAATCTAGTTCAGTTTCTACTTAGAATAACAAGAAAATGAAAAATGAAATTTATAAATGAAAAATGGTAAATTACTCAAATGCAACTGAATTTTCAAAATCCCCCCCCATCCCATGCTCAAAAATCAATGGATTATGTAATCGTACGACTTTAGCAAAGTCAGGCTATTAGGAAAATTAAGATAAATGAAGCTAAATAATCAATAGGCTAAGTAGTTGATGTATTTAATTCACCAAGTTAGTATGTATCAAAGCAAAAACTCAAGCCTGAATCATTTGCATCTATTTTTTTCCTTTCTACTGCATAAGATCCATGGTTCTGGATGTATTATAAAATCAGCCTAAGGAGCACCATATTGAGATATCAACTAGCTAGAAGACAACTAAAGAAAATAGGAAAATGTGGGTAGTTCTGCAATTGGCTTTCAGGTTGATTGGTTGTGGTGGTAATTAGCAAGTTTAAATAATCACTTAGATTATAAGCATATTACATAAGTGTTTTAATTCAAGCATTTTGGTACTGCAGGATTTCAGTCATCATCATTATCACCCTTCTAGGACCACAAGTTCATGACTTTTCTGTGATTCTCATTTCAGTATCAGTCACTCTATATATCAAATCAGTTGACAAATATTGCCATTTTTATTTTTTTTTTTTTTTTGCTTTTTGGAGGGGAGAAGGCAGGGCAATTGAGGTTAAAATTGAGGTTAAAAAGTCACATGACTAGTAAGTGCTAAGTGTGAGACTGGATTTGAACTCAAGTCCTCCTGACACCAGGGTCAGTGCTCTACTCACAATGCCACCTAGCTGCCCCCATTCTCTTTATATCATGCTGTGAGGGATAATTTGCAGTGAAGTTTCCCCATTCTCAAAAATCAAATCTAGAGTGGCTTTAGCATCCACTAGGCCTAAGTTTAGAGGTCACTTGACCTTGCAGGAATCTTGGACTTAGAGCAATGGAGACCCTCCCCAGTGTTACCTCAGCATAAGATATGCCAAATGAAGACAAAAGTGCTTTCTCAAATATACATTACATTGGGTGATCTATTGTTTCCCTGTTCCAGAACTGTTTAGATTGTACACCTAACTTCCAGCCAATGGAAGAAAAGGATCAGGAGGGGGGTGGGGGAGAATTCCACTTTAGGGCTTTATAACATCACCATTTCCTTTTGTAAATTGCTTCTCCTTCCTGACCATTTGTCAGGAGGGGACCCTTTCTTGAAATCATAAATAAACCATTATTTTCTGCTTCCTACCTTGAGAAACCCCTGAGTATTATTTGGGTAAGTATTTCTGTTGCACACGATTTGGGGGTGCACACAATGTATACTATCCTCCTTCTCTCTACTTAGTCAATATGCTAGTTAAAGCCTTTATCACCTTTTGCCTCAACTATCACTATAATTTCCTACTAGTCTCCCTGCCTCAATTCTCTCTTTACTTCTCTGTCATCTATATAGTAACCAAAGTAATTTTTCTTTAGTAAATATTATATCATCTCTCCTGCTTAAAAATGCCATTTGCTTCCTCCTATTTATAAAATCAGAAATAAATTTTATTGGCATTTAAAGCTCTTTACACCCTATCCTAATCCTGCCTTTTGGCCTTCTTATATATTATTTCCCTTTATACATTCTATGATCTAGCCATATGATCCTACTTGTTATTACTCAGACTTTTCTTTTCTATGCCTTTTTACTAGCTGTCCTCCATGTCTCATATGCTCTCCCAATTCACTTTAGCCTCTTGGAATCATTTGTTTCTTTGAAGACTCAACTCAAGGACCTCCTTCTGCATGGGGCTTTTCCTGATTTCCTAGTGCCTTCTACTTAGAGGTTAACTTTTTCTGCTATTTTGTATAAACTGGTATATAGGAGTTTTGAACAAACTTTTACATGTACAAGTCTCTCTGTGCCCACCTCCATTATGATGCAAGCTCCTTGAGGAAAAGGACTACTTTGCTTTATCTGTGAATTCCAAGTGCTCAGTAGACTGCCTGACAGATAAAGGAACTTAATAAATATTTCTTTGAGGAATCATTTTGATACATATACTTTTGCATTAAAGTCTCTGGCACTCAATATCCCTGTCCATAAAATATGAGGGTTAAACCAGTTGGTCTTTCAAGATCGGGTAACATTCTGCAATTTTGAATCACAGAACCTTTAAATAACATTTCTTCCTCAAGTACATTGGAGAAGATTTACATAAAGCCCTGGAAAGATATCATCTGGGACAAAGGAGAGATTTCTTATCATTCAAACAGGAATTTATACACATCTCTTTGCTTCATGATGGTTTGAAAGAAATAACAAAAAGCATCCTGGAATATGAAATACTGTGAAACAACTGACTAAACTGACAATGCAAAAGAAGAGAATTCTAAATAAAACAGTTAGGACACTGTAGAGAAAAACTAACAAACAGAATTAAATGATTAGAGGATAATACCTTTTTGTCTATGTTAGAATAACTAGAGATATGTTTAAGTTTTATGGGTAACCCACATGGTCTTTAAATATTAAGAACCACCAGCAAATGAAGGGTTTAATAAATAAAAGGTGGTAATCAATTCTCTTAGTGCAGGATGACAGGAAATGGGTTTAAGATGTAGTCTGGGCTTTGCTTTCACTATAAGTATTTTTTGGGGGGTAAATAAGATGCTACATATTTGAAGAAGGTGCCAAGTGATGTTGAGGGAATGAATTCCCAGGAGCTCTTTGAAAGTTTGAATCTCATTTGTCAGGAGTGATTTTGGTGTAAATCCTACCTGAAGGCAATGCAATGGATTAGATGACTTTTAAGTCCCATTCAATCCTATAATTCTATTATTCAGGGATTTCAGTTGTTAGGCAAGCTTATAAACAGCAAATGATTTTGTTGTTATTGTTGGGTTTTTTTTCTGCAAAATTCCTCTTCTTTATGGATCCAATCAATTTGAATTTTTAGAATGAAAGAAGATGAAATAATCTTTTACAAAGTAGCTCATCTTGCTTGGAACCCAGGCTTTTGTATATGTACATGATTCCAATCCATTACACTGGCACAGCCCTGAGGCCTTATTGTGATATGTTGTTGACTGTGGGTTCTTAAGGACTATTCTAGTCAAGCACAAATTCTAGAAGATTGTACTAGGATAGAAATGCTGTGAATATGAAACTGGCTATATGTCTGACCTTAGCACTAAGGGTGGAGGAGCTCATAACCAGAGGGCTGGCCATGAAGCAACTGACTTTTTGGCTATGATATATCATTATACAGATAAAAATACCAAGCATTTTTAGTCATTCCATTTACATTCCATTTATAGTAATTAATAAGGATCATAAATTATTTG
Organism: Gymnobelideus leadbeateri; assembly: GCA_011680675.1. Classification (NCBI taxonomy): domain Eukaryota; kingdom Metazoa; phylum Chordata; class Mammalia; order Diprotodontia; family Petauridae; genus Gymnobelideus; species Gymnobelideus leadbeateri. The sequence continues at coordinate 116,142 of WOXC01007671.1, forward strand.
ACAATATAGAAAGAACAAGGTTTCTTAACATAGGTCTGTTAACTTTTAAAAATATTTTGATATCTGTATTTCAATATATTTCTGTAACTATTTCCTCTGTAATCTTAGGCATCTTGTTTTTTTTGCATTTAAAAACTTATTTTGAGAAGTAGTCTATAGGCCTCATCAGACTTCCATGGGGGCTATGACACAAAAAGAATTAGAATTCCTGATCTAAAAAGATTAATTTTATTTTTGTTACTAAGTGTATGTTTATGTAATTAACAAGCTGATATACTAATGGAAGAATTGAACCTCATCCCTATTTGCTTTCTCAGTATAAGTGAAACCAGAAGACATGGAGAACATACCTGAATAAAAGAACAACTCAGATTTTCTTAGAGAGGAAAATTAAAGAGATGGTCCCATCCTGAACAAAAAGTCAACAAGAAGTATCATTCTCTGGTCATCTTACTTTTTAGCATTCACAATGAGCATAAGGCGGAAAAAGAAAACCATGAGGACAATCACATCTTATGTGCTAGCGTCTAAAGTAGAGTAAAATTCTTTGAGGAATGTGGCAATATTTTTCAAACTAAATTGACATATATCTTAATACTTGGAGACAATTATTAAGGAAAAAGTTGTTGATAATATGGTTTGGGATAAAAAATTGCAAGAGGATAATAGGAAGTATCCTATTAAATATATTGAGAATATATTGTTCAAGAAGAGCAAGAAGGTTTCAGATGTTAAGAACCAAAAAACATTTATGATAAATGCAACTGATTATTTTTAATAGACAGAAAGGTTCTGGTCAAGAAGGTAGCACTTGTTTAAGAATCTTCTGTGTGGAGTCATATGATTGACTGCTTATGTAAATACCAAATGATAAAAAAAGGATAAAGAGAAGGAGACACAAAAATGCAATTATGGTATCGCCAGCACTATGCACAATCATGGACACAGAAATAAGAAAATGGAAAAAATAAAGACACTAATTTGACTAGCACTATTTCCTGAAGAAATGTAACTAATGCAACCTAACCAAAAGAATCCAGAAACTAATTCAGACAGAAAACAATTTCAATACTCAACAGAAATTTATATTCTAGTATGTCAAGTCTAGCAAAGATTGCCTCACCCTATTGTGTGTGTGTGTGTGTGTGTGTGTGTGTGTGAGAGAGAGAGAGAGAGAGAGAGAGAGAGAGAGAGAGAGAGAGAGAGAAGAAAACTATATATCCTTACCACTTCTTACCCTTCTAGTCTTCTTACCTTTTACTCCCCTCCATACACTCCATGATTCAGTGACACAGACCTTCTTGTTATTCATGAATTAATATGTTTCATTTCCGGGATACCTGCATATTCGCTGGATGACCCCATGCATGGAATTCTCTTCTACTGCATCCCTAGCTCCTGGAATCCCTGGCTTCCTTCATCTCAACTAAAATTACATCTTCTGATAGAAGTTATTGCCAAGTCCATTAATGCTAGCTACTTTCCTCTGTGAAATCTCTGTTTATGCTCTTTATATTATTAATACATAGATGTTTGCACATTGTCTATTCCATTAGATGGTAAGCTCCTTGAGGGCAAGGATTCCATTTCTCTGTATCCCCAGCACTTACCATAGTGCCTAGCATATAATAGGCAATTAATCAAAGTTTTTCAGCTTGACAGAAGATATTTTTTCTTGTTAAAGTAGTGCATCAATATATCAATGATCTTTGATCTTTTCTATATAGGAACTACCAGTGTTGGAATCACTGTCATTAACACAAATCATAACATGTCTATAAACGATATTCTTTGACACTTGTCAGAGGCTCAGAGATGTTAAATGCCCTTTTACCATCTCACCATTTTTGGCAAAGGCATAATTTTGATTCAGGTTCCCTTGACTCCAAGTCCAATACCATTTTCTTCTACACATATCTTTACAATTGAAAAAAAAAATTGATTAGTTTTGCTTTTCTTCTCCTGTCCATTACCACCCCTTCTGCTCTGCATAACGGTCCCATCCCTTCTTTGATCTTTCTCTTGTCCCTAATATAGTTAAAATAAGCATGTCATTTTTAGTGTCTTTACCATTTACTCTTAGCCTCAGCTCATTCTGGGACTTTGTGTTCCTACCACTGTTCCTAAAGGGACATCCTCCTCTTTTGTATTCAGCTTCAGATACCTGCCTTTGCTTCTATTTTCTATATAGCATCCCCCCACCTCTTCATCTAAGGTGGTCTATTCATTACCCGTGTATCCATAATATTTTATTTATATAACAATTTCCCTTCTCCAACTCTTTTTTCTTTATTGGAATAATTGGTGATAGTACATTAGAAGTTCATTCTTCAGAGGTATCAATGTCTCTCAGACCAACATCCCTTGTCACGTGTATTCTTCTGAAACCCTCATCTAACTTTTTTACATTCTTCCTTTTATTTTCCTTTTCTCTATGTTTATGCCAAAACAATTTGTCAATGCATGTAGTTAAAGGGGGAAAGTAGTCAAATGAGATGTTTGATATCATTGAGACAAAAATATACATTTAAGGAATTGACTGTATTTTTTACTGATCTCAGTGATTTAACTACATATTTGGGGCTTATAGAAGAAGAGCTTTGAAACTTAACAGAAAATGCCATTTATTTAAACAAAATGAAACATAGAACCTTAAAACTAAGAGTTAAGATGTCACACTTAAGTCTAAAATTGGAAATAATGAAAGAATATACAAGAAGGTATACTGAGTCCCATTTCCCTCTCCCCATTTGCTTTCATTTTTAATATTCATCATTCCATTTATTACATCTGATTTAATATTTAATGATTTTAGTCATAAAAATGATTCAAGAATAGAAAATTAAATTTCTAGTATTACATTTTGTTAGTGTGAATAATGATGAAAAAAATTTATTTGGATTTCCTATCCACCTGAGAAATCAGAGTTTTAATAACATAGCATTTATATCTTTTGGAGTTTAGATTTTTTTAAAGAAAAATCTTGTTCCAGAAACTTCCTTAATCATTCTAAACTGATTTTCCCTCAATATGATGCTGTAATTAGTGTGGTCTCTCATTTGTTACTCTAAGACTTTTTGACTAATTTGAAAATAAAATTCACTTTGGGGGAACATTGCACTAGCTGTTGAACCATGAGATTACTACACAATCTCACAAATATCCTATCCACCTGGTATATTTAGGAGAGGTCAAGATCTTGGAGTCATTTTTGCTGAACCCTAAAAGACAAATAATTTCAGCAAAGTCATACTGCTACTTGGCTAAATGTAATATGAGTTCTAATGGGGATATTAAAGGAAGATGATACCATCCATAGTTTAAAATTGAATTACCTTTTGTAGATTAAAATGACACACAGTATTTGTGGTTTTATGGAAAGCATACCGTATACAAAGTCAGTGACTCTGACAGTGTGTAACCTTTAGCAAGTCACTTTAGCTTTTTGAGCCTCAGTTTCCTCATTTGTAAGATCATATCTACATAATGGGGTTTTGTGAAGGCCAAATAAGGTAGGGTAGGCTAATTAAAAACATTCTAAAACCATAAGTTAACATCACCATCAATGGGTAACTAGGTAGCATAGTTTATAGAATGCTAGATCTGGAGTCAAGAAGACCTGAGTTCAAATTCCCACTTCATAAACTTACTTGTTGTGTGACCCTGGCAGGTCACTTAACTAAACTTTTTGTTCAGAAGTTCTAGGGAGATTTTAAAGAAGAGATAGCACTTGAACCAATCTTAGAGAGAAAAGTGGAACTTCAACTAGTGAAGACATGGGTAGAGCTTATTCCAGTTAGATAAATGGAGGAGGCAGATGGGGTCAAGGCAGGACAGGATCAGAAAATAACAGATTTTAGTCTGCCTAGACTCATGTGAGTAAAAGTGAGTAGTGGGAAATAAGACTAGAAAAGTTAAGTGAGAGGCCTCTAGAAAGCTTTAAATGATAGGGCTTTTTAATAGAAAGGAGAATGTGATTGGTCAGACCTGAGTTTTAGGAAGATCAATTTGGCAGTGCTCCAAGGCAAAAAAAGAGAGAATACTCTGTGTGTGTGTGTGTGTGTGTGTGTGTGTGTGTGTGTGTGTGCAGACAAGCTGTGTGGTTAATAGATAGTATAAGAGGAGTGAAACTGTGTATGAGATAGGAGGGGCATTAGAGAAATTACCTTGACTCAAAAAGAATTTTTTGAAGTTTCCCTGTGTAAGTAAGCAGTATTGTGAATAGAGCACAGACAAACCTGACCAGATTCTTTCAATACAAATGGCAAAAATTTTGAATTTACTGAAGTTTCTGCAAGAGAAAACATAGTGCCTGGCAGTAATAGGTAGTTACAGAGCTTGGTGTGTATGAACAATGTCTATCCAAAATGGGTTCATGATAAAAGAGTGATTTAGGAGAGTAGATGCTGAGTGTAGTTTTAGAGCCTTTGAGTTATAGCTAGATATTGAGATGAAGCTGTGTGACAGAACCTGGGAATGTATGACTCTAGATATAGGAATCACATGCTTAATAGGATCTTAGATGATAGGATCATAGACCAAAAACTAGAAGAAACCTTAGAAGTCATCTGCTCCTAAAACTTCATTTTACAGATAAAGAAGCTATTAAATTATTTGCCAACAATTACACAGGTTATGTCAGAGGAAATAGTTGACTGCCCTTTAAGTTGTACATTCCACTCCCTGCCCACCCCCACCTCCACCCCCAAACTGAATGGAGAAATGAGACTAACAAGGAAAAGAAAGCATATGAAGAGAAAACTGATGAAAGTACCAAGTACTGAGGGAACGTTGGGGAATCTGTAAACTTTATGGAGTAGAAAGAAGTAATAAAGAAGGTAGAGAAGATGTGGTCAGAAAAACAAAAGGATATTAAGGAAAAAAGTTTCATGGAAACCAAAGAAGAGAAAGGATAGTCAACATACCACAGAGAAGTCATAGAAAATGAGGCCTGAGAAAAGATCATCGAATTTGGCAAATAAAAGGAAAATAAAGATTTTTCTACCTTGTAGTTTTAATACAGTAATGGGGTCAGTAGGCAAATTGAAAAGTTTAATTACCTAATCTCCCAGATATGCAATATCCTCAACTCCCAAGGTCTTCATCTCCCCTCTATCTCAGTCAGTCATAGGAAGGAAAACAATTTAAGAAGATAATATGTATCTTACATAGGTCTGAGACACTAACACTTGCTATTTTCCTTTATGGATGCCTCTAATTTCTCAATCCTTCCCTTTTCTTATAGACTATTACTACTTTACTTTTACTCTACTAATTTCATCTATAAACTTCCTTATAATTTTTACATGCCCAGAAATTAGGAATTGGTAGTTATATCTGAGAAGGAGCATATATATATATATATATATATATATATTTATATATAATATATATATAAATATATATATTTATATATAATATATATATATATTTATCATCCTGAATGCATATCATCTTTGGTGTTTAGTTTGAAAGGATATATATATATATACACAATCATAGTTCAAAATACCATTTATCATCCTGAATGCATATCATCTTTGGTGTTAAACACCAAAGATGATATGCATTCAGGATGATAAATGGTATTTTGAACTATGATTGTATGTCCACAATCAAGCTTTAATATTAGTATATGTTTCAACATAGACTCACAAGTGATTAACCCTGCTAGTACATAACCAATGAACAGAAGGTAATAGCAACCCATTTACTGTAGCATCTGTTAACAATGATTCAGTTAAGCACTTGTCAGAGTGACTGTGATAAATAGTCAGATCCAAAACATTTCACACATTGAGCTGTCCAAGCTGAAAATAGAATGGTTTAGCCACATAGGGATAGCATCTAGAATAGTAACTTAATGGAAATTTACTTTAATATGCCAGTTTTCAGCTTCTATAACTCATCTCCATGTTTGGACAGTCAGTCAGTAATAAACATTCACCACGCTTATTCTATGTGCCAGGTACTGTGCTAAAGACTAGGGACATAAAGAAAAATGAGACGGTTTCTTATTCTGAGGGAGCTCACAATCTAATGAAGGAGACAATATCAAAACAAGTATGTTCATACAAGCTATATACAAGATACATTGGAAATAATCAATAGAAGGAAAGTACTAGAATTATAGTCAAACAACCGACAGGCATTAAGTGCCTACTATGTGACAGACCCTGTAGTAAGTACTAGGAGATAAACAGACAAGAATAAAAGTCATTGCTATCACGGAGGTTACAATCTATTGGGGTGACAACATGTAACAAAACCAAGTATAAATTTTTTTTTCTTTTTGGAGGGCAACTGGGGTTAAATAACTTGCCCAAGGTCACACTGCTAGGTTTTTGTTTGTGTGTGAGTTAAGTGTCTGAGGCTGGATCCGAACTCAGGTCCTTCTGACTCCAGGGCCAACACTCTACTCACTGCGCCACCTAGCTGCCCCCAACCAAGTATAAATTGAACATTTAACTTATAAATACAAAATAACTGGAAGACAGAGAGAGAGAGAGAGAGAGAGAGAGAGAGAGAGAGAGAGAGAGAGAGAGAGAGAGAGAGAGAGTGTGTGAGAGTGTACTAGGAGCTGGGAAGATTATCAAACATTTCATGTAATAGGTTATTCTTGAGTAGATTCTGAAAAAAAAAATCAAACCCCATGGCATCCCAAAAGCTCACCCAGTTCTTAAGCAGTGCTAACTATACCTTTAATACCCTAGACAAGAGAAACATATTCACGTGTCCTCAGTCATGAAATTCATAATTACAAGATGGGGGAGACATGATAAATTAGAATCTCTTCTGAAAAAAAAAAGATGGGGATTTCAGTAGACTGAAATATCTTTATGAGTCAGAAGCATGATGTGGCAGCCACAAACAGCTAATTCAGTCTAGGGCTTCATTGAAAGGTATAGTTTCTGAGAAAGGGGGCAGTGAAAGTGCCATTGTATTATACCTCAACTGGAGTTTGTGTTCAGTCCTGGGTTCCATAATTTAATAAGGACATTGATCAGAAAGCAGTTTTCTATATAAGGGCAACCAGGAAGGGTCGTAAATCTACATCATAAGAAAAATCACTTGAAGAAATTACTATATTTATTCTGGGGAAAAGAAAATTTGAGAAGGCATTTTATTTATTTGTTTGTTTGTTTGTCTCACAGGGATTGGTAACCTGAATTAACCAGAAGTTTGAGGCTTGCAGAGAAAGTCACTCTTCTTTACTAAGTGCATATGAACATACTGTGATCTATTTCTTTTCATATTTCCTTGCAATATAACACCTAGTATCCCATTAATTGCATGTAATTTAACATCTTTATTACTCTTTCAAAATAATATGTGCTACAGTAAAAGTGTTTCTTTTATTTAATAATTTTAGTTACCAAAAAATAGAAAATATATTTCTTGATCTGCAGTTTTTTGTGTGAATTTTTTTTAAAGAGAATAATGGCGGTGGGGGGGCAGAGCCAAGATGGTGGAGCAGAAACAGCACTTCCAAGGTGCTCTGCCCCACACCACTTCCAAAGAATGTAAAATGGGACTCTAAACAACTTCTGAAGCCCCAGCACCCACAGAACTACACAGAGAAGCTAACCTCCCACTGAGGACAGCCCAGCAGCCCTGTAGGGAGTGGCCAGCACAGTGCTCTGAGAGCAGACAGCACAGCATGCTGTGAACCCACAACATAGTGCTCTGGGAGCTGGGCCCAGGCCTGGTTTTAGCCCCAGGGCGGCCGGGCCAGCAGCAGGCTGGAGGGACCCCAGAACACCAGCAGCTGTGGCAATTCCAGAATTATCAGCACAGATATGCCTAGGACAAAGTGAAAGGTTAGTGCCCTATGGACTTTGGGACCAGTATTTGGGGAATGCGTCGGCTTCCTCCCCTAGGGCCAAAAAGCGGCTGAGGAAACACAGCACAGAGGCCATTTTGCAGTGTCAGTGGCGTCTCCAGCTCCTGGTCTGTGAACTGTAGGGAGATCCAGAAATCAGTCTGAGGGTTAATAGCTCTTGCTTTAACCTGCTTGGATCTGGACACAAGAAGCAAGAGATGCTTGAGAAGGTAATCAGGGAAAAGAAATCAAAAGGAACTTATCAAAGTTGAACCATTTACATTCCTACATGGAAAAACAATAACTGTGTCTGATGAAACCTTCCTCATTATGAAAACAATTGAAGAAGGGTATATGGGCATATGTTTACAGGTATACATGGATAGAGGGCACAGGTTGAATTTGGTGGGAAGTGATGATCCTTAAGGGGTGAAGTTAAGAGGTAAGAGAAGTAAGTGGCAAGAGGAGATGGAGAGAGACAGGGTAGGGTAAACTATCTCATGGAGAAGAGGCAAGGGGAAGTAGTTGCAGGGGAGGGGAAGAACAGGAAGGCAAAAAGGCAAAACCATATTCTCATTGAATTTGGCTCAAGGAGAGAATCACATACATACTAAATGGGATATCTCACCCTGCAGGAGAGTAGGGGAAAGGGGCATGAGAGGGGGATGATGGAGGGGAGGGCATTCTGGGGGAGTTTGGAAGTACCCACTTTCAAAGAGGGACAGGATCAAATTAGGGATTGGACCAGTTGAGGGGTGGGATGGGTGGGAGGGAAATATAAGCAGTCTTTTACAATATATCTACTATGGTAATGTTTTGCATAGCTATACATGTACAACACATACTGAATTGCTTATCTTCTCAGAGGGAGTGGGTTACAAGGGAGGAAGGGAATGGATCTGAAAATTGAAGTTTTAAAATTAAATGTTTCAAATATATATATTATTATTGTATTATTATTAATACTATTTTGCATGTAATTGGGAGATAAGATGTGCAGGCATTGGGGCTCAGAGATTCACCTTGCCCTAATGGCAAAGTCAAAGGGGGTATGGGAGAAGATATGGGAGAGAGCAGATTGGATGAGGGGATATCTAATGGGACTGCTATTCTGGGGTGGTGGGTAGGAAAAAATTGGGGAAAAATTGTAACTTATAATCTGGCAGAAATGAATGATGTAAACCAGAATTTAATAAAGCATTTGTTTAAAAAAATAAAGAGAATAATGGAACATTATATGGATTTATCCAATGCATGACAGAACTTAGTTTAGAGAATACAGTTTTTTATATTTTTAGGTTTAAGAAAATTTTTACATTAGCATCTTCCTCAGTCGTCTTAAATTGAGTTTTTCCTCGGTGTCATGCTATAATTAGCATTATGTTATATCGACTATCTTAAGAATCATTTACTAGGTTCAAAAATTGGACTAACCAAAGTTGCAGAGAAACTGGTTTAGGCTCGATGTTAGGGAGAAAAAAAAACAAAAAACAAAAAACAAACAACAACAACAACAAAAAAACCCAAACACCTTCCTAACAACTGTATCTCTCCAAAAGTGAAATGGGTTACCCTGAATGGTAGTGGGTTTTACTTCCTTGGAAGTCTTTATATAGAGGCATAAAGGGAGGCGGGGAATGCCAAAACCTTTGTAATAAAGCTAAAGCTGACTAGTAACTATCCACTGTTCTTACTTCTGCCCTCTAGGGACAAGCATAAGTTTAATATTTTTTTTTCCTCATGAAAGCCTTCACATCTACCCAAGACTTCTCCTCTCATGAGTAAACATATTTAATTCCTTAAATTGATCCTCATATGGCAAGGTTCCAAGTACTCTTCCCAGAATCCTCATTGCCCTTTTGGAGATATGCTTTAGTTTAATAAGGTCCTTCCTAAAATATGATACCCAGAACTGAAAATAATATTTCAAATATAATATGACTCAGGACAGAATTCCTTCTCCTATTCGTGCAGATGCTTTTTTTTGGCACTACGTGTAGGATTTTGCACTTATACCTGTATAATGTCATCTTCTTGTATTTCATCCAGCTTATTGAGATGATATGGAATCCTGCTTCTATGATTAACATCATTAGCTGTTTCTTCCAGCTTGTGTCTTTTGCCAATGTCATAGGCATGCTTTATGTCTTAACCCAACTCAATAAAGATTATGAAAATGATGAAAACAAACAGGATGGGGATAAAGGCAGTGTTTTATGGTATAATAATTTTTCTCTTCAGGTTGCCATTAATCCATTCATTAATCCTCTTTAAATGCAGCTGTCTAATAAGTTATAAATCCCCCTAACACTAAGATCACACATTGTTTGATTTATCTAAAATGTAATCATTTGCCACAATTCTTAATTTGTATATTTTTATTTTAAGACTAGATATATACAATAACTATAATGTTCTCTCTTGGGGGTGGAGAAAATGGTTCTTAAGCTGAACTCTGTTATGTCTCCAAAAGTAATTATTTAGATTTGTTGAGATTATTTTGAGTCCTATCAGTTGGAACTAAATTTACTTATATGCTTGAGCTATGGACAAACCCGATCATCCTCAGCATTTCTGACATAGAAAACAATGGTGGACATTCAGAATACTAAATGATAATAAATAGCTAGCGATTATATAAAACCTACTCAGCATCAGGTACTCTATTAAGTAATTCATCAATGTTATCTCATTTGATCCTCATCAAAAACTTCAGAGGTAGATGATATTAATATCTCCATTTTGCAGTTTAGAAAACTGGGGCAAATAGAGATTAAGAGACTTGTCCAAGATCATATACACAATTAGTTACTGTCTAAGGCTACATTTGAACTCTGGTCTCCCTGACTTCAGGCCCAGTGCTTTCCACTATACCACCTACTTGCCCACATATATAACAAAGTTAATCCTTTTTAATACAAATTTTCAGGTAAAATTATTTGTAGATGATATCTAATGTTTCAATTTTAGAAAAAAATAGAGTAATTTGTAAATTAGTCAATGGAAAATATTCATAAATTTTAAGAATTTGCAACTCTGATAGGGATATACGTAATTGTCTTTTGCTAGATAAGAAGTTAGCACTGGGACTCATAGCAATAGTAACAAGAATTTGCAAATTTGTAGGTATGTATTATATTACTTTGGCCTCAAGAGGAGATTGTGAAATAAAGGGTAGGGTTAGATATTTTCAGAACTGCAAAAAAAAATATACACACAAAACACAAAAGGTTACATATTAAATGGGTCATAAGTTAAACCATAAATATATTCCTTTGTTCATTATATTCCTTCAGTATATACAGACAAGAGCTCGATAAACATTGGTTGAATAAGTTAATTAACAAATAAATTTCCTGCAGTTTAACAGCAATTCTTTCATTCAGTCTTGCATCTTATAATGAAATCAATCCATAAAAGTATTTTAATACTAAATGCAGTAAACAGACCAAAACTACCATTACAGGGAGAAAAAAGAAACTACTGTTTAGGAAAAAAAAAAGATTCTCAAATGACAAAACTACAGAAACTGGTTTGGTGATGAAAAGGAAAATAAAAAAAAATGATAACGCATTATAAACTATTAAGGGCAGATACAGGCTATGGATAAAGCATTGATTATTACTGGCCTTCTTGTCCAGGCAAGTTCCTGCTCAGTGAATATTTATAAGATGTAACTATAAGGTACTGCTTTTCTTTTCCCTTGTGGATATTTTATTTACTGAAAATGGCAATTGTATGAGGAAAAAAAAACAGATAAAATCAACTTGAGTAGAGTTTCAGACGGTTCTCAGAGAACCTCAATGAAAGTGGTCATCTCAAAAGGAAAAGTACTGACTGATGGTTTAAAAAAATGGACGTAGAACATTGTTTCCCCAAAATTAAATTCCATATGATTATTTTTAGGACTATGATATTTATATTTGGAGAACTGTGATTCAAAAACATATTTTCAGGCTAAGGGAAGACTGTACATTGACTATTTCTGATATCTCTGGCAGAGATGTGGTGATAGGATTTGTCAACCCAGGTTAGAGGTGAGTCCCTATTGATGTGGAGACCCTATTCTGAGAAGGTAGAGTCATTGAAAATCCAGAGAATTGGAATGGAGAATCTGATGAAGGAAACTGCTGATACAAAACAAAACATCAGAAGATAGAGCACAGGTTCCAAATAAGCTGACAGGGTAAGCATAGCCCAGTTGATACCATGTAACTAGAGAAAAACAGGGTCTGCAGTTGATGTGAGGAGCTAATCTGATTTCAGTGAATCTCTGATGCTAGGAAATAATTGGAGAAAGAATTCTGCTGAACTGTTTAAAGAGTTCACCGAGGAAAGGCTGCCTTGCTTTCTAACACCACTTACAATTTGACAAAAGAGAACCCTCTTAGAGGATTGCCTATGTTTCACCTTACTGCCCTCTAAGGCTCTCCTCAAAGCCAGAGAAAAAACTTGAATAGCTTTGCAGATCTATGACTTAAAAGAACTGCTTTTCACTGAAAGCAGGTAATGGTGCCTCAATGCCCAGCCAAGGGAGCAGACCCGGAAAATTCCTAAGGCTTTTGTTTGCTAAAACAGATTCTGCACTGGCAGCTCAAGGGTAGCCAAGAAATGGCTTTATTCAATAGGAGAGTGGAGAGGCCCAGAAGAGGAACTATCGCACATAGCAAGTGGAACATGGTACAGACTGTTCCCTAAATAGACCAAGTACATTAAGGCCTATACTCTGAGCTGAGTTGGTGTAATGGTAAGATAATTTGAAGATCTTCCCTGACCCTTAATGGGCCTCAGGTGGAACCCAACAGGAGGGTCTTGATTTGGGGGGTGAACTGTTTTTCAGGGAGGTCCACACCTTTTGTTAAGTTGTAATTAGGCTGTGGGTCACAAAGGTTGTGATGTCCTCTGACCCTGAAGAAAGGTACATATATACTATGAGGTGAGGTCTTGCTTTGGGGTTCACCTATGGGAAGAGTTGTATGATTTGGCCAGATGTGACTCTGGGCAGCCATTGAATCTCCCGTCTTTGAAAACCCAGATGCTGGTGCTTCTCTCTCTGGTAACTAACTATGTATGTACATATGTAATGGTCAGACAGGTAGAAACTCTGTCTGTGGGTCTGTTGAATTGTTATTTTCTCTGTCTGTATTTTTTGTCTGCTTATAATTTCTGTTTGTATTTTCTGAAGTTCAAGGTGCTGACTTTTCCCCCTGAACTAAGTGAATGATATGTCTAGCACAGGTTCTTTGATCTGCTTTACTAACTTTAAAGGGGTCAACAATCTTTAATTAACATACATATGTAACATACAAATATATATGTTTAATAAATATATAACATATCTAACAAACATGCACACATATATGTATATGCTTAATTAAAGATTGTTGACCCCTTTAAAGTTGCTTTCCTTTAGTAAAGCAGATCAAAGAACTTGTGCTAGCAGTCATCCTGGGTATGCTAGGGTGCTGGTTGTTATAGCTGGATATATGGGTTTCCTTACTTATATACCTCACTTCTAGTTTTTTGTGTCTTCCTTTCCCCCTTTTCTTCCAAGGATTCTGTGTGCGTTGGTGAGAATTATGACCAAGATTTATGGCTAAACTCTTGTACTATATTGTATTGTACTATATTTCTTATAGTGAGTTGGTGAGAATTATGACCAAGATTTATGGCTAAACTCTTGTACTATATTTCTTATATTTTATACCATATTTCTTATATTTTTGTATCATGTCATGTTATGTCATCTTATTATTTTTATTTATTTGTATTATGATTAGGTGTGTGATCAACTACTACTAATATGATTAAATATACTAATAAACTAAGTAATCATGATTAAAATTAATTATGATCTTGATTTATTTGCTTAAATGGGAAGCACACCAGTGAGGATTTATTAACTAAAGTAGTGAGTAGCACATATATATCTTTAAATACACCAGGGTTACTCCTAGGATAGTTTTCCACTTTGGTAGATAAGTTTTTCATTTTAGGGAACCACACCAACCTGCAAAGGTGAATATAGCTGGACTGAATGAGACCCCTAGTCCAAATCAAGGAGCAAAGGTGGGAATCAGTGCCTCACAACTCTAAGATAGTTTCTTAGATAGCCTATTAGAGAAAATTACAGCATATCAAAGATGGAAAGAGGTTCAGAAGTCATCTAGTAGAATCCATACCTAAAATTTAATCCACATGTAATAAAGTGTGATCTAAAGTTAATCTTTCCATATATTTATTCAAGTTTCTCTCAGATCATGAGAGACCTTCTTTCATGGAGTTACTCTTGATTTCTTCAGTTATTAAAAATTCAATAACAATAGTTAATATTTATATATCACCTTTTATGTCCTAGGACTGTGCTAGGTACTTTATTAATATTATCTCATATTCGTCTTACAATATTCCTGGGAGATAGGTACTACCCATTTTATAGATGAGGAAACTGAGGCAAACAGGCTAAGATCACAAAGCTTAGTGTGTGCGACTGTATTTGAAACAAGGTCTTCTTGATTCTAGGCCTAGCACTCTAACCACTGAGTGACCTAGCAGGTTTGTTCAATAATGTCTTGAAAAGTTTCCTGAATTATCCTTCAAACTTCAGGGAATTGACACTGTGTATATCCATCATTTCCTGCTATGTTGCTGCTGCTGCCTATTATTGAAGGGAGATATCAGGTTACACACAGGCTGTAGTGTCAGAGAACCTCAGATCAAATTGACCTTTGACCATTACTACTTGGGTGACCTAGAACAAGTTCTTTAACATCCATGGTTGGTCTTCAATTTCGTCATCTGTAAAATGAGAGGAATAGAGCGACCCCATGTGGGGTTGAAACTCACAGTTTTATAAGCACAGAAGGGGTCTTGAGTTGAAAAAGTTTGAGAAGCCTTGGACTAGATAAGCCTACTACTTCTATGAAATTATAATATTACTTAAGTAAAGAAAAGCTCTAAATTAAAAAGTGAACAGACTCTTTATTAAAAAACAGAAAATTCTGTCCTCCCTTTATCTTCTTGGCTTTGCTTAACTAAATCAGAGTAAGTTCAAGGAGAAATTAAAACAGCTATATTGAGTACTAGGTGAAAAACTTCATAAAGTCAGTGGTGGTCCCTGCCAAGTGCTTTATAACTAAAGGAAAAAGACAGATATGGAGAGAGAAGACTATTTCACCTTCTCACTTTTGACAATGGTAAGAAGCCAGTAACACTTTCTTTCTTTCGAATCTTTTTCTGACATTATCAGTACCCAATAAATAATAACCGAGATGTCAAGAGTTTTTTCCAGGAAGTTTTCAATTGCTTTTCTTCCCAGGATTTGTCCAGGATCTTGAGATTTTCATGGTGCAGATAATGAGTATCTACAGAAGATTCCTCTAAAAACTTTATGCAGTTCAGACACCTATATTTATGTGTGTTTCCCCTTAAGTCCTGAAAGTCTTATTCTTTTCCTTGTCACTCCACTGAATTCTTACTCTTGCATTTAGATTCTCTGAATAATTTTAGGCAAATAGTTATATATAAACAGAATACAGGATTTGTGTAACCCACCATCACAATTCTCTGTTAAGTATTTATGCACACCACACACACACGCACCATCTTAACTCTACTTTGGCAAATGCCTCCAGGAGACTGAGTATCTAGGCAACCATAGGAAGATTGTAGACTTTGGAGAAGACAAAAGAAATGTTTCACTACTTCAGCTGTCAGAATGAAAGAGATTTCTTGATGATGCATTTAATGCCCACAGAACTAGGGGAACACTTGACTTAATTTTCACAGGCAGTCATCAAAACTGTCTTTTCATATTATTATATTGTTAGAAACCTTTTCCCCCTGTTCACAATTGCATAGGACCTTACAGTAATGGTTAAAGATGTTCACTAGTCCTAATGGTCCTGTTTCCCACATAGGCTGCCAAGATAGTGTCCTCTTCTAATACTTCTGTTACAGTTTCTATTGCTATTATTTGACCAGTCAGAAAAACAAAGCAAAACAAAACCTGGAATAGCATGATTGGGACAATAACATAGAAATCTAGTTGATTAGATAATAGTACAGTATTATATTATATATTAAGGTGTTAAAAATTCTGGGAGGCAACATCATAGGGCCTATGAGCTAGAAAATGAGAGGTACTAGGAGAAATGATCTCCAAGGCCCATTCTAGCTCTAGCTCCTTTGATCCTATTGGGAAGGTCAGAAATAAGAATAAACTTTCTCTTTCTTATCCTAGAAAGATAGAGAACATTTTTTGAAAACCTCTTGGATTGGATAAATGATCTCACTATTGCCTGATATAAAGACTCAGGGTTTCTTGCCACTAAGCTTTCACTTTCCAGTTTTCCCATGTCTTGGCATGAATTAAACATTCCAGCACCACTGTTAGCTTCCTCTTTCCATTTTCTAGAATTAGCAGTCCCATCACTCTAAAAGCACATGTGTTTTGGGAGATTGCAATTTGTATACTGATCAATAAGGTGTGAAACTAAGCTGAGTTGGAATGTATCAACTCCCTAATAGAAGAAAGAACATGATGGCTGGTTCTGTGTTGTGAAACAACTGAAAGTCTGCTCTTTCATATAATTCCCTTCTCTCTCTCACATACAGATTTTAGAGTGACTTGTCATCAAAGATATAGTCAACGGATGAGCAGTCTGCTCTAAAGACTGATATGGTACAAATTAGGCACAATGGAAGGAAGGGAAATAGCATTTATTAAGCGCTTACTATATGCCAGGGATAGTGCCAACTATTACAGATGTCTCATTTGTGGTCATGATGCTTACCTTCTCCATGGGTAGGGGAGGTGCCAGAGGCAGGAAGAGAATTTGGAATTCAAAATTTTAAAAAGGTAATATAAAAATCCCAGCCAAACACATTTCTCGTTTGATTCTTACAACACCCTTGGGAAGTAGGTGCTATTACCATTTTCATCTTACAGAAGAAGAAACTGAGTCAAATAGAATTTAAGTGGACTTGTTCAGGGTCACATAGCTTATGGTTGAGGCTGGATTTGAACTCAGGTCTTCCTGTCTCCAGACCCAGTACTCTTTCCACTGTTATCACCTAGCTGTCTGTTGTGTAGAAGTAGTACAATAGCCTGTGGGATCAGGACACCTAAGTTGAAATTCCTCCTCTGACACTAATTACCTATATGACTTGGGGAAAGTCACTTAGCCTCCTTGGGTTAAGTCAATCACTCAACAGTCATTTATTAAGTGTTAACTATATGCTTAGAACTATGTTACATAATTCTTGAATATAAAAAGAAGGGTAAAGGCATTCAGTTTCCTCATCTATAAAGTGAGGGATTTGGAATAGACCTATATGATCCCTTCTAGCTCCATAACTATGCTAAAAAAAAAAAAAAGGCCTTGCTTAGATATTGAGCTATGCAGTTGACACTTGATGAATTGGCTACAGATCTACCGAAAACTTTCCCTAATTTCACCATTGATATCAATCTATTAACAAACCTTTATTGAGCCTCTACTCTATGCCATGCAGGGCTGCTAGGTGGCACAGTGAATAGAGAAATAGACTTGGAATCAGGAAGACTCATCTTCCTGAATTCAAATCTGGCCTTAAACACTAACTGTGTGACCTTGTTTGCCTCAATTCCTTATCTGTAAAATGAGCTGGAGAAGGAAATGGCAAACCACTCTAATATCTTTGCCAAGAAAACCCCAAATGGGGTCACAAAGAGTCAGACTGACTGAAAACAACTGAACAACAACATATACCCTCCTGCAACTTCATAAGCCACTGGGGAAAAAAATGCAGACCTGAAACAATCCCTATCTTTTTTTAAATCATAGACACTTCCTGAAGTCTGTAACATGATGTACAAAGGTGATATTTTAATTAAAAACTGATAAGGAAAGTTTCCCTCTCTGCCCACCAGGAGGCTGAGTGTCTCCCTCCAAGGCAGTTGTCTGGAGAGCCTTCATAAAACAGTGTTCTCAAGCAAACATGAAGAGGCTACTAGAGTCTTAATTTCTAGGGGTACAGAAGTCTGCCTTTGTTCTCTGGTAACCAGAGAGGGAACCACTCCCTGAGCACAACTGCATTCACAATAACCTTTACTTTTTCTTTTCTATTGCTTCTCACAATACAGAAAAAAATATGAATTGAAAATAATTTATGCTGTTTCCATAAGGAATGTAGCATAGCAGACTTGTGACTTGTGTGGGGATATAGAATGGAGACAGAACAGAGTGTCTAGCAAGACAGAAAAATAATGGAAAATAGATTTTCAAAACTTCATAAAGTTTCTTAATATTGGCAAGAACTTCACTTAAAGACTTTTAAAAACCTTATTATTTTCCAGTGATCCTTCCTTCACTAAATATGCCAAAGAAGGGGGGAGGAACCTCTGCAACTCTACAAAAGATATTAGCATTCTCGTGGATCTCGTCACTAGGATATGACTTCCTATAATACTTTTAAAATAAATGTTTTACAGGGATACAATTTAAATTTAAGGAAGAATTTAATAACTTAATTGAAGGAGAAAAACCTTTGGCTGCTTAATATTTGAGAAAGCTTATTGTTTTGTGTCTTTTTGGAGGTGGGAAGGCTGGGCAGTTGGGGTTAAGTGACTTGTCCAAGGTCATACAGTTACTTTGTTAAATGTCTGAGATCAAATTTGAACTCAGGTCCTCCTGACTCCAGGGCCCTTGCTGTATTCACTGTACTACCTAGCTGCCTTGAGAAAGTTTTAAAAAAACAAAATTCCATTAGTTCATGTCTGGCACCTTGACAGAGAAGTCAAACAGTATCATGGTTGGTCACAAAGAAGAAAGCGCATAAGGGACAAGACAGAAAAAAATCTAGAACTCTAGTTCTGGACTTCTGTATTAGTTGCTTTATAATATAATTGTTTTTGTTTAAATCTTCCCTTTCCTACAATGAAAAAAATAATGGTTCTGTAGTTTTTTTTTTTTTTTACCAGAGGGTAGAAGACAAAGAAAATAAGTGTTTATTAACTGCAAAAAATATGAAATGCTAAAATAGGGAAAAAGTGAAAATATCCTTTTTTCCAAAATTGTCTCTTCTCACAGGGAGATAAAAAAAATAAAGCCAAGGGGTGGCTCGTTGGTGCAGTGAATAGAGTACCAGCCCTGGAGTCAGGAGGACCTGAGTTCAAATCCGGCCTCAGACACTTGAAACAATTACTACCCATGTGACTTTGGGCAAGTCACTTCACCCCAATTGCCCTCCAAAAAAAAAAAAAGCAAAAAAAAATAGAAATGGAGCCAAGCTTCAAAAATGTGACTTTCAAGTACAGTTCCAGGTATAATTCTTTAAAGATTATGAAAGAATTCAGCCTCCTGGCTAAGTATAGTCATTGTGCTTCAGCCCCAAGGTTAATTATTTCAGAAACACCACACATTGAAGAGGAAAGGGTGGGTCACAATCATAGTTCAATAACATCTTTGGTAAAAAAAAGACACTGAAAAATTCAGTGTAACAAGGATGAACATTTTCCCAAAGAGCTGATTTCCAAAGAGCAGAACATAGAAATGAATTTGCAGATGAATGAATGAATGAATGCTGTATCTGATTCAAGAAAACAGCCAAACCACAACTTTTCCTTTATTTTTTCCATGAATCTCTGCATGGAATCCATAGTGGCAACACCTGGAAATATCAGGCACACTGGTTTTTATTTTTCTCTAACTAGGCTGGCTCAAAGGATGTTATCATCTATATTTCTTTTTTTGTATATAACATCTTAAGAACTACTCCCTTGATGACAATTTCTTAAGCTTTCCATGACCAATTTGAATGCAAGTCTTATAAACACAGACACACACACATGCATAAACATATATATTTACAATTTTTCTAAATATTTATATATAGCATAGTGACAAACTGGGAGAAAAAAAAAGGTAATAAACAGACAAAAGGTGCTGCTATTTAATGAGATGAATGGAGTATTCCAAGTCAGTGAGAAAAAACAAATATTCTCCCTCACATGGTGACCCATATACTTTTGGATGAATATTATTATTTTCACTTCCACAGAAAGGCATATTGTACAATGAATAGAGAACCAACCCCGAGGTAAGGAAAATCTGGCTTTAAATCCTACCTATTTCAGCCCGTATCTGAAAAGTCATGCTCTTAAAAAATGGTCTTTGAAAACAGTCATCTAATTTCCCTTTAAAGATGCCTAGTTATGAAAAACTAAATCAATAACCACCAAAATAGCCTATTTCACTTCTGGACAATTCCTATAAATAGCAATGATTTCTATCTATCAAGGCCAAATCTGCCTTTTGGTAAATTCCATCCACTATTCTTAATTCTGCAATCTGGAGTCAAGCAAGTTAAGTGAATTTTTTTTTCTACATATGGCAGTTCTTTAAGTATTTGAAGATACCAAACATACCTCCTTAAGTCTTCAGGTTTGCATAGGTTAATATAATCCTCACAAGGCACAAGTGAATTGGACACTATTGTTACACTTATTTTCCAGAAGAGAAAATTGTGGTTAAAAATGTTAAATAACTTGCCCAAAGTCTCAAAGCTAATAAGTTCCCAATGCATGATTCAAACTCGGGGCTTCATGAACTTCATTTCCAGTGATCTATTGGTTACACCACCTCGCTGCCTATTTTTACTTGCCCTTCCTAGTTTTGAAACTCCTGAAAAATTGCCACAAAAGAAGAACTAGGCAAGTTATTGATTAAAATGTCCATTAGGAAAAAAAAAACAACTATAGAAAGATCCTTGGGGACAATCCATTAGTGACCTCCTTCAACATGGATAGCTATAATGTCTTTTTGAGTCTGGCTATTCAACCAGTTCCAAATTCTTCTTTTGGTTTTATTATCCAGCTAAAAAAAGGGTGTTGTAAAGGTATTGATTAAGTTTTAAGCTATTATGTATTAAAACTTCACTAAGATTTCTCCACAAGGAAAGTATAAGCAACTTCATCAAATGCTTTGAAAAATCCAGTGATTTAATCAAGAAGACACTGGATCTGGATTTATATCCCAGATAAACCATTTACTACAAGTGTGACCTTGTACTAATAATTTACTGTTGTTAGGGTTTCTTAGGCCTCATTTGGAAAATGAGGGGTTTGGATTAGATTATCATTAAACTTACTGATACATATAACCCTATGATCCTCTGTCTATGGCTTTTCCTTAATCTACAAACAAAATAAACTTGTTACAAAAAGAAATGAGATTAGTCTGGCATCATCTCTCCTTACTGACGTCACATAGATTTCTAGTGATGACCACTTCCATTTCTAAATGCTAACAAGCCATCCCCTTAATAATATACTTTCAATGTTTTCCAGGCATCCAAGGCAAACTTACTGGCTTATAACTTGAAGTTTCCTGCAGTTACATTTTTAAAAAACTGGGACAACATATGCTCATCTTTATTTCCAGAATGCACTAGTTCTCTACATTTTTTCAAATATAAAAACAGCTCAGGAAGTACATAATGATTATAACAATAACAATTACCCTATTAATAATAGTTAACATTTTTCTAGTGTTTTATGTATTCTAAAATGTTTTTCATATCATATGATTTTGAAACCCTAGGAGGAAGGTACTATAATTACCACTTTACAGGTGAGGAAATAGAAGTATATCTGCTAGTTCCTTTATGATGTCCTGTTTCTTGTGTAAGCCTGGAGAACCGAACTTACTGAAAGAAGCTTTCTGCTTTCTATCTCCTTGTTTATATTGAGTTTGCCTTCCATGCTAATTATTCTTGCTCTATCCTATTCTAAAGATCATTATCTTAAGGACAGAAAAAAAAGTGAAATAAAAATTGTGTCACTTAGTCTTCTCATAATTATGTGCTTTCATCATCTCTTCAATTTGAATATTCATTCTATGACTTCCTTAATCATCCTTTGGCTTCCAACATAACTTAACATTTTTATAGTTCCCTAGTATATATTTTATAGCTTCTCCTATTCTGAATTTAGTATTCCTGGCAGCACATTTAAACAACCCCAACACTCTCCATCGTCAACTGTTTCCCCTTGTTTCCATATAACATACAACATTTAAAAATCTACTGGTCATAGATTTCCTGTGTATTTGCTTTAATCTTTTTTTTTTTTAGAGTGTGCATCCCCTTGCCCAAACTCATCTGAATTATGGAGGTAACATGGCAATTGGAGGCAGAAAGAGTAAAAAATGAAGAGACAAAGATAATTTCAAGATTTCAAAATTAGGTCACAGGGAGAATTGTGGTAACAACAGAAATAAAAGGGAAAGGAGAAAGGATAGGTTTGGGTGTGAGGATTATGAATTCATTTGGGACCCACTGATTCCAGAAAGTCAGGGAAATCCAGGTAACGTGCAGCAGGTAGTTGGAAATGTGGGACTGAGATAAAAGGAAGATATTGAAGGTAAATGAGGAGAACATGGCAAGACCTTCTCTTATGATAGAAAAGACAAGAGACAGAGCTCTGTGTCCTGAGAATTACTTTGTTAGCTGAACATAATCCACTCCATTCTGCCTCAAGTCTCCATTTTGTGAATAAACAAGTGATATAAGTTGCTTTTTACTTGTAAGATTAGCAGTGGCTTGCTAAGATATGGTAAGCAATATGTGTGTACTTCTAAATAGCTGATAAACATGTGTGGACTTGGAGTCCACCAACAGGAAAATAATATAAAAATCTTCATCATTAACTTATATAGTAAGATATCAACCAAATTTTTAGTAAACAAATTATTAAAAATTGCAAATAGGAATTTAATCATAGCTAATGTACACTGATAACTATAGCTATACAGACCCATTGGAGACAGTAGTTATCACTTTGCTTTTGGGTTATGACAAGAGCAGAACTGCACTCTCAGCACTTGAAACCTCAAGCATCCTCCTCATATTTGCTTAAGAAAAGGGTTGTTTGGGGGTGGCTAGGTGGCACAGTGAGTAGAGTGTTGGCCCTGGAGTCAGAAGGACCTGAGTTCAGATCCAACCTCAGACACTTAATGCACACACAAACAAAAACCTAGCCATGTGACCTTGGGCAAGTTACTTAATCCCAATTGCCCTCAAAAAAAAAAAAAAACCAAGAAAAAAAAAACAAAAAACAAAAAAAAAAAGAAAAGGGTTGTTTGATAAAGATTTTCCGGACAACTATGTAAGAGGGAGTAACTTGGCCACCAGGTGTGCAGAGAGGGAATCTTGTAGAGGATATTAGTACAAATCACTAAGAATATGAGGTTGGTAGTTTGTTTTTACCATTCCTAATTGGTGTTTCTGCTCACTAGTTAGCATTAGCAATGTTACTTTGGTTACAATTGTTCACCATGTACATTACACTCTACTATTAAAAATACTTGTTAACAAGGGAGAGAATTTGCCTCTTTTCAGCCCATAGACTGGGCTTTGTGGATGCTTTAATGAAGTAGAAATCTTCCCAGCAAGATCTCTGTTCCAGCTTCAATTGAAATGCTGACATTCACCTTATCAGGATTGCCTAATTAACAAAGTGATGTCCAGCTTAGACTATTTCCAGTCAATTAGAAAGACAAACTCTATCCTAAGTCAAAGGGCTTCTCAGTTAGTCAAGGTGCTTCTGCAGTTCCGTCAGATAGTTTCAAGCTGGATATAACTCATACTGGTTATTCTAGAATTCATCATTTCTTCATTTCACTTCTTCCTAGATAATTGGAGAATCCTCAGTGTGAGTAGGGCAAAAGTATCCTTTCTCTATAATTTCTTAAACACTATGATACCAGTGTTTCTTATCTTTAATACATTATCTCCTATCTAACAATTACTGTCTGAGGATGGGAAATAGATAATTTACTGTTGAAGCATATTAAAATCCCGCTGCTTTCAAGAAGATGCTCCTTCTCCAACCTTTCAAAACTTTTATTGGCTTGCTGGATGCTTGGCCAACTAATCCTAGATGAAGCATATCTCTTAGGATCACTCCAGTGCATTGCTATAACTCTGCCCTTACCTTTTCCCTTTCTTCTCAGTGTCAGTCCAGAAGGATGTGTGTGTGTGTGTGTGTGTGTGTGTGTGTGTGTGTGTGTGTAGTATAACATACTTATTAAGTATTTTTAAGGGGAGAAGGGTATAACAATAATACAATGTTCACAATATCCATAGTGGTTAAGAAATATGCTGGTATAGTTGTTAATCACAAAATGTAACAGACTCTTCACATGGAGGACAGAACCAAAACCTTTATTCAAATACCAGAAATCCAAGTCCGAGAAACAGAAAGTCAAAGTCATTACAGTAACCACAAAGTTGGTACACATGGTTAATGCAGTGAACATCCACATTCCCAAGCCTTCACAACAGAACAGGTTCCCTCAAGCAGGGATCCTCCTCTCTCACTCATGGTAGCTCCTCAGGCTGGTTCTTGGAAGCTTACAGCATAAGTTCCCAGAAGAAAAGGTCTCAGAAGAAACTCTGCCACCACAAGTACTGTTCTCAAAATCAAAATCACTTTCTTCATCCTGGGCCTCCATGTGGTTTGCTCCAAAAAATTCTTCAAGAAGCTCTGACTCTCCAGCTTGTGCTCTTCCTTATATATGGTATTAGCTCCTCCTTGTTCCACCCCTTCTTGTAAGTCAGCAATAGGGGTTCATACCTTCTGTTTCTTTAACAGAGGCTTTATATAATTAACCTGAACCTAAGTGCCAAGTACCGTTTACTTGCCAATCAAGGGCATGGAAGATCTTCAATCCCATTAATATTAGAAAGGGTTAATAAGTTAACCCCAAAAATATGTGAATGCAATTTGGAATTTTCAGAGTTGAATTCTTAAGCATTCTGCAAATCATTTTTCTTTTAGATGAGGAAATATAAAAAATAATATTTACTTATATATTGTACAGCACCTAAACTCATCATGCAGGTTATAGTAAAATATAAATTTACATGTTATAACATAAGAGAATTTATGCTATTTGAAAAAGTCATAATTTGAAAAGTTCTGGTTGTTTCCACTAAGCATTTTTACTCATTAAAAAGTAAGTGGTTTAATTTATCTTTTAGTTCTAAGGTATGAGGACTGCACTGTTTCCATCTGATTTTGGCAATGAGTGAACAACATGGAAAATGTCAAAGAGGAAGCAAATTCTAAGATATTAATTTTGCAAACTTTTTCTCTGACTTTACTATTATCTACAAGAGAATTGGTTATTAGAATGTCAAGATAAAATAAAAAAACAAGTATTGCCAAAATTTGTCAGCATATCAATTATGGCAAGGCAAAACATTTATATCCCTTCAGAAACCTATATACACAACTTTTTTTTTTAATAAATGAAATTTTGTAACCTTAGCATCATTCTCTCATCCTTAAAAGTTTAAAGTTATTATTGAATCTCTTCCTTCCTTGTCTTCCACATTCAAATGGTCGCCAAGTCTTTCTTATTGTTCTTTAAAACTTCTTTCACTGTTGCGAACCCTAATTCAGACCTTTGTCAAGTGACAGCTAAATTAATAGGATAGCCTCCTAATATTGCTCCCTGCCTAGAGAATCTCAGTTCTCCTAAGCATGCTGTATATTTACACTCCATAGATTACCTTAAAATATTGCCTTCATTAAGTTGCTTCCCTGTTCACAAACTTTCAGTAGTTCTCAATTTACCATCAAATAATGGTCAAACTCCTTAGCCTTCCATACCAGGCCCTTGCCAATCTGACCCCATGCTCCTATTATCTTATCTCTCAGTTCATTTAAGAGTAAACTCTTTTCTCTAAGAGTTCTTCATAAATTCTTTCATAATAACTATTTATTTTACTCACAATGCCCCAAATATTCCTCATACCTTATTGATTCTCTGAATTGGCTCCCATCTTTACCTCTCTCCTCTATTGTCTTTCCAAATCTTTCTCATATTGAGATGTCCAACTCGAGGCTCTCTTATTCCCTCAGATCTCCTTAGATCACTTTGGCCTAAAGTGACCTCTCCTCCATCTGATATTATAACATCCATTTTCTATAACTCCCATTTTATTAATAATCCACAGTGTTATACGACATCTGTAAAATCATTATATCTCTATCTTTAACTTTTTCTTATGTTAGTCCATTTTCTCTCCAACTAGCCTATGATCTCTCTGGGGACAGGAACAGTGTCTTTTATTTGTCTGTATTCTCTATCTTCTAGGCACCATAATACTCCTTCTTCCCAAACAGAAAGCACTCTAAAAATATTTATTTATTAACAGTGCATGTGTGAGAAAAAAATGTCTGTCTGCACTTCATTTAATTATTTTGACATCTTCAAATTGATTGTGTTTGCCAAAAATGAGAAGGTAGTTCTATATCACCATTTACTTTCTGTTAAACTATTCTCCATACAATCAGTCATTTGTCCTACAGAAACAGAACATTTTATCTCAACTTTTAACTTTCTGCCCCCAAAGAAACCAAGATAATTTTTAAAGCACAATTTTAGCATTAAAAGGACATGAGGTCATTTAGTCATATACCCTTCTTGGAAAATGAGACCCAACCAAAGAGTTTGAGTTACTCAAGACTCTATAGAAAATTAATGTAAAACCTGAATTAGAATTTACACATCCCAAATTTCCTTGTTCTCTTTCCTGTGAATCAGTCTCTATATGTTAATGCTTTGATTCATTTTCAAAGCTACAACTGGATACTTTTGTTGTATACCCTTTATAATACCACCTTCCATTTGGTGGTTGCTTTACCATTTAAAGTATAATTTTGCATTAAAAAATTCAGGAAGTGAACTAATGTACCTGCTGTTTTTTCCCCTTCCTTATATGATGTTTTTTGTTATGCCTGCAAATTTGTTCATAGTTGTTTGCTTGCTGTCTACTCCATCATGCTATTTGTTCCTTAAGAGTGGGGACAATTTGTCTTTTCTTAATCTTTCTTTGAATCTCTAGTTCTGTGTCTCTGACTGAATGAATGACTAAAGAGTTCTTTTTATGTAGCTAACAGTAGAGATGGGATATAAACCCGGGCTTCTGACAACCAACTCAGGTATGTTTAACCAAAAAAAAAAAAAAATCCCAAAACATTGGATCTCAAATTTAATTTTGAAATAGTTAATATAACAAAGCCCCTCCTCAAATGTCAAGTTCTTTGTTCGAAGCCAAAATTTCAAACACAAATTCAAACGCAAATTTCATGACACAAATGACACTATGATCTCATTGATTTGGAAGTCACCTCCATTGATTTGGAAGTCATCAGTGGTGCAGAAAATAACTTGCCTGACCATCTGGTGTGACTTTTGTCCCTGTCTCTCCCAGAAGTTCACTCTCACAGGTATACTTTACACTTTGGAGATGTTCTTCACTTTCTTCAGACATTTCACAAGGAGTGAAATGCCCAACCTATCCCCTTATCATTCCTTGTGCTTCACCACGTGACAAGTTCATATTTCTTTCCTAGCATATGTATCCCTGATGATATCTTTTCTTACTATTCTTCAAAGTTCTTCATCAGTTTTATTTTAGAGTCTTCTCAAAACTTGCTGTTAGCCTCTCCATTTTCCTCTATGCAATACTCTTTTTCAAGTTTTGGGAGGCTATTTTGTTCCATGTTTCACTACTATATGATAGCTACTACCAGTAGAATTTGGGATTGTAAAGGTGGGGTTTTGTCTCTGGGAGAAGCATAGGGTCATTAAAGGACCTTTGTAAATTTTCTGAAGACCATCCAGACTGTCCTCCTCGTCCTATTTACTTCTGGTCCCAATAAATTATCAAATTGAACTCTCTGTTTCAGCTATACATACTGGTGGACTACCTTAACAATCAGTCTAGTCAACTCTATATTAATCTGTGTAGTAGACAACATTCACCTATTTGTTTTCTCTCAGGTTGATAATTGTCATACTCTAAGCCTGTCTGGGCCCAGAGTCATTCTGTTTAATTGAGGAGGCAAGCCCTTTTGTTCAAAGAAAACACAGGCCTAATCTAATCACCTCCCTTTCAAAAATATTATATGATTACCTCTAGGTAAGAGGCTCGAGATGCCATATTAAATCCATGAGTCAATCTAACCTTACACAAGTAAGGAATATAGAAGAATAACTTACTTCAGATAGAAGGATGAAATTGTTCAAGAAAAAGAAAGGATACATATTGATAGTACCAAAGTTGGTTCTGATTCTGGTCTTAGCTCTAGTTAGTAATGAAATCTCCTTACCTCCCTTTCCTCCCAAACCCTGCTGTTGTGAATAAAATAAAGAATTTTTGGCTCTAGGTTGCCACCATGGGCCATGAACTCCTGTTCATCAGTATCTTCTAACCTCCACTGGTTTGTAATCCTACATGCTCTCCATTAGTGACTTCCCATTTGAAATTCTATCTACATTGCAGTCTAGGAACTTTCCCTTGAAACTGGGCTTCTTCTCTGACTTGTTTATTCCCTTATGTATATAGATCTAACCGTAGACTAGCAAAAAGATAAAACATAAAAATTCTCAGGTTGGCACCTAAAGTCCTTCAAAGTTTTATTTCGTATAATTCACCTTCATATTTCTTCATCTAAATCAAACTGGTTTGAATATATCATATTCCATTTCCCATCTCTGTTTCATCACACCAATTCTCCCTCATGTCCAAAATGAAGTTCTATCTTCTAATTAAAAGAATTCTTACCTTTTTTTTAAACACAGCTTAGAAGCTCGTATGTTATCTCATACACGAGGCCTCCCTCCCTCTCCTCTTTCCTTCTCATACTTCCCCTTCCTCCTCACTTAGGTATATGTTCCAGTGGACAGTAAGTGCCTTGAGGAAAAGTGCAATTTCATTTTTATCTTTGTATCTTCAGTATAAGTGACTTATACAGAATAGGCAATGAACAAGTATTTTTAATTGAATAAGAAAAATGTTACATAATAAAATTTCCAAGTCCCCTCCCCCCCGCCAATTTTTGAGCTAACTTCTTTGAACAAGATAACTAAAGACAGGGCAATAGTGCAATAAGCCCATATTTTAGAAGTAATTAATAGTGTTCTAGATCTCTTTCATTGAGTTATTTCATGAGGAAATGAGATATTATAAGTTCAGAGACATGAACAGAAGTTAAGTACCCATTGTGCTTTTACTGAAACTATTTAGGTTCATCAGTATGACTGATCACTGCTATCCATGGATCCTAGGCTAAAATACAGTATGGTAAGTGAATTCCTCCTAATATGCTTTTCAGTAGCTTCTCTTCAGTTTAGAATGAGCCATGAAAAGGTAATGATGACATCTTCTCCATAACTCTGAAACGGTGCCTAGCTTTCTCATCAAGCTAAAAATGGTAAAAACAACAACAACAACAAAAACAAATAAACCACCAACACCCCCCCCCAAAAAAAAAACACAACTGAATTAATCCTTTTTTCCTGTACAAAGCTCCTATCACTGAAGAGATACCATCATCTAACTCATCCCTAAGGCAAGGGACTTCTGAGTCACCTTTGATTTCTCACATTCTCGTTCTCTACTTTCAAACTTGCATAATTCCAGCTATTCTAACTCTACAATACCTCTGTGCATTGTATCTTACTTTCCATTTGTACAATTCCCTAATGACCTCCTTGTGAACATTGAAACTTATTCCTTACCATCATCTCTACTCTCATATTCTTTCTTTCCCTTCTAATTAGTCTAAAATCACATGAGTAAAATCATGTTTCTTATCCACCATTGTGGATCATTAAAAGAATATTGTTGAAAACTGTCCACTAGCAACCTATCAGCCTTGTATCTATTGTGAATTCTTAGTCTGTTCCTCATCTTCTCTTTACCATATTTCTCAAATTAGTCTTCATAAAAATTCTCTAAATTTTATAAGAAATTTACTATTTTTTCCTCCATGGATCTATCTCTTTCTTCCATCCCTTGCTGCCTTAGTGCTAGAGGTGGGGGTGGGGCAGGTAGGTACCCTGCTTTCTATTCATCAGGTCACTACTGCTCTATTGTTCATAATCTATTATGTTGTTTTGTATTTTTTTTAGTGGAGAAGGGCATACATACATACATACATACATACATACATACATACATCTTATCTCCATAAAGTTCTAGAAAACATGACATGATAGATGGTGGTATCTACCAAGTGATAGGAGCTTTGTACAGGAAAAAAAACGATGAATTCAGTTGTTTGGGGGTTTTTATTTTGCTCGTTTTTTGAGGTTTTTTTTCTTTTTACTATTTTTATCTTGATGAGATAGCTAGACACCATTTCAGAGTTATGGAGATATTGTCATTATGTTTTCATGGCCCATTCTAAACTGAAGAGAAGCTACTGAAATGTATATTAGGAGGACTTCACTCACCATACTGGATTTTAGAGTAGGATCAGTCATATTGATGAACCTAGAATATGTGCTTTATACCTTCTATATAGTACATACTGAAAATAGTTAAATGCAAAGTAGCGAGTGTCATCTCTCAAGGACAGACCCTGCTGAACTTTCTGAAAAGTAAGTACATTGAGAAATTATATACATTATATCTGGGTTTTTTTGCTTTTGTAATGGTAATGTAATTTTGAATTTGAAGATCCATTTGTGTTGGCAAAAGTAGCAGGTACTTAGCACTCAGTAACTGATCAAGCCTCTGTTGGGGAAACAGAAGGTATGAACTGTCTCCTGTTACTGATGTAACAAGAAGAAGTTGGCTGAAACAGGAAGCTAATGCTGTGTGTATATAAGGAAAAGCCCCAGAGAGGCACAGTCAGAATTTTCTTGAGACCAGGATCTGGTTGCAGAGCAGCTACAGAAGAGAGAATGGAGAACTGAGCCAGAATTTCCTGAGAACTTGAACAGGATCCCAGGAGCCAGGAGCCCAGGTGACTGAAGAAGCATGACTGGGATGCTGAGACTTTGCTTGTGGCTTGGTTGAGACTTGAATTCCCTGGAGCAGAAATGGTGAAGGATCTGACATGGATCAGACCCTGTCAACTTCAGTGTGGATCAGGATTTGCCCAGAGAGCTGGTCAGAGAACTGGGAGCTGTCTGCCAGTGAACCCAGGTGACAGTCTGGTGAATCCAGGTAGAATCTGGGACCATGGAAGGGGATCCAGGGAATCTGAGAACAGACCCCAAGTCAAGAGTAATTATGGAATTACAGTTTACTAATGACCTAAGGGGTGGAGGGTTTTGTGTATGATACTTAGTAACTGATTACTGAATAAGTGAGTATTGAGTTAATCAAGACTTTTCCCCATGAGTGGAAGACTTTGACTATTGTACTTTGAGACTACTGATAAGTGACTGATTGAGTTAACTTAGTTACCCCATGAGTGGAAGACTTTGACTATTGTACTTTGAGACTAAGTTGTGAATATTGTATTGTGATTTTCTGTAATAAGTTGTAATATTGTGAATGCCATACTTTGATTTTCTGTGAAAGTTTTACTTTGATTTGTTATGGCATAAATAGAGTAACCACTATACTATGTAAACTTAAAATCTGTTCACAGTAGCATTCTTCTGGAAAGATGCTTGTGCATGGAATTACAGCTTTTTAGAGGGCAACTGGAGTTAAGGAACTTGACCAAGGTCACATGGCTAGTTTTTGTGTTAAGTCTCTGAGGCCAGATCCAAACTCAGGTCCTCCTGACTCCAGGGCCAGTGCTCTACTCACTTCACCACCTAGCTGCCCCTATATACATTATATCTGGAAGAATTTCATGCAACTGAGAAGGGAGAACATAGTTCTCCATCAACATTTCTGTCTCCTACTCTAATTTATTCAGAAGAACTTATATAGTAGGCCCTAAGTGACCAAAGTCCACTGGGCTAGAAATCCAGAGACCCAGTTTCTATGCTCAGATCTAGTATTAAGTTTTTATAAAACTTTGAATAAACTCACTTAACCTCCTGAGTGGAAGAGGAAATTGAGCTTGGTTGTGAAGAGTAGGTAGACTGAAGAGAAAAGAGAAAGGGAATTCCAGGAAGAAGAGAGAGTGTAAGTAAAAATGCAAAAGCAGAAAAGGGATTTTGAAAGTCCAAAATGACTTAGCCACAAGATTCCAGATGGTGATTGATCAGAAATTATATTATAAACACAGACTGGGATAAATTATAGAAGAAAGCCTGAAGTGCTAGACTGAAACTTCAGCTTTATTCCACTGGCAATGGGAATATCTTTGGGTTTCTCAGTAGGACTTACATAGTAAGAGCAATATTTCTAGAAGATTAATCTGACTGCAGGCATTTATGATTGATTAGAGGGAGGAAGGACAAAGAGGCATTCTAGAATTCTACATAATGAGGTGATAAAAGCCTGGCAGCAGTCATCATGCAAAGAAATGGACAAATGTTGGAGACATTGAAGGAAGAATTGATAGATCATGATTACTAATTCAAAGTAGGAGACTGACAGAGGGAAGAGTCAAAGATGACCCCCATTTTCAGAACTTAGGTGACTAAAAGAATGATGATTAAGAACAGAAATTATACATTTAAATTTAGTTCACCCAATATTTATTAATCACCCATTATACACATGTTCACATGATAGATTCTAGGAATTTCAAAACCAAAATGGAAACTGTTCATACCCTCAGGGAGCTTAGGTTCTGCTAAAAGGATAGAACGTACAAACACTATAAAAATAAAATTGAGTAGTAAATAGTAAGAGTATGTTAACAAAGAGGGGGTGAAGAGTAGAAAAAGTACCACCTGAGCTAAGTGAAAAGTTGGCAAGGATTTTAAAAAGTGAGGTTGAAAAGGAAATGCATTTTAAATAGGAAGGATGATTTGATCCCTGACCTAGACATGGGACTGTCAGATTTAGGTTACACCTAGATATATAATTTGGAGGAAACTGGAATTTAAATAGGTGGGAGTCACTGAATGTTTCTGAGCTGGGGCAGGGCATGGTAGGACAAACATGTACTTTAATATAGCTATTATGTTAATTTGTAAAGGTTGCATTGGGGTGAGAAGAAAAACAGAATAATTACATTAATTTGGACTATATATGATATGAGTTTGAAACCTGATAGTTTTTAGAATAGAAAGAAAGGGATGGATTCAAGAGATGTGTGGAGGTAGAATTAACAAGATATGGAAAGAGAGGGATGGGGGAGAGTCAAGAAGAGTTCTGAGATTTTGAAAAAGTGACTGAAAGAATTGTAGTCCTCAACAAAATTAAGTGTGTTTGATCTTATTTAGAGGGCAAAGATATTGAATTAACTTTGGACAAATTATATCCTGATTCCTCTAGTTCATGCTCTACTGGTAACATACACACACACACACACACACACACACACGCACACACACATGCACGCACGCACACTCCCCCCCCCCCCAAATCACAGAAATTTCATTGGATTTTGGTGGTCATTTTGTCCACTCCTTTACTCAAAGAAATAATCTCTAAAATAATACCTCATAGGCAGTCATCAGTCTATACTTCGATATGTCTGATGATGTTGAATATATTGCCTTTTGAGGGTGGCCATTCTACTTTTTAATAGTCTTTCACTATTAGAAAGGATTTCCTGAATCTGCCAAGATCTAGTACTTCTTATTGTTTAGTTTGTTATGTTCTCTTTGGATTTTGACTCAATCACCTGGCGTATTACTTAACCCCTCTCAACTTTGTATTGCCTTCAAATTTGTTTAGCGTACCGCTATTTTTGCAAAAATTAATTAGAATTACCTTTACATATTTTATATTTATTTATCTGTGCTTATATAGTTGTATCCCCCTGAAATCAAGTGTAAGTTTCATAAGAATAGGGATTATTTTTTACCTTTGTATGTAAAATATTTTTAATAAACATTTGTCAAATTTATTTGGAGTCATGATCCATTAAAGAGATCAAGTGAAAAGATTTAAAAGCCACCATCAAACTGTACTACAATGTTACTTCTATAGTAGCTAGCCAGTCAGCTAGATAGAGTATTTATTAAGCACTTACTATATATCAAATACTTCCTCCACAGACATTTTAATTTATACATAGTCAAGACTGTTTGAATGAAGTGAAACAATCTCCAACCTTTCGTAAATTATTTTATAGAATCTCAGTAGAAGATGTTGTCACTTTTAAATGTAGCATCCTTTAAATGATATATTCAGCCCTCCTGCCCCCCAAATCAACAGACTAAGGAAGTGCATTCCCTTGCTAAATCATCAGTGTGTTCTTTGCCATCTAGGGTAGAACAAAGCCATGACATAACCAAGGGTAGTGAATCTACTTTGACAGCCATCCCTAGGGTAACTGTTATTGTCAAATACATATCCTAACATTGTTGGGGAAGGGAGGAAGGGTAGGTGGACATGTTTCTCTTCTATGTTCTCAACTAAAAATACTTCATAGGATCCTTCTAGGTCTGGAGATGTCAAAACATTCTTTTCTGGTTTCTAAAACCACCACTTTATATTTCCAAAGGCTAATTCAACCTTATTCCCTACAGTGAATATGTTTGGGTCTCTAGAGTGGGATAGGAAAAGAGAAGCAGAGAGAGAGGGATCAGAGGTACTTTAAATATCCAAGTTATTTCACAAAAGACTGCAAAAATTATTCTCTATAATGCAAAGCACCTTTAACTCCATGAAAATAAAATGTAATAGAAATTATATAACAGGAAAAAGAGATATTTTATAACATGTGCATTATGTCAAATGCATCCACGATATCTAATCAATATGTTAACCAAAATGTTTATTGGGCATCATGTTGACATGACTTTTTCACTTTTAAACTCATCCTGTCATATAAATAGAGTCTTAGAGAGTCTTTTATTTCTATCACTACATATAGGTATATAGACTCACTGAGCACTTAGTAAATGCTTGTTGGACTGTTGTTAGGCATATGTGGGTATCTAATACATATTTATGCATTCAACAAACATCTACTAAATGTTTATTATGTATTAGGCATTGTCCTTGGCAGAGGCTGTAAAGAGAAAACTTTAAAGCCCTTCCTTTCAAGGAAGCTACATTTAACTGGTAGAGTTATCCTTAGTGAAGACCTGTGAATTATATTTTACAATGGGAGAATTAGAGTGCAATGGTATGCAACAAAAATAATAATCTCTTAACTATCTCAGGATTTCAATATTTCCCCTGTCTCCTTGAATAGGTACATAAAAAGAAGAAATGAAGAACACTCAGTTCAAAAAGGTTTGATCTGCATTTCATATACCTCTAAACCTTGGTGGTAATGATGAAATTTCAAATGGCTATAAGGGATTTCTGTGAATCTGGGGAGTTCCAGGGAGCATGGATACAAAAAGCAGTTATTAAGATCAGTCTTGGTGTCATCATGGAAGTGTATAAAGGTCAGTGACAGACCATTTGTCTGCCTATATTGATGGAGGATTTTTTCCATATCAATGAAATTACAAGTTTAAAAAAATATATATGTTAATTTTGGTAGCTAAGTCTTATTGGTTTCTTGTCAGAATATATATGTGAAATTATTTCTTGTGAGCAAAATCTTAGGATGAATGCTAGTTCCCAGTCTTTTAAACCCCCTCATCTACCTGTAAAATTGACAGGACCTACCTAAAGGAGTCTTTGGTAGGGGGATGAAATGCTAGGCCTGAACTCAGGAAAACTCATTTTCTTGAATTCAAATCTGTCCACAAATACCTACTAGCTGTATGACCCTGGGCAAGTCACTTAATCCTGCTTGGCCCAGTTTCCTTATCTATAAAATTAACTGGAAAAGAGAATGGCTAACCACTCCAATATCTTCACCAAGAAAACCCCAAATGGGGTCATTAATAGTGAGACACAACTGAAGAGTTATTGAATAAGAACAAAATCCTTTACATGATTTACATTTACTACCATAACAAGAAAGATAAATGCACATATCCATATAGTAAAATTCACCAAACTAAATCAGCTATTTGATGATCCACCATCAACGAATGGTACTTAACAGAGTGAAAACCAAAAGCATCATCACCAAAAATGACCCTCTATGTGGGGGTGGAGTGCATGGATTTCAATCAATAATTCTGGGATCATTAGGATAACCCATGTCTTTAGCCACAGTGCCACCTGAAAAGGTATCTTTTCTATTGACAGGGCATAGTCATTGATTCTATTTTCACTTCTCTTTGCCACGCTAGTTTCATCTACATTTTTTCAATTTTTGGATGAAAAGCATTGAGCTAAAAAGTATAATAAGAAACTAGTCAGCTTACACTGTGGCGGATTATGCCTTGCATGGAGCATTTTTTTTTCCTGCTTACTTCCATAATTAGGGCAAACCCTCCATGTCCTTAAGCAGGACCTTAATCCTACTTATATCACGCAGTAGGGGTGAAGTTTTTCCACTGAATTAAAGTTTTTATACAGGTGATATCTGCTCAAAAGAAGATTTTAATCAATAAAACTTAGAAGTATTGTGAGAAGCATCTTCAAAAAATGGGAAAGGAGTTATTTACTTGGTAATATCAAATGAAATATATGCAACTTGGGTCTTCTGAATATATATCCTGTGCCCTTTCTATTGTTCCATACTATATTTTGGCTGCTTAGGGCTGGTTGACTTTTGCCTTATCGTTTGTCATACCTCCTCCCAATCATCCAGTCTGAGGTATTCACTACTTGGCAGAAACTGCAGACTACTTTTACCTTAGGGGGGAAAAAGTTTGTGTTACTTAATTAAATGCTAAATACCACATTTTTCAACCATAGAGATTGCATTAGGAAATTTATTTTCAGATGTAAAACGTATTTGTAAACATATGCAGGCCTATCCAAGTTGTCCTGGCATCAGGATGGACTCTATACCATCCATGTTATATTACTCTAGCTATTTCCTTGATTGGGATTTTATCTCACTTGCACCATGTATATTTTCTCATCCAGACAAACAGGTAAGAATGAAGAAACAATAAATTTTGGCCACCAGGTACCAAACACATATCTATATTTATTTCTATATCCATATCCATACCTATATCCATCCATCCATCCATCTATCCATTTATCCATCCATCCATCTATCTCTCTATCTACTACATATAATAATCAAGAAAACAGAGTAGCCAGGTTCATGCTCCACTAAGCAAACACATCTCTCCCCCCCACCTAAGCCCTGCTACATTCTTGGTTATCACATGGTGAGTTTCTGTCACATCATCAGATGAAGCACACAATCCTAGATTCTGAGTAGCTTAAGCAGTCTTGATAAAGGGGGGGAGAGGGCAGAATCATAAAGATAAATCTTTTAAGCCATATACACAATTGATAGAGCTCGATCACAAACAGGAATGGGTCGAGTTATGTATAAGTTCCCTTTCAGCTTGTATTTGTTGTGCTTTGGTGAAAGGGGAAAAAATGAAAAATTATTAAAATAGGAACTTCCCATCAATTAGCTTTTCACACAATTTTTGGCTCATGCATCCAGAAGATGAGCAATTACTGTGTTTGTGTTCTCTTTCCATATTCAATAGTTCTTTAAATCATGTATTGATTAGATACAGAGTTCCAGTAAAGCACTTGCTTCAACTCTTATGTGGATTGCAAAAAGAGTAGATAACTGAATTGCCTTAATCATAAATCTTTCAAAGATGGGGGAAGCTTCCTTCTGATAAATACTGAAAGCCATCTATAGTCAATACTATAGCCCTCTAAATTCCAGCATGCCATTTTGATTGTGTTATGTTTGCTAATTTAAATCAAGAGTTAGAGTACTGTAAGGAGATTAACTGTGATATAACCATAGACCAATCATTTCATGCCTCTGGGCCACAGTTTCCTCATTTATAAGTTAGAAAAGAGAACTGAGTGACCTCTATAATCTTTTCTGTCGCATTAACATTCTATGAATGTGACAATGTAAACATAAAACTGCTATTGCCTTAAAGTTGGGTGATAAACACAAAATATTTACTTTTATATTAAAAGTAGACATAATCTAAATAAGAGGATGGAAAAGTCTGAAATGTACAAATATATGGCTAAAATGAATATTTTACATGATACTTCCTGGTTATGATAATAACACTAATAATAATTTTAAAATAGCTGTAATTTATATAGCACTTAGAATGTACAAGGTAGTATGCTAAGCACTATAAATGCAAATAAAATTGTTGCTTTTCTCCCTTAAGGGAAATCAGAATCCAATTTCCTATATCTCCCCACTGCTATAATAAATTACTAATCTGGGTGCTTTAGCCACCACTGTCATCTGTCATTCATCACTGACTTCCTCCAAACCCACATCAATTGCACATAACAATGAAGTTCCATCACCTTTAACAGTAGCCACTTTGTGCCAAAGACTTTAAGAATATGAACAGAGAATTTAATTCAGAAAGTATTTATTAGGCAAACATTATATGCTGGGTATTGTGTTAGTACTGGGGACACAAAGACAGAAAGGCAAACAGCCCTTGCCCTCATGGAGCTTACACTGTACTAGATATGAGTATTTATTTTGGCAGTAGATGAGGATACAACAGGTATTGCCATACACAGTCTATCTTCTATATAACCAATGGATGCATCCGTTAGTCATTCACTCAACAAGTATTTGTTAAGAATTTACCATGTGTCAAGTACTTTGCTAGATGTTGATGAAAACCTGGTGTCTTCTCTCAAGGAACTATCTCAAAATGTATGCTGCTACATATAGGAATGCCTCAGTGCACATCTATGACCCCCAATCAGTGAACTACTCAAATACGTCCTATTGTCGGTAAGATGTCTCAATATAAAACTCCTTTTTACTAGTTGGCAGCCCAGGGCATCATTTATTCACTTGTTGAAGAGGTTAACCTACTACTCAGCATCACCTGAAATGTCTGATCTCTATATATTCCAAATAGGAAAGGAGCTAAAAATGTACCCCACAAACATTGCATACCACACCTACAGACATTTTCCAGAATATGACACAACTGGTGCATTTTATCTATAGGATGCTAAAATTAAAACTCACATATTAACAATATAATCAGAATGTCAAGTAATAGCAGACTGCCATGAGCAGATGAAAATAGCTCGCTCTCTCTCTCTCTCTCTCTCTCTCTCTCTCTCTCTCTCTCACTCACTCTCTGTCTCTGTCTCGCTTTCTGTCACAGCAAGCACTGTTTTCAAAGCACTTGATAAGAAACTGACATTGTTGTATGAACATCAGGCCTCCTTATAAGGGACAGCTAAGTAAACTGGTGTCAAGTACAATTTCTGTATATATCATCCCCCAGATACAAGATGACTATCATGTGTTGGCTTTACTATTAGACAGCTCTAAGTCTCACCATTCCCAGGTTTGCCTCTTGTGGTTAACTTAAGTGCTTTTGCCACTAGTTTTAGCATCTATGAATCCACTATGACAAATGAACATGAGGAGAAGGGACAATTCTTCAAGGATCTGGATGGACTAATTAAAGACACGTCATCCCATAGTGAGATGATTGTCAAGAATAAGCTTTATCTATATGCTCATGGTGATGTCCAAATATAGAACAAAGCAATCAGTGCACAGGATAGAATATCAGTAACAATGTGCCAAGAAGACTGGCTTTTTAGCACCAACTCTATCTTCTGCTTATCAAACAATAGGAAAAGCATCAGGAATATAAGGCCTGAAGTGTGGTGTCTCACTGATCATCTCATTGTGGAATGGCAGGATTTGGAGTTTTTTTTTTTTTGGGATACTGCAGGTGTGCATAGTCCTGAAGGTTGGAGTGAGAGTGACAGATTAATTCTAAACTCCTGCTAACGACATAGCAAATGTATCAACAAGTTGCACTTAGTCTTAAAAGCACATAGGACATATTAGGACATACCAAGCCAAGTGAAAAAAAAAACACATTAAATACTTAACCATGTGCCAGGAATTATGTTAAGAGCTGGAAATACAAATAAAAGCAAACATAAAGATAGACCCTGCCTTCAATTTTCCTACATTCTAAGAGGGGAAGATAACAGAGAAAAAGAAGCTGAAAAGTGGGGAGAAGTTGGGAGAGGGAGGGAGAGTCAGGTGAAGAAAGAAGTCAATAATGAGTAAGGAGAGGAACCTAAAAAGTGTTAAGTAATCGACATTCTGGACCCTTACTTAAAATAGAACTTCTGGGAGCAACTAACCAGTCAGAAGGGGTGGGGAGATTTTTCTAGAGTGAGAATGCCACAGAGGACATTCACACTAGGATCTTCTAGGGTTAAAAGACTGTGGGGAGTCATGGGAAGTGCATCTTCTAGGGTGAGAAAAATACTGGGAAAGTATCAGCAATTCAAATAGAGTTAGAGAATTCATATATAATCACCATTAAAAAGTGGCAACTTTTCCAAGATATACCTTTACTAAGCACCAGCAATACAGCAAGCTGAGTCATCAGATCTCTCCAAGGAGGGACAACTATGATATTTCTATCAGAATGGGACATTCTTGAGGACATGGATTGTATTTTACATTTGTCTTTTTTTTTTCTCCCAGAATGACCTAATGGGTAGACAGCTATCCTTGGAAGCAGAAAGATATCGGTTCAAGGTCATTCCCTGATACATACAGGCTATTTGTGTCTGAACAATGAACTTAATGTCTGCTCTGGGAAATACTTTACAAATTACAAATAAGTTACCGACACTGATACAAGGAGTTACCTCCCCCAGCTTCTCCCTCGTACTAAATTATAAATTATAAGCTAAGTACATATTCTTCCCAGTCTTCATCCTTTTATAGTGCCTAATACAATTCATTGCAGCTATTAAGTGTTCAATAAGTGTTCGATGAATTAAATGGAATTGGTTGAACAAAAGTAACTCAGAGATTAAAAATTATTTATAGTAAATAATAACTATGTAAACAATAGCTGTGGATGAACATGAACATAGCTTTACAAATAGTGATAATGAAGTTTTATTTTTTTAGCTTTTATGGGCATTTTTTTTGAAAGAGCTAAAATGGTAACTGGCAATGCCAATAAATGTTTCTCAATGCTACTAGTAACATTACTATGATGATGATGATGGTTTCCTCCTCCTCCTCTTCTTCCTCTTCTTCCTCTTCTTCCTCTTCTTCTTCTTCTTCTTCTTCTTCTTCTTCTTCTTCTTCTTCTTCCTCCTCCTCCTCCTCCTCCTCATCCATGACCACCCCCCCACTACTACTATCAATTCCCCAATACGACTACTACTACTACTACTACTACTACTACTACTACAACTTCCAAAAAGATGATATCTTGTTCCACAATAGATAGTACTAATTCCCAATAATATTGTGTTTTTAAAAAAATAAAAATAAAAAAGGGAAAAACTTCCAGACTGGAAAATATGAAGCAAGTAAGCATTAATCTTTATAAAAATACATAATGCATCCATCCAGGGATAATACTCCTTGCTTGCAAGGAATTTTAGAGCTAGTCTTTAATGTATTAATGTATTTCATTCTATGGGGCTCTGCCTAACATTTATCCATCACAAACATTAAAAGCATTTTAAATTGATAAAACTAAAAAATATGGGCAATAGATTGAAAACCAACAACAAAAGATTCCCTTCTGTACTTTGAAAATGTAGATTCAAGGGCTTTATGTTAATCTTAATAAGCAGTCACTTTTCAAACAAAATTTAATCATATTGGGATAAAAAGAAATTGTATTATTTATTTTCATGGATATGTGTATGTGGCTAAATAGAAGTTGATTTGATATTCAACTTGGCAGGACCAATATTAAGCAGCCTCATAAGTTAGGAAAATTCATTATTAGTTTTGAGTGTTCTGAACCTTTATCATTTCCCAAGTCCCCTCTTTCCTTATCTTTCTGTGCTTCACGACTAAACACCAATAGCCTCCTATTCTTTTTGTTTCTTCATGCTCTTAAATCCTTCGTTTTTTTTCTAAGATATCTGTTGTTGTCAATAGTGCTACTCTTCTCAAGAGTATTTACCTACATCAACTAACTAGAATTCATTGTGTCTCCTTTCAGTAAGACAATTGTTAGGCATTGGGTATTTACTGACAAAGAAGGAATAAGGGGTTTCCATTCTACTTATAGGTGCATCTAGGTGATATAGTAGAGAGAGTACCCAGCCTAAAGTTAGGAAGACTCATCTTTCTCAGTTCAAATCTTACCTCAGACACTTACTAGCTGTGTGACTCTAGGCAAGCCACTTCACTGTGTTTGCCTAAATTTCCTCATATGTTAAATGAGCAGGAAAAGGAAATAGCAAACCACTCCAGTATCTTTGCAAAGAAAACCTCACATGGGTTCATAAAGTA
Source organism: Gymnobelideus leadbeateri (assembly GCA_011680675.1). NCBI lineage: Eukaryota > Metazoa > Chordata > Mammalia > Diprotodontia > Petauridae > Gymnobelideus > Gymnobelideus leadbeateri. The sequence goes on from WOXC01007671.1 coordinate 158,138, forward strand.
TCATGCATGACTGAAATGACTGAGTAACAACAAATTCTACCTTGGGAAATTCCAGATTCCATCTATATCTTCTGGTTCAATCTTCTTTAGAAGCAAAGGAACTCATCTAAGAGCCTGGGGGTTGGTGTTGGGAACATACAAGTCCCATTTTCCCCAATAGTCCTAATTTCAAGGACAGAATCAATCCTTTGATGGAAGCTTTACTAAAGGCAAGTCTTTTCTCAGCTCACAAGCATTATTTTTTTGGTTTGGAAAATAGAATCATGGTTCTAAAACTATAAGGGGTTTAGAGGTTATTTTGTCTACCACCTTTATTTTTGAAAGGACATTGGAAGTCAGAGAAGTTAAGAGATTTGACTGGTAAGGTGGCAGATCTAGTATTCAAACTCAGAACCTGTGATTCCAAATCTACTACTCTAATATGCTGTATGAACAATGCAATATTCACAATGCCTTCAATAACTATAAATATGCTAATATGGTTATTAATCACAAAATATACCAGGATCTCTACATGAAGGACAAAGCTAGTACATTTATTCAAATACCAGAAAACTGAGTCCCCAAACCAGAAAGTCAAAGCCATCACAGTAGCTAGAGAGTTGGCACAAGTAGTTAATGCAGTAAACACCCACATTCTCAAGTCTTCAAAACACAATAGGCCACCTCAGGCAAAGGTCCTCCTCTCTTTATTCACAGCAACTGCTCAGTGTCCACACAGCTTGCTCCCGACAGCTCTAGCCCCTCACAGTTCCCATCCCTGGCAGTCCTCAGCAGGAGTTCTTAGCAGAAATTCTGGCTGGCTCAAAAAAAAAGAGTTCACACCTCTGCTGCCACTACTGCTGCTGCCTCCACACTTCCAGTTACCACATTCACTCTAGCTTGTCTCTAGCTTCCTCTTGCCCCATCCCTTCTTGCTTCATCAGCAAGTTCAAGGGGCATGGAAGATCTTCAAATCCCATAACCATTACATATGCAACATTGCCACTTCAGTTGGGAGCCATGGACCAGAATGACCAATATAGGAAGTATGCCTTTGAACTGTACCTGTTATTTTTTTTTTAAGCAATTAGGATTAAGTAACTTGCTCAAGGTTACACAGCCAGTCATTATTTATGTGTGGGTGCTCATTTTCTGAAGCCAGGACCAATCCTGGGTCATCCCTACTCCGCTCTTACTCACTGTGCCACCTAGCCCCCTTAGTACCTGTTATTTTTCAATATTTAATAAACAGTTAATGAAAGTAAAAAAAAATAAGAGGACAAATTACTTTCAACAAACATATATCTACTTTGGAATTTTGTAACACTAATACCTGAGATACAGGGCTCAAAATTATTTTTTTCCATAAAATAAATCCCTACTTATTGAAACTCATCTGATTAGTACGCAACTTATGCATTGTTCACTGGACATCTGTGAATTCTTAAGTGCATTTTTACAGGCACTTTCTTAATTTCAGATAATCAACGAATCAGGTCTTTATTTATAGCATATGTTGATTTCTGAGGTGTAGATGCTCAAGCAGAAATTTTAAAAATCATCTCTCTCAAGTCAAGTCAATTTGCATACTTCCCCCATTACAGCATTACTGAAATGTTACCTTATCCACACTCTGTTCCCACTGCTTCCCAGGTATCACATTCTACCTCTGGATAACTCTCAGCTATAAATGTTAGAAAGATCTCCCTTAGATAGAGCTCAACTCTGCCCCTCTGAAAGCCATATCCATCGTTTCTAGTTCTCTTTCTGGGGTTAAGGTAGACAGATCTAATGTTTCTCCCATATGATAGTCATTCAAGCAACCCATCCTTCCCTATCCAACCCCACATCTTCTTTTATTTAGGTTAATTATTCCTATTTCTTTCAACTGGTCATTATATGGAATGGTTATAATTTTCTTTATCATTACAACTGCTTTCTATGAAAACATTATAATTTATCAGCATTTCCCTAAAATTTGATTCTTAGAAAAGAATGCAACACTCCAATATAGTATGAAGATTATAAAGATGATGGTGATGATGATAAATGGCATTTATATAGCATTTCAATACTTGCAAATGGTTTTACAAATATTATCTCACTTTCTCCTCAAAATGGTCCTGGCAAGTAGGTTCTATTATCTCCACTTCATAGATTAGGAAACTGCAGTATATAGAGGCTAAGTGATGTACCCAGAATAACACAGCTAGTAAGTCTATGAATAAGTGAATTTGAACATTGGTCTTCTTGATGTCAGGTCCAAAGATCTATAACCTGTGCCACCTGTGGCCTTGGCAGAATACAATGTTACGAATCTCTTTCCTAACATGGACATTCTGAATCGATTAATGTATCCCAAAATTGCAGTACATTTTTGGGGCTATTATTGGCAAACATTGAGCATGATGTACAAGAAAATTCCAAGTCTTTGTCAAAGGAAGTTTGTCTGCTCTTTCACACCTCATTCTATATTCATATAATTGGTTTTTAAATCCAATTTATGTTCATACCTATTAAACTATATTGTTAATTTTGATCCACATAGTCATTTAATGTTATCCATCTCTCACATATTTATGTCACCTAAAAATAAGCATGATATTTATGCGTTTATATGGTCACTGATTAAAAATATTTTACAGAAAAAAAATTCAGTTTCCCGAGTCTTCCACCAGAGACTTCCCACTTTTTTTTCTTATTTATTTATTTGTTTGTTTTTGTTTGCTTATTTATTAATTTTTAAACACATGCTTTATTAACTTCTGTTTTACATCATTCATTTCTGCCAGATTTTGAGTTACAATCATTTTCCCCCTGTTATTCCCCTACCCAACCTCCCAGAATAGCAGTCCCACAAAATATCTCTTCCTCCAATCTGCTCTCTCCCATACCTTCTCCCATACCCCCTTCGACTTTTCCACTAAAGGAAGGTGAATCTTTGTGTCCCAATGCCTGCACATCTTATCTCCCAATTATAAGCAAAAGAGTATTAATAATAGTATTTATATATATTTGAAACATTTAATGTTAAGACCTCGAATTTCAGATCCATTTCCTTCCTCCCTTGTCACCCATTCCCTCTGGGGAGATAAGTAATTCAGTATATGTTGTACATGTCTAGCTATGCAAAATATTATCATAGTAGATATATTATACAAGGCTGCTTATAATTCCCTCCCACTCATCCCACCCCCCAACTGGTCCATTCCCTACATGATCCGGTCCCTTTTCTATAGTGGGTACTTCCAACCTATCCTCCTCCCAAGGATGCCCTCCCATCCATCATCCCTCCTCTCATCCCCCTTCCCCCTATTCTGCTGCAGGCTGAGATATCCCATTTAGTATGTATTTCATTCTCTCCCTGAACCAAATTCAATGAGAATGTGGTTTTGCCTTTTTTTTCCTTCCTATTCTCCCTCTCCCTTGTAACCACTTCCCCTTGCTTCTTCTGCATGAGATAATTTACCCTACCCTGTCTCTCCCCATTTTCTCTTGCGACTTTCCTCTCTCACCTCATAATTTCATCCCTTGAGTATTCTCACTTTCCAACAGATTCAACCTATGCCCTCTATCCATATATAACTGGAACCATATACACACACATTCACATATGTATTTGTATGACCACACACCCTTCTTCCATTATTTTCATAGTGAGAAAGATGTCAACAGTCACAGTTATTGCTTTTCCATATAGGAATGTAAATACTTCAATTTTGATAAGTTCCTTTTGATTTCTTTTCCCTGATTACCTTCTCAGGCATCTCTTCCTTCTTGTGTCTGGGTGTCAAATTTTCTATTCAATTCTGGTTTTTTCCTCAAGAATGCTTGAAAGTCCTCTATTCCACTGAATGACCATATTTTCCCCTGAAACAAAGTACTCAGTTTTGCTGGGTAGGTGACCCTTGGGTTCATTCCCAGTTCTTTTGCCCTCTGGAATATCATATTCCATGCCCTTTGATCCCTCAGTGTAGAAGCTGCCAGGTCCTGGGCTATTCTGATTGTGTTTCCACAATATTGAAATGGTTTCTTCCTGGCTGCTTGTAGTATTTTCTCCTCAATCTGGGGATTTTGGAACCTGGCTATAATATTCCTGGGAGTTTTCTTTTTGGGACCTTTTTCAGGAGGTGATTGGTGGATTCTTTCAACCTCTATTTTGCCCTCTGGATCTAAAACATCAGGGCAATTTTCCTTGAGAATTTCTTGAAGGGTGATTTCTAGGTTCTTTCTTTCTTTGATCATGGCTTTTGGGTAGTCCAATAATTTTCAAATTGTCTCTCCTGGATCTATTTTCCAGGTCAGTGGTTTTTCCCATGAGATATTTCACATTGCCTTCTAATCTTTCATTTGTTTGGATCTGCTTAACAGCATCTTGATTTCTCATAAAGTCATTAGCTTCCATTTGCTCCAGTCTAACTCTGAAGGAATGAATCTCCTCAGTGAACTTTTGAGATTCTTTTTCCATCTGGCAAATTCGACTTTTTAAGGCATTCTTCTCCTCATTGCCCTTTTGGGCCTCCTTTGCCATTTGAGTTAGTCTATTTTTTAAGGTGTTGTTTTCCTCAGTCAGGCTGTTGACCCTCATTTCATACTTTTCCTGCATCCTTCTCATTTCTCTTTCCAATTTTTCCTCCACTTCTCTTATTTGATTTTTAAAGTCCTTCTTAAGGTCCTCTATGGCCTGCAACCCGCTCATGTTTTCCCCTGGGGCTTTTGGAGCAGGACTTCTGACCTCACAGTCCTTTTCCTGCTCTATGCCCCCAAAATAGGAGTCTAGGGTTGCATTTTTCTGTTTCCTTTGCCTTGGCGTGTTGTTACTTAATTATTTGACTTTTGGGCTTGTTGCCACACTATGGCTTTAAGGCCAGCTAGAGGAATTTTCGTCCTGAACATGTGGGGGACAACTTCTGTTTCTGGCAAGCTGTAAACCCACCCACGACTTCCACCCTAGATCACAATCCAGATCCAGGGAGGTTAAAGCAAGAGCGATTACCCCCCAAGACTGATCACTGGATCTCCCTACAAATTCGCAGGCCAGGAGCTGGAGCTGCCTCTGAAAACTACAAAATGGCGTGTCTCCTCAGAGGCTTCTAGCCCCCAGAGGAGGGAGCCGACGCATTCCCCAAATACAGGTCCCAAAGTCCAAAGGACACTAACCTCTTGCTTTGTCCTAGGTATGTCTATGTTGATAATTCTGGAGTCACCACAGCTGCTAGTGTTCTGGGGTCCCACCAGTGGGCTGCTGGCCCTGCTGCCCTTGGGCTAAAACCTCGGCTCACACGGACCTGGGCTCTGCTCGGCTCCACTCGGCTCTGCTCCCTGCGCTCTGCATGCTGTGCACTGCCGGCTCCCAGACCACTGAGCTGGTCCTTCCTCCAGGGCTGCTGGGCTGTCCTCAGTGGGAGGTTAGCTTCTCTGTTTCATTCTGTGGGTTCTGGGGCTCCAGAAGTTGTTCAGAGTCCCCTTTTACATAGTTTGGGGGGAATCTGGGGGCAGAGTGGCTTGGATGAGCTGTTTCTACTCTGCCATCTTGGCTCCGCCCCAAGACTTCCCACTTTTGTCATAGTTATCCCTCAGCATCTATTTTTTGAGTCCAGAAATTTAATGATTCCAAATGCACCTAATTATACTATCTTCCACCTTCCAGGACTTCATGGAGTCCACAAGAATATCACTGGAGACTTTAGGAAATTTCTTTTTGTAATCCACACACATCATGCTTGTAGCATTACCTTCTTACACCACTCAGGAGAACCAGTTAAAAAAGGAAATTAAGTTGGTCTTCTGCCCTGGAAAAGGTTATGTTAACTTATGGGGTTATCACTTATTTTTCTTAAATACAAAAAAAAATCCTTTTTTCCTGGAACATACATATGGGCAGTTAATCAAATCTGTTAACTAACTACTGATGTGTTTTAGAATATTCCTAGGAAATGAAATGAAGCTCACTTACTCATTTACAGTGTGATGATTTTGCCTTTTTTTTCTCATTAAAAAATAATTCTTATATTCACTCCTAGTACCATACCATTTTTTTTTGTTTTGTTTTGTTTTTGCCTTTTTTTTTTTGAAGGGGGGAAGGTAGGGCAATTGGGGTTAAGTGACTTGCCCAAGGTCACATGACTAATTTTGTGTTAAGTGTCTGAGGTAGGATTTGAACTCATGTCCTCCTGACTCCAGCACCAGTGATCTATTAGCTGTGCCACCTAGCCGCCCCCATACCATTTTCCAAAGTATTTTTTTTTAATTACCAACACGATCTCAGGAATTATATCCACTAATTCTCTCAGGGTCCTAAGACATGATTTGAGTATTTGACATATTCTATTCATATTTGCTTTAGAATTGTGTGGTTCTGTTATGCATTTTTTACTATTTAACATATGTCCAACCTGTACTTCAAAAGTATCTGAATAGTGTTTTTGTTAGAGATGCTTCAAATGAAGAAGTTGTTTAAGGAAGCAAAATGTTGAAAACTTTTTTTTAACTCTTCAAAAATATATAAACACCACAGGATCTTATTTTATTTATTGCAAAACAGAAGATTATTTATTGGATACATTCAAAGGCGTCTTATCAAAATTACAGCACTCACAGGTATGTGCAGCACACGTGGTTAGGGAGGATCTTGCACTCAGGGAATTTTGTTTTGTGACAATTCAGAAGATTTTTTTTTTAATTCAAGATACTAAAGAAACAAATCTAAACAAAAAAAACCCACTTTACTTTGAACACATAAACTTTTAAAATGGAGACTCAAAACACACATGGAAATATTTTTTGAGATATTAGCTTATTCCTTATCATCCTAGTACATCCTGTATATACTCTATGATTATATTCTTTTTCTATTAGTTGCCTTAAATAGGATAATATTCACAAAATATAGTGGTTATAAACATGATATAATAATCTAGATTGCAAACACCCTGCTGAGAATATGACATTCAGAGGCCAGGTTTTTTCCCCTTATTTTTTAATGTATTCTCTAGTCATTTGCATATATCTTATTATGAGAGCTTTTTATAGTTCCGATAAATTTATGGTCACAGCTATTACATGTTCTTCTTTGTTTCTGAGTCTGCATTTATTGTATTCCCCTCCCTCTTTAGGTTTCATACTTCAAGAGATTCCATAATTCCACAGTTGTCAGTGAAAATGTTAGGGTTTGTGAGTCATTTGTTTTTTAGCAAGGTTATATCATAATGTTTTCCAAATGGGGTCCCACTGCTGCTTGCCAGAGTCATTTCAATTTTATTTGATACTCAATAGAACAGAATTATTCCAAAATTAAATGCTTTCAGTAAGAAGGAAAGTGATCTAAATCTTTAAACATTTTAGGACCTTTGTAAATCTGTTTCAACACTTGCCATGTTTACTAGAGAAAACATACGAACTGGTACATTTTTCTTAGACACTCATAAGACATTTGTTAAGTTTCTATGATGTTCAGTACTTGAGTCACATTGTTGAATGACCTTGGAATGCAGAAGACCTGTGTTCAAGTTCAGCCTTTGTTTTCTTGTTGAGTTGTTTCAGTTGTGTCTGACTCTCTGTGACCCCATTTGGGATTTTCTTAGCAAAGATGCTGAATTGGTTCAGCTATTTCCTTTTCCAGTTCATTTCATAGATGAGGAAACTGAGGCAAATAGGGCTAATCGACTTGCCCAGGGGCACATAGCAAGAAAGTATGTAAGGCCATATTTGAATTCAGGTCCTTTTGACTCTAGGGCTGGCATTCTGTCCAATTCACTACCTAGCTGACCTTCTCTCTTTGCTACATACTAACTATATGATGAGACAAGTCATTTAACCTCTTATCGCCCTCAGGCAATTCTCTAATACTACTAATCCATCAGTAACGTTTATTAAGCATGTACTATATGTCAAGTAGGGGCAGCTAGTTGGTACAGTGTACAGAATACCAGGCCCAGAGTCAGGAAGACCTGAGTTCAAATCCAACCCCAGACACTTACTAGTTGTGTGATCTTGGGAAAGTCACTTACCCTGTTTCTCTTAATTCAGTGTCGAAGGAAATGGTATACCAGTCCAATATCTTCACAAGACAACCCAATGGGAACATGAACAGTTGGACAGGATTGAACAACAGTGATAAGACATATAAATGTGATAAAATTAGAATATAAATCCATAATAGAAATAAACACAATGTGATATTATATAATATCAGATTAGGAAAAAGTCACTGTTGAGTTGGGTACCTCAGAAGGCTTCCTAGATTTATGCTATTTAAAGGAACCTTAAAGGTATGAGAATGAGTATGAAGGAGAACTGGGAAGACATTTTCCCCAAAGTGGGGAACAGGATGAGTCATAGGTGTAAATACTTGAGATAAGGTAGGAAAAGTTGGATCCAAGCTAAAGAATCCTTTGAATGACAGACTAAAGTGTTTTGCCTTTGATCACTGTAGGCAACATAGCTTCCTGAACAGCAGAATAACTAATCAGATGTGTGATCAGACTAAGTTAGTGAACCCCTGAGTCAGTCAGAGAAAAATAAAATGATCTTTTCTGAATGAGTAGTATATTAATGCAAAGGCTCCTTCTCATTATTTTCACAAGCAATTAATTACTTAGCCAGATAGAGTAGTTTGCATTTTCTAAGTCTGGCTGGCAACATCCATTATCTCAATTAGATGATAGTATTGCTATCTTTGTAAAGTTTTGCCTCCAGGCAATTTGGGGAAGGGGAAATTTAGAGAGAAAAAATGTTCAGCAGCAATAGCTATTTGGCAAAATTAAACTAAGCATGTTTTCTTGCTTGGGAAGGGGGAAAGAAAGAGAGAAAAGACAAGAAGAATTGGTCTCATTATAGAGCACACTATGATGTCGCAGTTAACATACTATATAAATGAGTAAAAAAAAGGAAGTAATGGGGGGGATGGTTATAAAAAGTGTTTAATGGATTAATTTTAGTGCTCATAAAACCACAGTGCCGGAGATGGAGTCCTTCCATGTGCAGGCTGTGGCTCTGAAGTCCCAAAAGGCCTCCCTACACTAGCACACCTTAGTACTAACTCGATTCAATGTCACAGTCTAGGGATCTCGTAAGCCACAATTGCAATATGTGCCAAATTGTGTGATATTGGTTTCTTTCTGGGGACTAATTGAGACCACCAAACTAATTCTCACTTGTGATTCAAATCAAAGGTATGAGAAGCTGTCACTGGAGATTTTCTCATCATAAGTGCAGAATAAAAAAAGGGTCCCTGCAGCAACCATACAATTTACCCCACTGCAAGTGCTCTCAGCACAGAATCAGAAGATGTCAGTTTATGAAAAATCCCCTAATTTCCATAATTGTATCTACTATGGGAGCTATGAGTACTCCCCCAAACTTAGGAGTCCTGCAATGATCATTATGTTCTCATTCCTCCAGCAAACTACAAACGGTAATGAAGAAAAAACACATTATCTCCTGTCTATGCTTGTGAGTCATTCTCACCCTTCTACCTTCTTCCTAGTTTATAGGTCACATCAAAAGCTACAAATATTATGCTTTATTAAATATTTTAAGTAGGTTTATCAGAGGTCAGGGTGCCATCTTTAATTTTAATTAATAAACAGATTACAACAAAAATTAGATGATTACAATATCTATTAGCAACTGTGAATCAGAAAAGAGATACAACTGGGGCTTATGCCCCATTTCCTTTAATTGCTTTGCATTTAATGATTTACTATTTGTTGAGCTATGGACTATTATAGACTGCCTTCTTTGCTGCCCCAAAAGAAGATATTCATTTAAAAATATTATTTTATATTATTTATTGAGCCTATCTTGATAAATATCATTTGGATAGTTACCTTGAATAACCTTTTTTTTTTTAGTCAAATGAAGCAACAACTATCCTTGAATAAATGTCCAATTTTCCTGCCTTCTAATGTATCAAGCATATTATTGTCAGATTTCTATTACAAAAACATCAAAAGTCTTTAATGACTCTGAACTCTGAAGATAAAAATGGGGTGGGAGTTGTTAGGAGAAAAGAGCAGAAAAATCATCTAACAATTGCATTAATATATTTGTGGTCACTATTGAATACTTGATTCTAAAATTCTAAAATGCTTACAGTTTCTTCTCCCAAGCATATTAAATACTATTATTGAAAACTTGTGAATACTATTATTTACAGTATGATCTTATCTTAGTATAGGTTCTGGTATATAGAATCTTAGGACCTGGGCTCAGAAACTGGTTCTAACACTTTACTCTTCATATGACATTTAAAATATGCAAAGTGCTTTATTATCTCATTTTAACCTCATAACAAACTTACAAAGTTCCATAGGTATTAGAAACAATAAATTAGAAAGCATTAGAAAAATGCTACAGGTCAATTGGCTGATACGGATGAAAAAAAAAGACAAGAATAATGGGGTGAGGATCCAGGAAAAGAAATAAAAACCCTATTAAAAGCAGACAGTAGGAGAAAAAAATTTGTGAAAGCAATTACATTAGAAGGTGTGATAAAGGCCTTTGGATAGGCTGCAAGAATTAAAGGGATCAGGTTGATATGTACCATAGTAGCTCCATCCTTCCAGCAATATGTAGAATAGAAGGTAAAAATTAGGGAGCAGGAAAACTAGTTACTCTGTCTTATCTAGGCTTCAAACTTATATGTGAGCAGTATAGTTGTTCCTATTTTCTCCATTAGGACTGTGACATTCCCTCTGGTCTGTATCTTTTACTCCACCTCACCAGGGGAATGGGTTTCTTTTTTTTTTGGAGGGCCATTGGGGTTAAGTAACTTGCTCAAGGTCACATGACTAGGCTTTTGTTTGTTTGCGTTAAGTGTCTGAGGCTGGATCCAAACTCGGGTCTTTCTGACTCCAGGGCCGGTGCTCTACTCACTGTGCCACCTAGCCGCCCCGGTGGGTTTCTTTTTTAATCTGATTTGGGAAGGAACTGTGGAAATAGGTAAATGGTCTGAGGCACAATTTGCACACTAGACTGCAGTTTCCACCAAAAAATCACTGGGCTTATTCTATATCCAGATTAGTCAAGATTCAGATTCTCTTGATCTTCTATGCTTCCGAGAAGTTATAGGAAAAAAAAAATGAATCAATAAAATCCCTTTGGTTCATCCTGAGTCAACAGCTGACGTAACAATGATTAGAAAGAGAAATCTCTCTCTCTCTCTCTCTCTCTCTCTCTCTCTCTCTCTCTCTCTCTCTCTCTCTTACACATCTCTTTCTTTCCCTCTGCCTGTCTGTCTCTGTGTGTCTCTTTCTGTTTTACGCTTTCATTTCTTCCTTTTTCATTCTCTTTCTCCTCTGTGATAGAAATATATAAACAATATACATATGTGTGTATACATGCTGTATAAAATCTCTTCTTTTGATTGTTGCCTTTAAGCAAATGAAACATATACAGACCAGAAATGCAATGTTTATCTAAAGAATTATCTTAATTTAACTTTCAGATGGTGAACTGAAATGTAAAATGAGCTTTAAGGAATCAAAGATGAAATCTGAAAAGAATATATGTTCTCCTGGGGAGAGAAAAGGGAGGGAGGAAATGTAATTACCATCTCTGCCCTTTTGGGTAAATTAAGCAAATCAGGGTATGGGCTCCAGAGTCTACTGTTTGTGAGATTGTTTCAGCTTTGTTTCTACTTCCACAGCAGCTACTCTATGTGTTTTGCTTTTTGCTTTTTTTTGGAGGGCAATTGGGGTCTAAGTCACTTGCCCAACTTCACACAGCTAGTAAGTGTTAAGTGTCTGAGGTCAAATTTGAACTCAGGTCCTCCTGACTCCAGGGCCATTGCTCTAATGCAGATTTGAAGATCTTCCCTGCCCTTAGGCCCTTTGAGTGGCTTAAGTGACTCAGAGAACTGTCTTTAATTTGAAAATATACTCTGCCCCCTAATAGGCTGAATGTGGTCACATGGAGCCTGTGGTAGGAGGCTTGGTTTTCATGAATGACCACAAGTCTTGATGCTCTGTGATTGGGCAGTGGGTCAAGAGGGTGGTTACATTCTCTGACCCAGGAGAAGGCTATATAATTCCTGATGTAAGGCTTTGCTTTGGGGCTCACTTTGAGAAGTGTTGTGTGATTTGACCAGATGAGACTCTGGGAAGCCGTTGAGAGCTCCCTGGCTTTGAAAACCCAGATGTTGATGCTTCCCTCTCTGGTAACTGTGATTTGGTATTGATATAATGGTTGGACAGTTTGGAAGCCTGTCTGCTTGATCTGTCTGTATACTCTGAAGTTCAGGGTGCTGACCTTTTCCCCCTGAACTAGGTACTATATGTTTGTTTCATTAAAGTAAGCTTGTTAACCCATTCTGAGTTGCTTTCCTTTTGAAAAGCAGATCTAAGAACCTGTGTTGGCAGCCACCCTCGGGATGTTGTGGTGCTTGCTGTTAAACTGTGCCACCTAGCCAGGCCCTCTCTATGTGGTTATTGTTGCTCTTAGTCTCTTACTCATCTCTTTGGTCTACAGTGAACTTGTTGCTGGGTCTGTAGTACGTCTCTCACTTTTGGTGCTGGGCTCCCTTATTATCTTTATCCCCACTTTTGGTGGTGGTGGCTAGTTGAAGCAGTGGTGCTTGCATATCTGAATGTAATGATAGTAGTGAAGGTAGCTAGGCTATAATGGAATGGGTTGGTTTCATTCCCTTATTCCCTTTTTTCCCATTTCCCATTTTCTCTTAATCCGATGGCATTGCCTCCCATGACGATGTCCCTCCCTCCCCCCCTCCATACTCTCTAAAGTAAGGCAGGCTAAGTCTTTCAAGCACTCAGTAAAGTAAGAAATATCCATCTTCCCAAGGACACGAGTTTCTACCAACATCTGATTATATACAAAATCAAAGTGTTGGACCACATAATCTCTAAGGTCTCTATCAGCTCTAAATATATGGTCTTTTGAGTGTTCATGGATATCTTCGTGAAAGGGAGAAACTTGGTATATGTGAAAGTACTGTTCAATTTCCCAAATCTCCTATCTTCCTCATATTCAAATCTGACCACAAATCATCATTTATTGCTAGCATCTGCCCAAAATATAAATATCAGTGGACTCAGTGACATCCAACTGTGTGCCATAATTTGCGCTATGCTCTTCTTTAATTTTCTATTTCCAGAAGGAATCGCCAGAATGCTCTCTTTTGAGGGACAATGGACCATACTGTATTTTTTCCAGAGCTTGATTTTACCAATGTAATGCTTCCAAAAATTAGAATCATCTATAGAACTCTTACAATGACAGAGCATCCTTCTTCTATCAGAACTCTGAGGGTGAAATTGCCCATGACACTTTGATGCCCTGCTTGATGCTAGTGTTAGCAGATCTTTGAACAAAACCATCTCCCTGGTAACATCTGTCATGGAATTTTATATGATCTTAACATATGTGTAGGGAGATAGCTTGACTGGGGACAGACTTTAAGGGAACATTTTAATAAATTAGGTGAAAAGCTTTTTTATAATCAGAGGGTAAAAAGACAAAGCACAATCTTATCATCTTCACACTGGACTTTTCACTATGACATTCCACTCCTTTTCTTCCCACCATTATCCCTGCCTGAAAAAGTCAGTATTTGTACCTCTTGGAATTCCTAGACCATTTCAAATGCCTGAGACTTCTTTTCCCACCTCCTCCCTCAGCTGTTAGCACTTCACCTTCCTCACCCCTACAAATAAAATAATCTTTGTATTTATTTTATATATGTTATAATTGCTTTCTCTTTTGATATGTGCACTTTCAGTTATGTCAGCATTGTTTTTGTATCTACTCTACCTAGGTAGTACCTGGCACATGGTGGACATTTAACAAAAACTTATTGTTTGATTGATTATACCTTGATTAATTGTGAGTCTGTGAAGAAATGATTTGATTTTAAAGTCTGTGAAAATCCAACTCTATCTTTCTCATATGCATTCATCAAAGGTGCCATGGATGTATTCATGGGTGATTTTCATTAGTAATTTTATAGACAGGAATGGGTAGTCATATGGGATGGTAACTGCTACCATCTAAAAATTCCATCTCAGTGACCCTGTGCTTTTTGAAGGCTAGCTAAAGTACATTGAGGCTTCTTATAGAAGAGTGACTGCTAACTAACTAGGTGATGGCTTATTGTTTTGGTTTTTTACCACACATCTAAATTCTCACAATAATAGTATTTAAAAATAATTAATATCTTTGATCATCTAATATAGGGGTTGTTATTAACCTAAGATTGGTGAACTATTTTTTTTAATTTTAATAATTACATTTCAGCACATTTTGTTTCCTTTAAAATCATACACACACACACACACACACACATAATTTTATGAATTTAAAAACATTATTCTAAGAAGAGGTCCATAGACTTCATTAGATTGACCTGAGATCCATCACATACACAATGGCTGAATTAAAAGTCTGCTTGTGGCAAAGTTCAGAGATGTCTCACAACCTTAGTGGCTGCAAAATAATGAATTATTTGACTGTCACAAATCTGGAAGACAATTGATCAAATTAGAAAGGGGTTGTAATCTGTAGCAATGGATGATATACCCACACAAGAGAAGTCAAGGATTTTTGTAGGACCGAAGTAAGACAGAACTTTACTTTTGGTCAACTATTTATTCTAAAAGCAGTGTAGGGTTCCTATTAGTTGAACAGATCAAAGTGCTCTTAGCATGATAAACATTGGGGGAAAGAATGAAAAGAAGATCTTAGCTAACAAATGTGAAAATTTTACCTAAAAGTTTGAATTGATGATTCCAAGTGTGTTTTTAGCAATTAATAAACTGTGGGCTGTTATTTTCATTGCCTAAATAACAGTACTAGTTGTAATTTAAAAAAATGACAGTTAATTTCTATTCATCTCAGATTTTACTGTGTGAGTTTGTAGAGTTCAAATACAATGGGAACACAGACTTCTTTCTGTGAGGGAAAGATTCTTTATTTTGTGTAACCTTTTAGTAAATTATTTTTCATAGGGAGGGATTATGAATAGAATTGGGTAATGATCATATTGCAAAAAAGAATTTCTCTTTCGATTGAACACCTTGTTCACTAGTGTCTACATAAAAATACTCCCTTCCTCAAGAACTTAAAAAATAATATCTCAACAGCTTTCACATTTGTGGAAGCTAATAAAATGTAACAGCTTTCTAGAAGATTTTTGCAAAAAAATATCTAATCATGTTATTCTTAGGGAGATGTTATTATATCATCATGGAGAGAGAGAGACAGAGAGACAGAGAGAGAGACAGAGAGACAGAGACAGAGAGACAGAGACAGAGACACAGAGAGAGGCAGCCAATCTCAGGGTTTGAAATACCTGGGATAAAATACTGCCTCTGACCAAAAAGTCCTTTTGTGTGTCTCTGCTTATTTCACTTAACCATAAGTGGCAGGTATCTGACTATAAATTACAGAGAAATTATTGATCTTCATTAGTGGAGGAAGTAACCACACTGAGAGTCCCCACACTAGTGATTGCATTTTAGTGATTTTCAGCTTCCTTCATTGATGCAGGGATATATATGTCTTAGCAGCATCCCTTGGCAGGGGTGTGCTGGAGCCAGTTCAAACCGTCTACCAAGAAGTGATTAATGTTTAGTGTGAAAATTTAGACCTCAGAAATTAGAAAACATTAGCAATTAGAACTTTATAGTCGACTTAAAAGAGTGATGGAGAAAATGTTAATAATGCAGAATAAACTTTAAAATATTTACATGCATTTTTCCCTGGAGAGCAAATTATTAAACACTCACCAGCACATCCTTGCATGCTTGTGTATGTGTATGGATTAATACCCACATATGGATTTATATATGTACATATACATATATTCCTATATTTAAGTATGTAGATATATCCATATTTGTGTATATACCATGTCTTATAATCAGTAAGGAATACCAAAAAAGAATATTGTATTAAGAACAACTTTGAATGAATAAGTCATTTTGATTATGATAAATACAAAGGACATATGAAGGAAGACACTATCTGTATCCAAAGAAAGAACTGATTAATAGATGTATAGAATGATTTTTTGTGTGTGTATGTGTATACATTTTTGTCTAATCATAGCCATCTCTATGGCAGGGGAAAGAAATAAAGGAAGAAATGACACGATAACTTTATTATACCTTTAAAAGGAATAACATATGTAATAGATTTGTAGTTTCATGTGCAATCATCTTTTTATACTATGATATTGAAATACTTGCTATACTTCCATAAAGCAAAAATTAAATAAATAAAACTTTAAAATAACAGTAGGAGTAAAGGATGTCCTCAGTGAAGAATATGACAGAAATAGAAGATGTGCTGTTCATGTGGCAAGGACACAGAGGATGGTAGGGAGACTTTCAGAGTGCCTCATGATGTCTGGAGACAGTGATGAAGACAACTAGACATTTGGGAGGACCTGTCATGATGAACTTTCGTGATGATATTGATGCTATTTAAAGAGGATAGGTAGGCATGGGATGATTATAGTGTATTTCAGCAAAGGGAATACCTGAATTGATGGGATCAAAGATCCACTGGACTACTGCATATTGATGAGCCTAATTATTGACATCATTACTCAATTATGCATGTTTCCACAAACAGGATTTCAAATAAAGTGAGTAGAACCCTTATTAACATTTCTTTTTGCACCCACCAAAATGTAAATGCTCAAGGCTGACTGCTTTGATGTTAAAGCAATGGCCAGCATTACGCATATTTTGCATAGGTGCAGTTCAATTTTCTAGTACCCAGACATAATATATTTCTTCCTCTCTCCTCTGCCCACCCTACCCATTGTCTCCAAGCAAAGGAGCAGGACTTATCAACGATCATTTATCAGACAAGAAATTCCAGCTCCTAGAATGAATGCTTAACTCTGCAGAGTTAAGCACTCATTCTAGGAGCTGGAATTTCTCATACAGTAATGTAAATATTAGGAAAGCTCTAAGTTCTGCAGACTCAGATTCACTCAAGCTAAAAAGAAACTGAGTTGTATGCTGATAATTTCCAAAGAGTGGTGAGTTGCTTTGTTTCACGAAAAACAGATTTATGCCAACCATCACAATACCAAAAACTTCTTTGCTCATGCCTAATTATGAAGCAGAAATCAAGGGGAAATATATATTGCTGACAAAGACACAGCTAAAATTGAGGGTGACTGCTTCTTTATACTTTGGTCTCTTCTAACTGGTAGGCAACTTACAGTTAAAGAATTGCTGCAAGTCAAGATAGCTATGAGCATGTTGTATTGTATCTACCCTGTGAATGTACCCTCAATGTAACTCAGCTCTGCTGGTTGCCAATATTGTTTTCGATTTCCATCTATTAGATATATGATCAAGCATGTCAAATCTGCCCTGAGTAAGAAAGCCAAAAAAAAAGTCATTTACTGGAAACATTCTCACAGCTATTAATCCAACAACCCTGGTCAGATTTAATGCTCAAAGGCATTTACCTACAAAGTTAAGCAGATGCTTTGAGTTTCAAGCTAATTTTGTTCCTCTGTTATCTTAACAGGACATCTGTTAAAACATCATCCCAGGAAGGTAATATGCTCAAAATTAAACAACCTGCAGGTTGCCTTGTGATTTTTATATGCAACCCCAACATTTAAACCATTAACTAACCCAGTGTGGAAACTACAACTAAACAATCTTAACTGCTACTCATTACAATGTGTTGTTTACAATATGTTGTTGTAGATTTTTACATAATTGTTCTTTTGCTAATCAAATGGAGGTAATATCAAGGTTAGTGAAAAAGTTATCATTTGATTAATAAAAGTTCCACCCTGACAAAACTTCCAAACAATGTGAAAGGGGACTCTGAGCAACTTCTGGAGACCCAGCACCAACAGAACTACACAGAGAAACTAACCTCCCACTGAGGAGAACCCAGCAGCCCTGCAGGGAGCTGCAAGCTCAGCGCTCTGAGAGTGGGCAGGACAGCTCGCTGGGAACCAACAGAGCAGCACTCTGGGAGCTGAGCCCAGGCCCACTGAGCCATGGTTTTAGCCCTAGGGTGGCTGGGCCAGCAGCCAGCTGGAGGGACCCCAAAACACCAGTAGCTGTGGCGATTCCAGAATTATCAGCACAGATATGCCTAGGACAAAGTGAGAGGTTAGTGCCCTATAGACTTTGGGACCAGTAGTTGGGGAACACGTTGGCTTCCTCCCCTGGGCGCGAAAAGCTGCTGAAGAAACGCAGCACAGAATCCATTTTGCAGCTTCAGTGGCAGCTCTAGCTCCTGGTCTGTGAACTGTAGGGAGATCCAGCAATCAGTCTGGGGGTTAATCTCTCTTGCTTTAAACTGCCTGGATCTGGATTGTGGTCTGGGGGAGGTTTGGGGTGGGTATTCAATTTGCCACAGCGGGTAGAGGCTTTACAGAGGCCACCCAATCTGCGGAAGTTGTGAAGACCCCACATTTGGGACGGAAGCTCTCCTGTCTGATGGCAGAGTTCTACTGTGGCAACAATCCCCAAAATCAAGCAATTAAGTGGCAACATGCCTAGGCAAAAGAAACAAAATAAACAGAAAAATTCAACATTGGACTCCTATTTTAGGGGCAAAGAGGATCAAAGCATGGAGGAGCACTGTGAGGTCAGAAGTCCTGCACCAAAAGCCCCAAATGAAAATACAAGCTGGCTACAGGCCATAGAGGACCTTACTAAGCAGATAAGAGAAGTGGGGGAAAAATTGGGAAGAGAAATGATAAAGATGCAAGAAAAGTATGAAATGATAGTCAACAGCCTGACTGAGGAAAAGAACACCTTAAAAAATAGACTAACTCAAATGGCAGAAGAGGCTCAGAAAGGCAATTAGGAGAAGAATGCCGTAAAAAGCCAAATTTGGAGCCCCAGCACACACAGAATGACACAGAGAAGCTAAACTCCCGCTGAGGACAGCCCAGCAGCCTTGCAGGAAGGACCAGCGCAGTGGTCTGGGACCTGGCAGCCTGCAGCACGCAGAGCGCAGAAGCCTAGCCGAGCCAAGCCCAGGTCCGCATGAGCCGAGGTTTTAGCCCCAGGGCGGCAGGGCCAGCAGCCAGCTGGAGGAACCCCAGAACACCAGGAGCTGTGGCGACTCCAGAATTATCAACATAGACTTGCCTAGGACAAAGTAAGAGGTTAGTGTCCTATGGACTTTGGGACTGGTATTAGGGAATGCGTCGGCTCCCTCCCCTGGGGGCTAGAAAGCTGCTGAGGACAAACGCCATTTTGTAGTTTTCAGAGGCAGCTACCACTCCCAGCCTGCAAATTTGTAGGGAGATCCAGCGATCAGTCTTGGGGGGTAATCGCTCTTGCTTTAACCTCCCCGGATCTGGATTGTGATCTAGGGTGGAAGTCATGGGTGGGTTTACAGCTTGCCAGAAACGGAAGTTGCGCCCCACACGTTCGGGATGAAAATTCCTCTAGCTGGCCTTAAAGCCATAGTGTGGCAACAAGCCCAAAAGTCAAGTAAAGTGGCAACATGCCAAGGCAAAGGAAACAGAAAAATGTAACCCTAGACTCCTATTTTGGGGGCATAGAGCAGGAAAAAGGACTGTGAGGTCAGAAGTCCTGCTCCAAAAGCCCCAGGGGAAAACATGAGCGGGTTGCAGGCCATAGAGGACCTTAAGAAGGACTTTAAAAATCAAATAAGAGAAGTGGAGGAAAAATTGGAAAGAGAAATGAGAAGGATGCAGGAAAAGTATGAAATGAGGGTCAACAGCCTGACTGAGGAAAACAACACCTTAAAAAATAGACTAGCTCAAATGGCAAAGGAGGCCCAAAAGGGCAATGAGGAGAAGAATGCCTTAAAAAGTCGAATTTGCCAGATGGAAAAAGAGTCTCAAAAGTTCACTGAGGAGATTCATGCCTTCAGAGTGAGACTGGAGCAAATGGAAGCTAATGACTTTATGAGAAATCAAGATGCTGTTAAGCAGATCCAAACAAATGAAAGATTAGAAGGCAATGTGAAATATCTCATGGGAAAAACCACTGACCTGGAAAATAGATCCAGGAGAGACAATTTAAAAATTATTGGACTACCTGAAAGCCATGATCAAAGAAAGAACCTAGAAATCACCCTTCAAGAAATTCTCAAGGAAAACTGCCCTGATGTTTTAGATCCAGAGGGCAAAATAGAGGTTGAAAGAATCCACAGATCACCTCCTGAAAAAGATCCCAAAAAGAAAACTCCCAGGAATATTATAGCCAGGTTCCAGAATCCCCAGATCAAGGAGAAAATACTACAAGCAGCCAGGAAGAAACAATTTCAATATTGTGGAAACACAATCAGAATAGCCCAGGACCTGGCAGCTTCTACACTGAGGGATCGAAGGGCATGGAATATGATATTCCAGAGGGCAAAAGAACTGGGAATGAACCCAAGGGTCACCTACCCAGCAAAACTGAGTATTTTGTTTCAGGGGAAAATATGGTCATTCAGTGGAATAGAGGACTTTCAAGCATTCTTGAGGAAAAAACCAGAATTGAATAGAAAATTTGACACCCAGACACAAGAAGGAAGAGATGCCTGAGAAGGTAATCAGTGAAAAGAAATCAAAAGGAACTTATCAAAGTTGAACTATTTACATTCCTATATGGAAAAACAATAACTGTGAGTAATGATATCTTTCACACTATGAAAATAATGGAAGAAGGGTGTGTGGTCATATAAATACATATGTGAATGTGTGTGTATATGGATAGAGGGTATAGGTTGAATTTGTTGGGAAGGGAGAACACTCAAGGGAAGAAATTATGAGGTGAGAGAGGAAAGTGGCAAGAGGAGATGGGGAGAGACAGGGTAGTGTAAACTATCCCATGCAGAAGAAGCAAGGGGAAGTGGTTGCAAAAGAGGGAGAGAATAAGGAAGGCTAAAAAGGCAAAACCACATTCACATTGAATTTGGTTCAGGGAGAAAATGACATACAAACTAAATGGGATATCTCAACCTGCAGCAGGATAGGGGGAAGGGGGATGGGAGGAGGGATGATGGAAGTACCCACTATAAAAGAGGGACAGGATCATGTAGGGAATGGACCAGGTGGGGGGTGGGATGAGTGGGAGGGAATTATAAGCAGCCTTGTACAATATATCTACTTTGATAATGTTTTGCACAGCTAGACATGTACAACATATACTGAATTTCTTATCTCCCAAGAGGGAATGGGTGACAAGGGAGGAAGGAAATGGATCTGAAATTTGAGGTCGTAACATTAAATGTTTCAAATATATATAAATACTATTATTAATACTCTTTTGCTTGTAATAGGGAGATAAGATGTGCAGGCATTGGGATGCAAAGACTCACCTTCCTCTAATGGAAAAGTTGATGGGGGTATGGGAGAAGGTATGGGAGAGAGCAGATTGGAGGAAGCGATATCTTGTGGGATTACTATTCTGGGAGGTTGTGTAGGGGAATAATGGGGGGGAAATGATTGTAACTCAAAATCTGGTGGAAATGAATGATGTAAAACAGAAGTTAATAAAGCATTTGTTTAAAAAAAAAAAAAAGCCGAATTTGCCAGATGGAAAAAGAATCTCAAAAGCTCACTGAGGAGATACATTCCCTCAGAGTTAGACTGGAGCAAATGGAAGCTAGTGACTTTATGAGAAATCAAGATGCTGTTAAACAGATCCAAACAAATGAAAGAATAGAAGGCAATGCGAAATATCTCATGGGAAAAACCATTGACCTGGAAAAAAACTGCACCAACATATTTTGAATTGCCAAGGCTTGCAAACTAAATGTCATGCTCAGTTCCTCATTATCTCCCCTCCTCATTCCCCATATCCAATCTGTTTCCATGCCTGTTAATTGCACTTTTGCAACATCTCTCAAATAAACCCTCTCTTCTCCTCTGATACTACCACCACCTTCATCATGAGGTCCTCATCACTTCATGCTTGGATGATAGCAACAGCTGGCTCATGAGTCTGCCAGTCTCAATTCTCCCCCCACTCCAAGCTATTCTCCACTCAGTTGCCAAAGTCATGGCATATGGGCATGTAAGACATTTTTCTTTGGTCACAAACCTGTAATTGTACTGGCACTAAGGATTCCCAGTGTGGCAACTGCTTCTTCTAATGCAAATCAGGAGCTCATAGGAAATTTATAGTCTAAGAAATTTGCCTATGGGTGATAAGAGACAAATGATTTGCACATGGTCACAGAGCTAATATATGTCAGAGACAGAAGTTAAATGTTCTTAAAAGTCTTCCAGACTTTCATGCCTGGCATCAATCCATTATGTTGTGATTCTTTTCATATAAATGTTATCATCCCCATTTTATAGATGAGGAAAGTGAAGATCAGAAAGATTATAACTTTAAACTCAATATTCTTCATAATACCCTCCACTGACCTTCATTTTATTTTGTAACTAAGGGAACTCAATAACTGGAGGGAGTTGTCAGAATATCATCCATTTTATAGGCTCTGCTAAAAATGTATATTCTTGAAACAATCAGTTATATTAAAAAATAAATTTTCACACTGAGTTGGCTGATGCTTTAAATGTTATTTTTTAAAGCAATCTGTGGGTTGTCTTATGCAGTGGTGTCTGAACTTAATCGATCATATAATCCCATCAGTAAATAATTACATATTTAATTATTTATAAATTACCTCCATGTATTAATGATCCAATAATCATGTATAGCATGAAACTTACACATGAATACAAATTTAAAAGAATGATATTAAGATGAAATTATATTTGGTCCAATACTCAATAGAGAGCCTCCCAAATTTATTGAGTAGGGTGGTAAAACTGTTGGATCCACATTTTAGGAAAATCACTTTGTTATTTATGTGGAGAATGATTTGAAAGTGGTGAGATTTAAAGCATGGAGACCTATTAGGAGACTAGGTCCAGGCAAGAGGTGCTGAGGACCTAAACAAGGTGTTGAATAACTTAGTCCAAATGTAACTGATATGAAGAAATGTAGAATGTAAGCACCTTGAACATAGATTTATATACCTTTATATTTGTCTTTATATTTGTATATCTAGTGCCTAAAACAACAGTCTACCATGTAGTAGGCATTTAGGTTCATTGATTGTGGATTTAGTAATGAGTAATGATAAGATATGCTAACTGACTGGATAAGGATGGGGAGAATATGTATGAGGAGTAGAGGATGACATTGTGGTTGTGAATCTGGCCAAGTAGATGGATAGCGTTGTCCTCAATGGTACTCAATAGCAATAGCAATGTTAGAAGAGGGATAGGATTTGCAGAAAACAAAAAGTAAAGAGAGCTGAGATTCATTCTGTATCCACTAACACTGGGTCACTCAATCTGAGCAAAGAAAAATGAAATTCAGTGGTGGGTGGGATGAGACACTGACTCATCAGATACTGTTCCAGAATTATGAAATAGGCACCTGCTGCAGACACAAAATGCTGGTGGGGGGGGGGGTGGCGAGTATGATTCCAACAGCAGTTGTGGCAGCCGAGGATTCCAGGGTAAAGGGCATATCATAACTGCTCTTAGGGGCCCAAGTGGGGCTGAATGGGAGAAAGTGGGGGAATTAGTAGAGAAGGGAATGGGCAGAACAATGAAATATTCTGTTGGAGACAAGCCCATAGTATGAGTATCATGGGGACAATGGGATTCGATACATCTTCATAGAACCCTCCAAGTGACTAATCACATGCTCCTTTGAACCCTTCCCCTAGTAGGCTGGTAGTGGACCTGCTTTGGAGACCACTGGTGTGGGAAGCAGAGTTGGTGAAATAGGGACAAAGAGAAGACTCCAAAATACTTGTTTTTATCCTTCTTTCTTCCCACTTTCATTAGATGTTTCTCAGGCACACATTGTTGTTTGCAAATGCAAAACTTCCTTCACATATACAAACCCAATCTTACAGTAATTATGCCAACAAATGTAAGTCATGAAGAAGCCAATTATCTTGGGAGTGGTGGGAGAAAACTTTTTCCTGTCCTATTCTACATCCTATGTATCTTCTATATTCTCATTTCATGCATTCATATATATCTATGTACTTTCCATTCACCATTGATTGCTTGATCACTTCTGACATTATATTACTTTAAGGGATATAAAGCAGCCATAGCAACTAAGGAATTAAATGTTATAATCTTACCTTTATCAAACCCTTAGAGTGGGAAAAGGGAAAAACACATATAACTTTGCCCTTTAGAGTTATCCTTTAGATTGTTTGTTAAAAGAAAATGATTAAATTTTCATGGACTCTGCTAAAACCAGCTTTGGGTTGTAAAATGAAAGGCAGAGCAGATGTTATTAACTACTTCATTGCCAAGGGGCTATAACTAACCAAGATGTGTTATAAGACGCTTTATGCTCCTGCAGCTATACTATTTCCAATCTCCAAGTCTTAGATGCTGCTTTCAGCAGGAAGCTCCTACCTTGACTTTCTCTGTCTGAGCATATGGGCACTTAACCACTGCGTTTCTGCCACAACTTGGAGTGGAGAGAGTGTGTATCCACATAAAATTTTAATACAGCCATTTTCCCTTTTCTTAAACCAAACTGGCCCTCCCAGGGCTTGCTAGCTCACCTCACTTAGCCAATATGGGTAAATATCTGCTCTACAATTTTTTCAGGTGATTATTCAAAAAAGGAAAATGTCATTAAAATCATTCTACTGTGGAATTTCTTTGAACAAAATGGATTATGGGGGGATAGCAGAGATGTTTAAATTAGGTCAGGAATTCATCTTTGGGAGGCTGTATGGGTTTTTCCTGTGTGGAAGCAAAATGTGAGCTTTAAGAAGCAATCCTGTCTGTTCTTTTCGAGCCGCCTGAACAATTTCCTTTCATTGGTCATGGTACCTTGCTGAAAGGCTTGCCTGACAGCCAGGGGTGTAGGGGCTAACAGCGAGGCAAAGGATCAGAGAAATACCATAAAGAAAGACGACTCTGCAGCAGGGCGTGCTGTGCCCGTATATGATCCCAATCATAAAACCAAATGTCTATGGGAGCTTTAGTTGTTCCCAACACCATCATCCCCCCACCCTTAGGCATTTTCCCCTTTTTCCTTTGTTGGCATTGAAGTAAAACAAATCCGACTGATATTAGATGCATATGGAGCCAGATTTCAGCAAAGGACATTCAGTGATTGCTACAGAAAGAATCTGCCTGGTTTCTATTATGCATCCTCACCTCCCCTGACCACTGGTAAAAACCCCAATCAGCTCTGCAGTGATGCTTAGTGGTTATCCATTAGTTCCTCCGCTCCTTTAAGCAGGTGATAATCTCATGGTACTAAAAATGTCAACATCTTTACAGATTCCTTTGGCTCTAATAAGGAGCTGTTGTAAACCCATCTCATGGCCTCTGTCCCTCAGAGCTAATTTCAAGAAGCAAAAGACTCTTAGGGATGATTTACTTGCTAATGGAAATAAGTTGGTGTCTTTGACTTATTTGGTATTAATGGCAAAATGGATAGATTTGCACTAAAGAAGGATGGTGGATTTTTTAAATTTTCAAGCTGTGTCACTTCACTCTATTAAGAAATAAAATAAGTCTTTATGTCATTAACTCTTTCTTCCACTATCATGAGCACACACACACTCACTTATGTGAGCATGCACGCACGCACGCACGCACACACACACACACACACAAACACACAGTTGAGGCATTTATTATTAACATGTAATTTTATCAAATGGTTCTAAGAACATGCTGTGCCAAAATGTCCCTTGTGTCTCAGAACTTCCCTGGAAATCCCTAGTGGAAAATATAGGCTAATATTTTACTTCCCCAAAAGTTATTAGGTATTTTCTATTTTGAGTCTATGTGGTGCAGTACATTTTAAGACCGTGATATGTTTTGCTTAATAGGAATGAATACCTAGGAGCATTATCACAGATCTGGTAACATTTTCTGTTTTTTTTCCCCCTTTTTTCCTCAAAGCAAACATGGGGTCTGTGTGTGTGTGTGTGTGTGTGTGTGTGTGTGTGTGTGTGTGTGTGTGCATGCACACATGGGTACGCAATAAGTATTATGATTTTATTATTACCCCTCCATTTTCCCATCTCCTGTAATGTTAAGTATATTTGGGTCATTTTATTAAAATAATAATAAAATGTAAATAAATAAATATAAGAGGGAGCATTGTGTAATGCAAAGAAAGTTAACCTTCAAGTATGGACAACTTTGACTCAAATTCTATTTTTTACATGTACCAGTTTTGTGAATGTGGTCAATTTGTTAAACTCATCAGTGAGTCAGGCAACTTTCTGAGATTAGAAGTCATAGACAAAATGTCAGTCTTGATTGGTAGATGGAACTTTTATATTAGGAGTTCCCCATACTGAATAAATCACAGTCCTGAACCATATAGTGATTATCTGAGGAATAGTCTAGCTAAGCTGGAAAAGGCTAATGACTGAATTGGCCACAAGTTATATAGTATTTTTCAGCCACAGAACCTTTTTTTTACCAAGTCATAGAAGAGTTGGTAAAACTCTTGTTTTTCTTTCCTTGTTTGCAGTCATACCCATGATGAAATCATGGAATTATTAACATTGATGGAAGGATTTTGAGATAGCAAGACCCATTTGAGATATCCAGTCAAATTCTATCATTTTACAGATAAGTAAAGTGATTTATCCAGGTTTACACAGATGGTAAAGGTAGAATTTGAAACTGAGTCCTCTTAATCCAAATCCAGTTTTCTTTTCATTGAATTATACTACAGGTTATTAAGTATCAAAGTATACATATAACGGATGAATTTATGGTATAAAGAAGATGTGATCTATGGCACTGGAAAGAATACATAAATCGTTGAAATCTGGAGTATTTAAAGGTATTCAATATTTACTACATCAGCTTTAGATTGGAGCAAATTTTGTACAGGAATGATGCGTAGAATTTTTCTCCTTGCAGTCTAGGAGATATTTCAGACTACCTTTCAATAGACCATACATCACAATCTGCCTTAGCTATCTTAGCTCTGAAATAATGCATACTATATTACTTTCAAGGCATTTTAATGGAGTCATTTTACAAAGCAGTGTTTCTAAGTTTTTAATAGCAAATTAAGATAAAGCCCATTTAGATTAGAGATGTTCCTAATTTTTTTGGCTTTGACTTTTTATAGTTTCTATTTTGTAGTATGTCTTCTACTCATTTTATCTCTATCTGAAAGGGGCAGTTAGGTATTGTAGTAGATAGAGTTTTTGGCTTGGAGTCTGGAAGACCTTGGTTCAAATCCATCCTCATACACTTACTAGTTCTGAGACCCTGGGCAAGTCACTTAACCTTGTTTGCTTCACTTTCTTCATCTGTAAAATGAACTAGAAAGAGAAATGACAAAGCACACTAGTATCTTTGCCAAGAAAACCCCAAATGGCATCAGGAAGCATCAGGCATGACTGAAAATGACTAAACAACAACTCCTATTCATTTTATATTTATTCATGCATGCATACATTCATATATATATAT
Organism: Gymnobelideus leadbeateri; assembly: GCA_011680675.1. Classification (NCBI taxonomy): domain Eukaryota; kingdom Metazoa; phylum Chordata; class Mammalia; order Diprotodontia; family Petauridae; genus Gymnobelideus; species Gymnobelideus leadbeateri. Next base: position 185,544 of record WOXC01007671.1, read on the forward strand.
ATATATATATATATATATATACATATATATATATATATATATAAATGGTAAGTGGGCAAGCCTGGCTTAAATCCTGGACATTTCTAGCTACTTGTTGTCATGCAATAGAGATCATTTGGTGTTACTGATATCTTCAGTTATACCAAATGATAATTACTTGTTTACACTTCAAGTTATTTTTCATTTGGTTAAATATATCATTACTTCCTCCTGGAGTGAGAGCAGGGGGGCAGATTTTTAGTAGTAATGCTATTATCCACCTTTCTTCTTTCAATCAATTCAATTCATCATCTTAGTAGAATCAGAACTAAAGATTCAGAAATGGCAAATGACTTTAAAAACTCAAATAGGACTCTTCCCAAAGATGCAGAAATTCCCTCCAACCACATGGATCATAATCCATCCATGCCTGCTTATCCTGAATAACTCTTGTCTGCCTATAACTTCACACAATTCAATCCTACCTAATGTTCTGAGGCTTTCCTCTCTTCTGATATATCACTAAGTACTAGTCGAACATTCTGGTTTTTAAATTATCTCTCCTCACTGTGGCCAGTAGAGAAAAAAATGAATAAAACTATTCACTATGTTTCATTTTCTACTTCTATTTATGAAATTATTTATGCAGTTGTCCAAAAGCCTTTATCCTAATTAGGTTTATTAGGATCGATCAAAGTGTTAAAGTATCACTGAAATTTCAAAAATATTTTTGTGCCTGGTAGAAAAGAAAAACTAATATATTAGGTCTCGTGAAACAAAATCAAGTAGCAAAGTTACCGTTAACTGCAGAATGACCTTGGATATCAATCCTCTCGGCCTCAGTTTCTTTATTTGTAAAGTGAAAGGAATGGACTAGAATTTAGAGGTGATAAACTCAACATTTTATGCCTTCAAAATTCATGAAGGGGCCCAAATCAGATTAAAATATAATTGAGAAATGCATATTATATTGCATATAAGCAGTGATCATTTGTGGTTTTCTAAGCCAATATGTGACCCACAGGAATTAATGTTTTTTGAGTTTGATGCCACTGAACTAAATGAATTCCAAAGTTTCTTCTAGATCTGATATACCATGAATCTATGACTCCATATATTAACATGAACTTTATATCTGAAACAATAAGTTTCAGATATAAATAATAAATAGAAGTGTAGTCAGTGGGTTTGAAAATATTCTACAGTGTTAATCTTTATCACAATATACATTTAAAACTCTGTAAATCTGAATTCAAAATGGATTTGTACAACCTAGAAGCTTTGGTAGATTTTATATCTAAAAAAGTACCCCAGAAAACATATGTTCTCATTATATTTTTCAGATGAGGAAACTGAGTCACAGAAAGGTGATATATCTTATTCAAGACCAGAAACTAATTAATAGTAGAGTCAGGATTAGAACTTAAAGGAGTATAATATCCAATTTAAGCATACTGTTTCCAAGATATTACTGATAGGAGTAAGTGAAAAGCCTAGGTCAACAGCATTCAATCAGACAGGCCTGGCACAAAACATATGTGTAAAACATAACATATGTAATATATTACATATAGATCTTCTTTGTTCACAGTATTATGCTACAGAATTTCTAATACCATAGATGAACATGAAAGCTTATAATTCATTTTCACTTAATACGACAACAATCTGAATTGCCAGATATAAATATTCTTAAAGTGTAAAGCAAAAAAAAAAAATTAACATAGAATTATGAAACCCAGAGGAACAAGCTCATGTTCATAAGATTTCTCATATCATATGCCCCAAATGGGAAAATCAACTTTATCAGTCATGAAGGGGTATACAATAAAAATGTCTTTTAGAGAGTATATTCAAATGGGATTTATTTCTATAGCAAATACTCTAATTCAGGTGACAATTCATTTACTTATGACAACTTGTTATATAATTGATCCATTATAATATAGGTAATATATATGGAGGGAATAGAAACCAGGAAAGTCAAAGAAAATATAAATGATTTCTAACAAGGTTCCATTCTTCCTTTAAGATATGTGTTGTAAAAAACAAAGCAGAAATCAACACCATTGCCAAATTACTTGATTGCCAAAAATATTTGTTTAAATCTATATAGAATGAGGACCAGTGTCATTTTTCTTCACGAGTATAATCAGTGATATACCTAGAACCTTTAATTTAAAAAGTGCTAAAGCTGGTCCAAAGTATAGCACACTCTAAGTCGCCACTAGGCTAGGCTCATCAATCTGAAGACAGGAGAGGCTCATAAAAAGACATCTTAGTTTTAGGAATTGGCTGCTAACCCAGGACTGATGATTGAAACAAGTTAGATAGTAAATTACCTTTGAGAGGTCCCCAGCCTCCAAGTAGAAGCAGATAACAAACACATTCCAAGTAACCCAGAGGACTAGCCAGATAGCATACTGTTGGGAAGAAAGAGAGAAACAATATTTTATTGAGAGAACCAATACTTGATTCATTTTTTAAATTAGTGATGCAAGATTTAAATGGAGCTTCAGCTGAGTGTGAAACTTTCAGAAAATCAATGTATTACAAACCAAAGAAGAAAAGAAGAAAATGTTTTACATAGCTTCTCTTTTTGTAAAAAACAAGGCTATGTTCCAAATAATCACACTGGCAATTACCTGTCACTTAAGAAGTTAATGGCATTGGATTCATACATAATGAAATTCATAGGAATATCTTCACACTTGGGATTTTTTAAAACCTCCAGTAAAACCATACAGAGAGAAGCATGTGCCAAAATTTCAATTCATAAAATTTTTCTAAACATAAAAGCAATGATTTTGAGTATTCCAATATTGTTTCACTATTAATGTTACTACCATATATTAACATATTACCATATAGCTTTATCATGGTGCCTCACTTTCTCATTCACTGTAATGGAAAGATAAATCCATGCCCTTTATTAAGATGTTGAATACAAGTAGAAGGCAAGTAAAATATACATCATGAACATTTGAAAGGCATCACTTAAAGGATATCAATTGTGACACACATATTGTCATTGGTAGGCGTTCTCTCTTGGAATTAAAGCAAATCTCTACAAAGCAATGTTGATAATCTTTACTGAAATATCAGCCATTCCCACTCTTCACTATTCTATGGTCTTAAATCTCAAACCCCATTGCCTAGTCATAGATCATTCCCCACAACCATCTTCCTCCAATTGTAGAACACTGAAAAATGTGTACTGGCGGAGCCAAGATGGCAGAAAGGAAGCAGTAACCTCGCTGAGCTCCTAGGTCACTAAGTCTCAAAGGGTGCCCAGTGTGTCCGGACTGGTCTAGGGCAGAGCTCGTGGGGTCTGCACAGCTCAGACCTAAGAGCAGACAAGCAGATTACACCAGAGAGAGAAAAAACCCCAGCCTGCAGACTTACCAAGGACAAATCACAGTCATCTCGCAGAGGGGAAGGATCATTGGAGCCAGGTAGGAGAGTTGGGGCCCCAGTGGAGAGATTGGCTTCTCTGGCTGCATTTGCCCCCCAACCTGGAAGTTTAGAAACTGCCTGCCTGTATAATACAGGGGCTGGAATGGCAAAGTAAATTCTAACTGCTCTGATCCTCCCATCCCTCCTTCATGAAGAAGAAAACCCAAAGATAAGTCTCCAACCCAGATTGAAATCCCAAGTTAATGGAAATAGCCTCAGGCTTGAGAGTCTCCAAGAAGGGGTGTAACTGAGACAGCCTAGGAATGTGAAGTGAAGAGAGGGAGGGGTCACAACAAGCCCCACCTCACCTCACCAACAAAAGCCTACTTAGAGCCCAGGGGTATAGAGGCAGAAATCTGAAGTGGTCAGACTCACCCCCACCTACACATTCCTCACTGATTTCCCTGACTTAGCCATAAACTAGCCACCCAGAGGTATTCAAAGTCAAGGATCAGGCCCTAAACTCATAGCCTGAGAAACTAAGAAACAGGAAGTCACAATGGGAAGGAAGGAAGCTGAAAAGGAGAAGGGGAAGGCAAGAAAGTCTATCCTAGCCTACTATGTAGGGGAAGAACAACTAAATACACAGGACAATACAGACTCTCTACCCACACTTGAGACCACAGAAGGAAACATGATCTGGTCTCAAGTCCAAATAGCATTCCTGGAGGAGCTTAAGAAAAATTTTAAAGACCAAATCAGGAAAGCAGTGACCAACCTGGAAAAAAGTCTTAGTGAAGAAAACAAATCCTTAAAAAGTAAAATTAGTGAAGTAATTGGAGAAAATACCTCCCTAAAAGAGGAACCTCAAAAACTAACTGAAGACCATAACTCCCTAAAAATTAGATACAATCAAACTTAAACTCAGGACTCCATGATGCAGCAGGAGTCAATAAAAAAAAAAAAAAACGATCGAAAAATTGCAAGAAAATGTAAAATATCTCACTAGAAAAATAACTGACCTAGAGAACAGATCCAGGAGAGACAACTTAAGAATTATTGGTCTACCAGAAAGCCATGATGAAAAAAGCAGTCTAGACAACATCCTCCAAGAGACTGTCAAAGAAAACTGTCCTGAGGTCCTAGAATCAGAAGATAAAATAGCTATTGAGAGAATTCACCGGACTCCTCCTGAAAGAGATCCCAAACTGAAAACTCCAAGAAATATAGTAGCCAAATTCCAGAATTACAAGATTAAAGAAAAAATTCTACAAGCAGCCAAAAAGAAACAATTCAAATACCGAGGAACTACAGTTAGGATCACAAAGGACATAACAACTTCTACATTAAAAGAGTGGAGGGACTGGAATTTGATATTTTGTAGGTCAAGAGAGCTAGGACAACAACCAAGGATTAACTACCCGGAAAATTGAGCATAATCTTTCAGGCAAGGAGATGGACATTTAATGAAATAAGAGATTCCAGACTTTCCTGATGAAAAAGCCAGAGCTCAATGGAAAATCTGATCTCCAATTACAAGACTCCAGAAAGATATAAAAAAGGTTAACAAGGGAAACACAGACTCACACATGCATAAGTGCACACACCCACACCCACAAACACACGCTCATTACTTGGGATGCAACAAGAGCAAAATGTTCACATCCCTATATGTGGAGCTGATAACTGTCAATATTCGAAATCTTTATGATTATCATGACCTTCTAAAGGGTGATACTTAGATAGAGGGTGTGGGTATGAATGCACTAACATGAAGTAAAACAAAAAGACTATTAAGGGGATCAAAGAGACTGTAATGGGAAAAAGGTAAGGATGAGCTAGGAAAAGGTAAAATATGCCATCTGAAGAGGCATCAAAACACACTATAGAAGAGGGGAAAGAAAGAGGAAGAAGAACATCATTTAAACACTATTCTCACTGGTTCTGGTCCAAAGAGGGATCAAATTAATCAGTGAAGTTTAAGATTCTAATGTGCACAATAGACACATAAATTCATTAAATAGAGGAAAAGGAGGGAGGGAGAGGAGCACTGTTTGAAATTTACTCTCATTGGTTTGGAATCAAACGGGGAGTAATTTACTCTGATAAGTATAAAAATTTATTGTGTCCTATAGATAGTGGAAGGGTAAGTGGGGGTAAAAAGGAGGACACTAAAGGGGGGATTAGAAGGGAGGGAAATAGTAGTAAGGGGAGAGGGTAGGTTAAGAAGGGGAGGTCACTGGGTGGGAACACTGAGGGTGGGGGCGATCAAAAGGGAAAACTTCAAGGAGGGGAAGGGAGAAGGAAGAAACAAAAACATAAACAGGGAGGGAATAGGATGGAGGCAAAGAGACAGATAGTCATCATTACTATGAATGTGAATGGGATGAACTCTCCCATAAAACAGAGGCAGATAGCAGAATTGATTAAAAACCATAATCCTACAATATGCTGTCTACAAGAAACACATTTGAAACAAAGGGATACCCACAGGGTAAAGGTAAAAGGTTGGAGGCGGAGCAAAGATGGCGGAGTAGAAACAGCTCATCCAAGCCACTCTGCCCCCACATTCCCCCCAAACGATGTAAAAGGGGACTCTGAACAACTTCTGGAGCCCCAGCACCCACAGAACGACACAGAGAAGCTAAACTCCCGGTGAGGACAGCCCAGCACCCTGCAGGAAGGACCAGCGCAGTGGTCTGGGTCCTGGCAGCGCGCAGCGCGCAGAGTGCAGGAGCCGAGCCGAACCCAGCCCAGGTCCGCATGAGCCGAGGTTTTAGCCCCAGGGAGGCAGGGCCAGCAGCCAGCTGGAGGAACCCCAGAACACCAGGAGCTGTGGCAACTCCAGAATTATCAACATAGACTTGCCTGGGACAAAGTAAGAGGTTAGTGTCCTATGGACTTTGGGACTGGTATTAGGGAATGCGTCGGCTCCCTCCCCTGGGGGCTAGAAGCAGGTGAGGACAAACGCCATTTTGTAGTTTTCAGAGGCAGGTCCCGCTCCCAGCCTGCAAATTTGTAGGGAGATCCAGCGATCAGTCTTGGGGGGTAATCGCTCTTGCTTTAACCTCCCTGGATCTGGATTGTGATCTAGGGTAGAAGTTGTGGGTGGGTTTACAGCTTGCCAGAAACGGAAGTTGCCCCCCAACACGTTCAGGATGAAAATTCCTCTATCTGGCCTTAAAGCCATAGTGTGGCAACAAGCCCAAAAGTCAAGTAATCAAGTGGCAACATGCCAAGGCAAAGGAAACAGAAAAATGCAACCCTAGACTCCTATTTTGGGGGCCTAGAGCAGGAAAAAGGACTGTGAGGTCAGAAGTCCAGCTCCAAAAGCCCCAGGGGAAACCATGAGCGGGTTGCAGGCCATAGAGGACCTTAAGAAGGACTTTAAAAATCAAATAAGAGAAGTGGAGGAAAAATTGGGAAGAGAAATGAGAAGGATGCAGTAAAAGTATGAAATGAGGGTCAACAGCCTGACTGAGGAAAACAACACCTTAAAAATAGACTAACTCAAATGGCAAAGGAGGCCCAAAAGGGCAATGAGGAGAAGAATGCCTTAAAAAGTCGAATTTGCCAGATGGAAAAAGAATCTCAAAAGTTCACTGAGGAGGTTCATTCCTTCAGAGTTAGACTGGAGCAAATGGAAGCTAGTGACTTTATGAGAAATCAAGATGCTGTCAAGCAGATCCAAACAAATGAAAGAATAGAAGGCAATGTGAAATATCTCATGGAAAAACCACTGACCTGGAAAATAGATCCAGGAGAGATAATTTAAAAATTATTGGACTACCTGAAAGCCATGATCAAGGAAAGAACCTAGAAATCACCCTTCAAGAAATTCTCAAGGAAAACTGCCCTGATGTTTTAGATCCAGAGGCAAAATAGAGGTTGAAAGAATCCACCGATCAACTCCTGAAAAAGATCCCAAAAAGAAAACTCCCAGGAATATTATAGCCAGGTTCCAGAATCCCCAGATCAAGGAGAAAATACTACAAGCAGCCAGGAAGAAACAATTTCAATATTGTGGAAACACAATCAGAATAGCCCAGGACCTGGCAGCTTCTACACTGAGGGTTTGAAGGGCATGGAATATGATATTCCAGAGGGCAAAAGAACTGGGAATGAACCCAAGGGTCACCTACCCAGCAAAACTGAGTATTTCGTTTCAGGGGAAAATATGGTCATTCAGTGCAATAGAGGACTTTCAAGCATTCTTGAGGAAAAAACCAGAATTGAATAGAAAATTTGACACCCAGACACAAGAAGGAAGAGATGCCTGAGAAGGTAATCAGGGAAAAGAAATCAAAAGGAACTTATCAAAGTTGAACTGTTTACATTCCTATATGGAAAAGTAATAACTGGGACTGATGATATCTTTCTCACTATGAAAATAATGGAAGAAGGGGGTGTGGTCATATGAATACATATGTGAATGTGTGTGTATATGGTTAGTTATATATGGATAGAGGGCATAGGTTGAATTTGTTGGGAAGGGAGAATACTCAAGGGATGAAATTATGAGGTGAGAGAGGAAAGTGGCAAGAGGAGACGGGGAGAGACAGGGTAGGGTAAACTATCCCATGTAGAAGAAGCAAGGGGAAGTGGTTGCAAAGGAGGGGGAGAATAAGGAAGGCTAAAAAGGCAAAACCACATTCAAAATGAATTTGGTTCAGGGAGAAAATGACATACATACTAAATGGGATATCTCAACCTGCAGCAGGATAAGGGGAAGGGGGATGAGAGGAGGGATGATGGATGGGAGGGCATCCTTGGGGTGAGGGGAGGTTGTAAGTACCCACTATAGAAGAGGGACAGGATCACATAGGGAATGGACCAGGTGGAGGGTGGGATGAGTGGGAGGGAATTATAAGCAGCCTTGTACAATATATCTACTATGATAATGTTTTGCATAGCTAGACATGTATAACATATACTGAATTACTTATCTCCCAAGAGGGAATGGGTGACAAGGGAGGAAGGAAATGGATCTGAAATTTGAGGTCATAGCATTAAATGTTTCAAATATATATAAATACTATTATTAATACTCTTTTGCTTGTAATAGGGAGATAAGATGTGCAGGCATTGGGATGCAAAGACTCACCTTCCTCTAATGGAAAAGTAGATGGGGGTATGGGAGAAGGTATGGGAGAGAGCAGATTGGAGGAAGCGATATCTTGTGGGATTACTGTTCTGGGAGGTTGGGTAGGGGAATAATGGGGGGAAAATGATTGTAACTCAAAATCTGGCGGAAATGAATGATGTAAAACAGAAATTAAGAAAGCATTTGTTTAAAAAAATAAAAAAAATAAAGGACAAGATTTTAACTTGGAAAAAAAAAGGTTGGAGTAAAATTTATTATGCCTCAGCTAAAGTAAAAAAAGCAGGGGTAGCAATACTTATCTGCAAAAGCAAAAATAGAAATAATTAAAAGAGATAAGGAAGGAAACTATATCCTACTAAAAGGCACCATTGAGAATGAAACAATATCACTACTTAATATATATGCACCAAGTGGTATAGCATCCAAATTCCTAGAGGAGAAGTTAAAGGAATTAGAAAAAGAAATTGATAGCAAAACTATACTAGTAGGGGACCTTAATCTCCCCCTCTCTGAACTCGATAAATCTAACCTCAAAATAAACAAGAAAGAAGTTAAGGAGGTGAATAGAATCTTAGAGAGACTAGATATGATGGATCTCTGGAGAAAACTGAATGGGGATAAAAAGGAATTTACTTTCTTCTCAGCAGTGCATGGTACATACTCAAAAACAGACCATGTACTAGGGTATAAAAACCTCACAATCCAGTGCAAAAAGGCAGAAATATTAAATGCATCATTCTCAGATCATGATGCAACAAAAATTATATGCAATAAAGGGCCAGGGAAAGATAGACTAAAAACTAATTGGAAATTAAACAATTTAATCCTAAAGAATGGATGGGTCAAAGAAGAAATTATAGAAACAATCAATAATTTCATTCAAGAGAATGATAATAATGAGACAACATACCAAAATTTGTGGGATGCACTAAAGGCAGTTCTCAGGGGAAGTTTTATATCCCTGAGTGCATACATGAATAAATTAGAGAAAAGGGAGGTCAATGAATTCGACATGCAACTGAAAAAGCTAGAAAAAGAACAAATTGAAAATCCCCAATATAGTGCTAAATTAGAAATATTGAAAACCAAAGGTGAGATTAATAAAATTGAAATTAAGAAAAATATTGAATTAATAAATAAAACTAAGAGCTGGTTTTATGAAAAAAATCAACAAAATTGATAGTCCCTTAGTCAATATGATAAAAAAAAAGAAAGAAGAAAACCAAATTATGAGTATCAAAAATAAAAAGGGTGAATCTACCTCTAATGAAGAGGAAATCAAAAAAATAATGAGGAATTATTTTTCCCAATTGTATGCATATAAATATGACAATCTTAGTGAAATGGATTTATATTTACAAAATCACAAGTTGCCCAGATTAACTGAAGAGGAAGTGAATTACCTAAATAATCCCATCTCAGAAAAAGAAATCAAACAAGCCATCAATGAACTCCCTAGGAAAAAATCTCCAGGGCCAGATGGGTTTTCTAGTGAATTATATCAAACATTTAAAGAACAATTGATTCCAATACTCTACAAACTATTTGGGAAAATTAGTGAAGAAGGAGTCCTACCAAATTCTTTCTATGACACAAATATGGTACTGATTCCTAAATCAGGAAGAGATAAGACAGAGAAAGAAAATTATAGACCAATTTCCCTCATGAATTTAGATGCAAAAATTCTAAATAAAATATTAGCCAAAAGACTCCAACAACTTATCACAAAAATAATACACTTTGATCATGTAGGATTCATTCCAGGAATGCAAGGATGGTTTAATATTAGGAAAACCATCAGTATAATTGAGCATATCAACAATAAAACTAGCAGAAACCACATGATCATCTCAATAGATGCAGAAAAGGCTTTTGACAAAGTACAACATCCATTCCTATTAAAACACTAGAATGTATAGGAATAAATGGAGCCTTCCTTAAAATAGTTGATAGCATCTATTTAAAACCATCAGCAAGTATTATATGCAATGGGGATAAACTAGAAGCCTTTCCAATAAGATCAGGAGTGAAACAAGGGTGTCCACTATCACCCCTCTTATTCAATCTGGTACTAGAAACACTAGCAGTAGCAATTAGAGAAGAAAAAGAAATCAAAGGAATCAAATTAGGCAAAGAAGTGACCAAGCTATCACTCTTCACAGATGATATGATGATATATTTAGAGAATCCTAGAGAATCAAGTAAAAACCTACTTGAGACAATAAATACATTTGGCAAAGTTGCAGGATATAAAATAAACCCACACAAATCCTCAGCATTTCTGTACATCTCTAATGAAACTCAATAACAAGAGATAGAAAGAGAAATCCCATTTAAAGTCACTGTAGACATTATAAAATATTTGGGAATCTACTTGCCAAAGCAAACCCAGAATCTATATGATCAGAACTATAAAACACTTCTCACACAAATAAAAGCAGATCTAAATAGTTGGAAAAATATCAATTGTTCATGGCTGGGTCGAGCTAATATAATAAAAATGACAATTTTACCCAAACTAAACTATATATTTAGCGCCATACCAATCAATTTAGCAAAAAACTACTTTCTAGAGTTAGACAAAATAATAACAATATTTATTTGGAAAAACAAAAGGTCTAGAATATCAAGGGAATTAATGAAAAGAAATGCTAGGGAAGGTGGACTAGCTATGCCAGATCTTAATCTGTATTGTACAACAGCAGTCATCAAAACTGCTTGGTACTGGCAGAGGTGTAGAGTAGTAGAACAATGGAATAGATTAGGCGCAGGAGACCCAGCAGTTAATGAATATAGTAATATATTGTTCAATAAACCCAAAGACCCCAGTTTTTGGGATAAGAATGCACTGTTCGACAAAAACTGCTGGGAAAACTGGAATACAGTATGGCAGAAAGTGGGCATAGATCACTATCTAACACCATATACCAAAATCAAGTCTAAATGGGTGCATGGTCTAGGTGTAAAGGATGATACTGTAAGCAATTTGGGAAAGCAAGGAATAGTTTACCTGACAGACTTGTGGAGAGGGGAAGATTTTAGGACCAAAGAAGAATTAGAGAGCATTATAAAATGCAAAATGGATAATTTTGATTACATTAAATTGAAAAGCTTCTGTACAAACAAAGCCAGTGTAACCAAGATCAAGAGGGAGATGGGAAATTGGGAAAGAATTTTTACAACTTATGTCTCTGATAAAGGACTCATTTCTAAAATTTATAGAGAATTGAGCCAAATCTATATGAATACAAATCATTCCCCAATTGAGAAATGGTCAAAGGATATGAATAGGAAGTTTTCAGAGAAAGAAATTAAAGATATCTATAACCATATGAAGAAATGCTCTAAATCACTATTAATTAGAGAAATGCAAATCAAAACAACTCTGAGATACCACATCCCTCCAGTCAGATTGGCTAAGATGACAAAACAAGAAAGTGACAAATGCTGGAGAGGATGTGGACAAATTGGAATACTTATACATTGCTGGTGGAGTTGTGAACTTATCCAACCATTCTGGAGAGCAATCTGGAATTATGCCCAAAGGATTATAAATAATTTCATACCCTTTGACCCAACAATACCACTTCTAGGGTTAAATCCCAAAGAGATCATAGAAGTGGGAGGAAGACCCATATGTACAAAAATATTTTAGCAGCCCTTTTTGTGGTTGCAAAGAATTGGAAACTAAAGGGGTGCCCATCAATTGGGGAATGGCTAAACAAGTTGTGGTATATGAATGTAATGGAATTTTATTGTGCTATAAGAAACAAGGAGATGATGGATTTCATAATTACCTGGAGAGACTTATACAAACTGATGCTGAGCGAGAAGAGTAGAATCAGAAGAAATTTGTATACAATCACAGACATACCATATCTGTGATGACCAACTATGACAGACTGGACTCTTTTCAGCAATGCAGTGATATAAGTCAATCCCGAAAGACTCAAGAAAGTGAGAAAAGCACCATCCAGAGATATAACTAGAAAGAACTGAGCCTGAATCCTGATGGAAGCAAACTAAATGATCTTTTTCTTTTCGTTGTTTGGTTTTATTTCTTCCTTACCATCTTTCATCCCACCTAGTACAATACGCCTTTGTAATTGGAATAATATCTAATATGAATGCATTTGCAGATGTTATACTGGACTATATGCTGTCGTGGGGGGAGGGGGGAGGGAAGTAAAGGAAATTTGAAAATCAAGGAACTATGGAATTGAATCTTGTTAACTGAAACTAAACTAATAAATTAATTAAAAAAACAATAGAGAGGAAAAAAAAAAGAATTCTTAAGTCTATGGAACCCCAAGGGGTTTTAGGATGTCCATGAACTTGGAACTTTTAATACTTTGATCACTGTATTTCAATATAGTTGCTTTTTACAATCTATTATGAACATTTTTGATTCCCTTTTATTATTCAGAACTCAAGGCCACTCCTCTAAAATTTTTGATTAAATAAAAGTCTGTTTTCATGTTAACTTCATGTGAATAAAAGCTGTTCCATGGAATGTAAAAATTAAAGAAAAAGAAAAAAAAGAAAAATGTGTACTTAAAAATCCTTGTTTTCAATGTCAACTACACCCTCACTTCAGCAAGGCAATCTTTTTATTCCACCCTAGTTGATTACTCAATCTCACTTCTCACAGACTCTTGCAAACCTCCTTTTTCCTCCTCGAGGTTTGTCTTCCTTCACCCACTTCAAGTAAGTACCTTGCCTCTTTACTTAGAAAACAGACCATTTGACATGAGCTCCCTGTTCTCCCACTTTCTTCCTCATAAAACAACTTGACATCATCTCAATGCCTCTTTCTTTGCCCTAATCTCTGAAAAACACATAACTTTCTCTTTGCCCAGGTCAACTCTTCTAAACTTGCACTTTGTTCCATCTGTCTTTTCCAGCAGACTGTGACCTCAATCATATACTCTTCATTCTTACATCTTCAGTTTTTTTCTAGCTACTTATTTCTTCCTTTTTCTCAACCAAATTCCTCAACAAAGCTACTATAACCAGTGTTTCCTCTTTTCTTCTCACTCATTCTTAAGCCTTTTGGAGTATTGCTTCCAAACAAATCAAAATGCTCTCTCCAAATTTACAGATAATCTTATATCACCAAAACTGTTCTTTTGTAATTGATCATCCTTCTTGCCCTTATCTTGATACTGCGGACCACACTCTTCCCCTCCTGTCCACTCTTTCTCTCTTTACTGTCTCTGCCCTTTCTTTGTAACCTTGTCAGCTATTATGGGTGTTTCCCAAAACAGTCAAAAGGAGAACTCAGAAAGACCTTAGTTCGAAAAGGTCAAGGTCTCTCACTACATCCTGGGCCATCTCCAGTTTTCTTGATCTATATCTGGCCACTGGATCCAGATGGCTCTAGAAGAGAAAGTGAAGCTGGTGACTGCCCAGCCCTCCCTCACTTAATTCCAATTCACTTGCAAGTCACGGCATGATCTTCCGGATGTCCTTGTCCTCTTCAAGAACAAAGGACAAACAACACATGTGAGTATTTATCAACTCAGCTATACAAATGACTCCAATCTAAAAATCCAGCCCCAGTTTCTCACTTAATTTTTATTCCTGCATCACCAATGACCTATTATATATTTCAAATGAGACATATTAAATTCAACATATCTAAAACTAAATGCATTATCTTTTACACTAAACCCTCTCCTCTTTCAAATGCCTTCATTTCAATACCACCATTTCTCTGGCATCTCAGGTTTGTAACATCAACATTATTCTGGACACCTTACTCTCATTCCACATAATGAATCAATTGACAAATCTTGCTGTTTCTACCTTCAAAATACCTCTCACAACTCCTCATTTCTTTCCATTATCCATATAGCTATAACATTGATTTATACCTTCATCACCTCTCATTTAGATTATGCAACAGCCTCTTCATTTGCCCTGTCTCTACCAATTCTAGTTCATTCTTAACATTGATGCCAAAATAATTTTCCTTAATTGTGGATATGGTACTTTCCTACATGAATAACTTAAGCATATCCTCAAGGACATGAATTGATGAGCTTGATTCTTCTAGTGATAATCAATTTCAGTGACTTCTTATTGCCCCTAGGATTGTTTCTTTCATTTGATAAACATGAATTAAGAACATACAGTGTTCCAGGAAGTGAACTAAACACCAGGGATACAAAAAGAGACAAAAGATAGGCCCTACTCTAAGGGAGCTTGTAATCTCCAGACACTTCTGTTTAGCTTTTGAAACCATTTCTAACATGTCCCCAGTCTATCTTGCCAGTGTCATTGACATTAGAACCTTCTCCTGCACTCTGGGATCTTGCCAAACTGGTCTTCTCTCTTTTCTTCCTGCACAACGTATCATCTCCCATCTCTAGATACTTGTACTAACTATCCCCTATGCCTGGAATGCACTTTTTCCTCAACTCTACCTCATGAAATCCTTCTCTTTCTTTTTTGTAAAGATGTATTTATTTATGAATTTTTACTTTTTTTTTGGAGGGGTGAAGACAGGGCAATTGAGGTTAAGTGACTTGCCCAAGGTCACATGACTAGTAAGTGTTAAGTATCTGAGGCCAGATTTGAACTCAGGTCCTCCTGATTCCAAAGATGGTGTTCTATTCACTGAATATTTCTCTTTCTTTAAGACACAGCTGGGGGCATCTAGGTGGCATAGTGAATAGAGCACTGGTCCTGGAGTCAGGAGGACCTAAGTTCAAATCTGGCTTCAGACACTTAACACAAAACTACCCACGTGACCTAGGGCAAGTCGTTTAACCCCAATTTCCTTGCCTTCTCTCTACCCCACAAAAAAAAGGAAAAAAAAGACACATCTGAGGTACCACATTCCACATAAAACTTTTCCTGACCACTTTCTTTTTTTAATCTTTTTTTGGTGAAGTAGATGCATACTTTATTCCTTATTAGTACTAGACCCAGACATGAGCCATATTCTTTTTTTAAATTAAATTTTATGTTTATTTTTAGTTTACATCAGTCATTTCCACAAGATTTTGAGTTACACATGTTCTCTCTGTCTTCTCCTACCTACCACCCCAAAACAGTAATCCCACTGTATACCTCCTCCCCCAATCTGCTTTCTCCTATTCCCCCTCCAACTTTCCAGTAGGGCAAAATAGATCTCCATGCCCCAGTGCCCGTATATCTTATTTCCCACTTGCATGTAAATAATAATAATAATAATGATAATAATAATTATATATATATATATATGTAAAATATTTGATTTTAAAACTTTGAATTCCAAAATTTTTTCCTTTCTTCCTGGTCACCCACCCTTACTGGGAAGATAAGCAATTCAACATAGGGTGTACATGTGTAGCTATACAAAACATTTTCACAGTGGATATATTGTGAAAGACTGACTATATTTCCCTCTGTCCCATCCTACCCCTCACTTGTTCTATTCTCTACTTTGACCCTCTCCCTTTTCAAAAGTATGTGCTTCTAACTACCTTCCCCCCCAACCTCCCCTCCCCACCATCATCTCCCCTTTCATGCCCCTCCCCCCTACTCTCCTGTAGGGTGAGATACCCTATTTAGTTTGTATGTCATTCTCTCCCTAAACCAAATTCAATGATAGTAAGGTTGACCCATTCCCTTTTGCCTTCCTGTTCTTACCCTCCATTGTAACAGTTTTCCCTTGCCTCTTCTTTTTTTTAAGTATAGGATATGAAATTTTATTCTACCTTAAATTATGAACATTTCCTGTGGGGCTTTTTGTAAGCATTTTTTTCTAATCTCCGAAGACCCCATGCTTAATATTATCTACAAGATTTTAAGTTGTAAAAAACTTTACAGATTTTGGTGAATAACAATAGCATTTTGAAAATGTTTTCTTTGTTTTCAGTTTTTTTTTTCTTTTTTTTTTTAAAGGCTACTATAACAAATACTTTATTAACTTCTGTTTTACATCATTCATTTCCGCCAGATTTTGAGTTACAGTCATTTTCCCCCCATTATTCCCCTACCCAACCTCCCAGAATAGCAGTCCCACAAGATATCTCTTCCTCCAATCTGCTCTCTCCCATACCTTCTCCCATACCCCCATTGACTTTTCCATTAGAGGAAGATGAATCTTTGTGTCCCAATGCCTGCACATCTTATCTCCCAATTATAGGCAAAAGAGTATTAATAATAGTATTTATATATATATTTGAAACATTTAATGTTACGACCTTGAATTTCAGATCCATTTCCTTCCTCCTTTGTCACCCATTCCCTCTGGGGAGATAAGTAATTCAGTATATGTTGTACATGTCTAGCTATGCAAAACATTATCATAGTAGATATATTGTTCAAGGCTGCTTATAATTCCCTCCCACTCATCCCACCCCCACCTGGTCCATTCCCTACATGATCCTGTCCCTCTTCTATAGTGGGTACTTCCAACCTCCCCTCCCCCAAGGATGCCCTCCCATCCATCATCCCTCCTCTCATCCCCCTTCCCCCTATCCTGCTGCAGGTTGAGATATCCCATTTAGTATGTATGTCATTTTCTCCCTGAACCAAATTCAATGTGAATGTGGTTTTGCCTTTTTAGCCTTCCTTATTCTCCCCCTCCTTGCACCCACTTCCCCTACATGAGATAGTTTACCCTACCATGTCTCTCCCCATCTCCTCTTGCCACTTTCCTCTCTCACCTCATAATTTCATCCCTTGAGTACTCTCCCTTCCCAACAAAATCAACCTATGCCCTCTATCCATATATAACTGTAACCATATACACACACATTCACATATGTATTCGTATGACCACGCCCCCTTCTTCCATTATTTTCATAGTGGGAAAGATATCATCAGTCACAGATATTGCTTTTCCATATAGGAATGTAAATAGTTCAACTTTGATAAGTTCCTTTTGATTTCTTTTCCCTGATTACCTTCTCAGGCATCTCTTGCTTCTTGTGTCTGGATGTCAAATTTTATATTCAACTCTGGTTTTTTCCTCAAGAATGCTTGAAAGTCCTCTATTCCACTGAATGACCATATTTTCCCCTGAAAGAAAATACTCAGTTTTGCTGGGTAGGTGACCCTTGGGTTCATTCCCAGGTCTTTTGCCCTCTGGAATATCATATTCCATGCCCTTCGATCCCTCAGTGTAGAAGCTGCCAGGTCCTGGGCTATTCTGATTGTGTTTCCACAATATTGAAATTGTTTCTTCCTGGCTGCTTGGAGTGTTTTCTCCTTGATCTGGGGATTCTGGAACCTGGCTATAATATTCCTGGGAGTTTTCTTTTTGGGATCTTTTTCAGGAGGTGATCAGTGGATTCTTTCAACCTCTATTTTGCCCTCTGGATCTAAAACATCAGGGCAATTTTCCTTGAGAATTTCTTGAAGGGTGATTTCTAGGTTCTTTCCTTGATCATGGCTTTCAGGTAGTCCAATAATTTTTAAATTGTCTCTCCTGGATCTATTTTCCAGGTCAGTGGTTTTTCCATGAGATATTTCACATTGCCTTCTAATCTTTCATTTGTTTGGATCTGCTTAACAGCATCTTGATTTCTCATAAAGTCATTAGCTTCCATTTGCTCCAGTCTAACTCTGAAGGAATGAATCTCCTCAGTGAACTTTTGAGATTCTTTTTCCATCTGGCAAATTCGACTTTTTAAGGCATTCTTCTCCTCATTGCCCTTTTGGGCCTCCTTTGCCATTTGAGTTAGTCTATTTTTTAAGGTGTTGTTTTCCTCAGTCAGGCTGTTGACCCTCATTTCATACTTTTCCTGCATCCTTCTCATTTCTCTTTCCAATTTTTCCTCCACTTCTCTTATTTGATTTTTAAAGTCCTTCTTAAGGTCCTCTATGGCCTGCAACCTGCTCATGTTTTCCCTGGGGCTTTTGGAGCAGGACTTCTGACCTCACAGTCCTTTTCCCGCTCTATGCCCCCAAAATAGGAGTCTAGGGTTGCATTTTTCTGTTTCCTTTGCCTTGGCATGTTGCCACTTAATTGCTTGACTTTTGGGCCTGTTGCCACACTATGGCTTTAAGGCCAGATAGAGGAATTTTCATCCCGAACGTGTGGGGGGCAACTTCCGTTTCTGGCAAGCTATAAACCCACCCACAACTTCCACCCTAGATCACAATCCAGATCCAGGGAGGTCAAAGCAAGAGCGATCACCCCCCAAGACTGATCGCTGGATCTCCCCACGATTTGTAGGCTGGGAGCCGGAAATGCCTCTGAAAACTACACAGTGGTGTGTCTCCTCAGCAGCTTCTAGCCCCCAGGGGAGGGAGCTGACGCATTCCCCAAATACAGTCCCAAAGTCCATAGGACACTAACCTCTTACTTTGTCCTAGGCATGTCTATGTTGATAATTCTGGAGTCGCCACAGCTCCTGGTGTTCTGGGGTTCCTCCAGCCGGCTGCTGGCCCTGCCGCCCTGGGGCTAAAACCTCGGCTCACGTGGACCTGGGCTCGGCTTGGCTCCTGCGCTCTGCGCGCTGCTGGCTCCCAGACCACTGCGCTGGTCCTTCCTGCAGGGTGCTGGGCTGTCCTCAGTGGGAGGTTAGCTTCTCTGTGTCGTTCTGTGGGTGCTGGGGCTCCAGAAGATTTTCAGAGTCGTTTTTTACATAGTTTGTGGAGAATCTGGGGGCAGAGAGGCTTGGACGAGCTGTTTCTACTCCGCCATCTTGGCTCCGCCCCCTGTTTTCCTCCCTTGCCTCTTCTATATGAGATAATTTACCCCATTCTGTCTCTCCCCATGTCCTCTCATTATATTCTTCTCTTCCCTCTCAATTTCACCTTTTAAGTATCATCCCTTCCTATTTAATTGGTTCTATGTCCTCTGTCTATGTATACCTGTACACTTATACACACATATATTCATATGCCCATATACCTATGTAGATATATATGTATGTGTGTGTGTATACACACACACACACACACACACACACAAATTTATATTCCCTTCAACTATCCTCATACTGAGAACAGTTTCATAAGTTACAATTACCATTTTCCATGTAGGAATGTAAATAGTTCAACTTTGACAAGTTCCTTATGATTTCTTTTGCCTGTTTACCTCCTCATGCTTCTCTTCCTTTTTGTATCTGAATGTCAAATTTTCCATTCAATGCTGGTTTTTTCATCAAGAAGTCTTGAAAGTTCTCTATTTCATTGAATGGCCATATTTTCCCCTGAAACATGATACTCAGTTTTGCTAGGTAGGTGGTTCTTGGTTTTAAGCCCAGCTCCTTTGACCTCCAGAATATCATATTCCAAGCCCTTCAATCCCTCAATGTAGAAGCTGCCAGGTCCTATGTTATCCTGATTGTGTTTACACAATATTCAAATTGTTTCTTGTTGGCTGCTTATAATATTTTCTCCATGATCTTGGAACTCCAGAACCTTACTATAATATTCCTAGGAATTTTCTTTTTGGGATCCTTTTCAGGAGGTGATGGGTGGATTCTTTCAACCTCTATTTTGCGCTCTGGCTCTAAAACATCAGGGCAATTTTCCTTGAGAATTTCTTAGAGGATGATTTCTAGGTTCTTTTTTTGATCATGGCTTTCAGGTAGTCCAATAATTTTAAAATGATCTCTCTTGTATCTATTTTCCAGGTCAGTGGTTTTTCCAATGAGATATTTCACATTGCCTTCAATTTTTTTCATTTGTTTGGATCTATTTAATAGTATCTTCATTTCTCATAATGTCAATAGGTTCCATTTGCTCCAATCTAATTTTAAAGGAATGATTTTCTTCAGTGAGCTTTTGAGATTCTTTTTTCATCTAGCAAATTCAGCTTTTTAAGGAATTCTTCTCCTCATTGGTTTTTTGAGCCTCTTTTGCCATTTGAGTTTGTTTATTTTTAAGGTCTTCAGTCAGGTTGTTAACTCTCTTTTCATGATTTTCTTGTACCATTTTCATTTCTCTTCCCAATTTTCCTCCATTTCTCTTATTTGGTTTTCAAAATCCTTCTTAAGCTCTTCTATGGCCTGTAACCAGTTCATATTTTTTGAAGCTTTTGGTGCAGGAGTTCTGACTTTGTTGTCTTTCTCCTGCTCCATGCTTTGATCTGATTTGTCCTCCAAAAAGGAATCTAAAGTTGGATTGCTCTTCTTGATTTGCTTCCTTTTCTTGCCTATGTTGCCACTCAATTATTTGACTTTTGAACTTTTTGCCACAGTAGAACTCTGCTTCTAGAGAGGAGAGCTTTGTCCCAAATTGCTAGGGTTTTCCCAGCTGCCAGAGCTATTAATTGGCTGCCCTCTCTGAAGCCCTCACTGTCTCTGGCACCTGGTCACACACCCCAGGACCTCCACCCAAGAGAGCAATCCTGATCCAAGCATGTTAAAGTAAGAACAATTATCCTCTGAATGGTCACTTGGTCCCGCTACAATCTGCAGGCCAGGAGATCTGAAGTAGCTACACGGTGGTGGTGGCTGCATGGCCACTGCACCTCAGCTACTTCTCCCCCGAAGGAAGAAGCTGGAACATACTCCCAGACCCCCTATTCCCAAAGTCCACAGTGACATCTCACTTTGTCTTTGGCATTTATGGGTTGATAATTCTTGAAACCACCACAGCTGCTGGTGATCTACTCTTCCAAAGTTGCTCCAGCCATGGCTAGTTGTGGCCGTCCTGGGGTTAAAACTGTGGGCTAACACAGGGCTGGTCTCTGCTCCCACCATGCTGTGATGAATCTTTTCTGCTGACCTTTAGTGGGAGATTTGTTTCTCTCTGTCACTTTGTGGGTTCTGTAGCTCTAAAGTTTGTTCTCCATCAACTGGGGAATGGCTGAACAAGTCATGGTATATGAATGTAATGGAATAAATTGTTCTCTAAGAAATGATGAGCAGGCAGATTCCAGAAAAACCTGGAATGACTTAACATGAACTGATGCTGAGTGAAGTGAGCAGAACCAGGAGAACATTTTACACAGTAACAGCAACATTGTGCTATGATCAACTTTGACAGACTTAGCTGTTCTCAGCAATAGAATCATCTAAGATAATTCCAAGGGCGTCATGTTGGAAAGTGTTGTCTTCATCCAGAGAAAGAACTATATAATCTGAATACAAAAATATACTTTTTCTCTCTTTTTTTCCCTTTCCTTTGCTTTTCTCATTTTGTTTTGACTCTTCTTTCCCAACATGACTAATATGGAAATATGTTTAATATGACTGTACATGTAAAGTCTATTTCATATTACATGCCATCTTGGTGAGAGGGAGAAAAAAAATGGAACTCAAAATCTTGTAAAAGTGAATGTTGAAAACTATCTTTGCATGCAATTGGAAAAAAAAATGCTATTAAGTTGGAGTGGAAAGAACCTCAAGCATTCTCTAGTTCTTATATGCTGTTATTCTTACTTTTCACATATATATAGCTTATGATCATGAGCTCTTTTCCTTTCTTTTTAGGCAAATACATGGAATCCCATTAAGCCCTTCTCCCAAGGCATACATCAGAATCCTTTCATCTCTTGGACTTATTTATAATGTACTGAGTACTTTATTATACTTCTGCAATATGTCTCACATCCAAGTTATGACTATTTGCACAGCTGCCACCTTAGTTCAGTCTCTCATCATCTGCCCTCCCAACTGACTTCTCCAGTTCAAATTCATCTTCTCTACAATCTATCATGCACAGTTGCCAAAGACCATGCCACTCCCCTACCCCAGTGCCCCCCTGTGGTGTCTACAATAAAATATAAATTCCTCTGACATTTAAATCCTTTCTCTACCTCAGCCCAGCCCACTTTTCTAGCTTTCCCTTCTGCATTCTATAGAGCTGCTAAACTGACTTTCTTTTCATCACTATTCTCCTTCTCCTATCTCATTACCATGGCACTGACCATTATTCAGGTTTGAAATTCATTCCTTATTCATTGTTGTCTCATATAATTACTTATTTCCTTCAACACTCAGTCTAAGTGCCCTTTCTAACTTAAGCCCTTCTGATCCTTCAGCTGTTAGGACCTTCCCTCTTTAAACCAATGTATATTTATTCTCTCTATAAATGTATATGTACACATTACCTACCAAGATGCTTCTTGAATTAAGGGACTGTTTCATGTTACTCTTTATGTCCAGAGTGCACATATTTTGCACTCAATAAATGTTTGTTCATTGATGGACTGCGGATAAAGAGCTCAAGCCTATATTGTATTCTACCTAATAATAGCCTCAAAAGGGGAAGGGGAATTATCTCTTTGGCTCAACATGCTTGTCTTATGTACCCACATAAGAATAAGTCTATAAGAACAGAAAATACATTGCTACAACATCTTCAGAAGATATGCTTATATCTAATTTCCTAACCATTATGACAAACCTAGAGCTTATTTCTACATATTCCTGTTCTTGAACTTTTTGGAAATCTGCTTTGTTCTTGTTTTTCTCAAGTTCATTATCTGGCATTTATCTAAATTAAATCTCATACAATTGACTCAAACCCAATTGTGTAAATGCTGAGAATCTTCTACATTCCTATGAAATTTGGTCTATGTGCAAATTTTGTCAATGTGCCCTACAATTCATTTTCTTTTGCAATTATTACCCCATTATTTACAGTCTGAGATTCCCTTCATCATACTGACTCCTGTTCAATGCCCACTATTATTTAGTGGCACCCCATTGATAATTATTCAGGCTGGAGATAGTTAGAAATAATAGCTTTCTCATAGAGATATTGGCACTGGTTTTTCCCAGAGTGATGTTATACTACCCAAACTGCCAAAGATTTCATTTTTTTTTTTAAGTTGGTAGAGCAGTGGCTCAAAGTCCGGTGGTTTGCTCCCTTAATACTTCCATGAGAAAGACAGAAATTTGGGACAAAGGGATCGAGATTCTGGATTATAGCTCCAAACTAGCCTCTGACTATAAGGATGCTGATGAAACCTAGGGATGTCATCATACTGTTTTCCACTGGACGCACCTAACGTCTTTTTTTTTTTATTAAACAAATGCTTTATTAACTTCTGGTTTACATCATTCATTTCCACCAGATTTTGAGTTACAATTTTCCCCCATTTTTCCCCTACCCACCACCCCAGAATAGCAGTCCCACTCGATATCCCCTCATCCAATCTGCTCTCTCCCATATCTTCTCCCAAACCCCCTTCGACTTTGCCATTAGGGCAAGGTGAATCTCTGAGCCCCAATGCCTGGACATCTTATGAAACATTTAATTTTAAAACTTCGATTTTCAGATCCATTCCCTTGCTCCCTTGTCACCCACTCCCTCTGAGAAGATAAGCAATTCAGTATGTGATGTACATGTATAGCTATGCAAAACATTACCATAGTAGATATATTGTAAAAGACTGCTTATATTTTCCTCCCACCCATCTCACCTCCCACCTGGTTCATTCCCCACTTTGATCCTGTCCCTTTTTGATAGTGGGTACTTCCAACCTCCCCTCCACCAGAATGCCTTCCCCTCCATCATCCCCCCTCTCATGCCCCTTTCCCCTACTCTCCTGCAGGGTGAGATACCCCATTTAGTATGTATGTGATTCTCTCCTTGAGCCAACTTCAATGAGAATATGGTTATGCCTTTTTGCCTTCCTGTTCTTCCCCTCCCCTGCAACTACTTCCCCTTGCCTCATCTACATGAGATAGCTCACCCTATCCTGTCTCTCCCCATCTCCTCTTGCCACTTTCCTCTCTCACCTCTTAACTTCACCCCTTAAGAATCATCCCTTCCCACCAAATTCAACCTGTGCCCTCTATCCATGTATACCTGTAAACATATGGCCATATACCCTTCTTCAATTATTTTCATAATGAGAAAGGTTTCATCAGACACAGTTATTGTTTTTCCATGTAGGAATGTAAATAGTTCAACTTTGATAAGTTCCTTTTGATTTCTTTTCCCTGATTACCTTCTCAAGCAACTCTTGCTTCTTGTGTCTGAATGTCAAATTTTCTATTCAACTCTGGTTTTTTTCTCAAGAATGCTTGAAAGTCCTCTATTCCACTGAATGACCATATTTCCCCCTGAAACAAGATACTCAGTTTTGCTGGTTAGGTGACCCTTGGCTTCAATCCCAGATTTTTTGCCCTCTGGAATATCATATTCCATGCCCTTCTATTTCAGTATAGAAGCTGCGAGGTCCTGGGCTATTCTGATTGTGTTTCCACAATATTGAAATTGTTTCTTCCTGGCTGCTTGTAGTATTTTCTCCTTGATCTGGGAGTTCTGGAACCTGGCTATAATATTCCTAGGAGTTTTCTTTATTTTATTTTATTTTTTCTTATTTGAAACATTTAATGTTACGACCTCGAATTTCAAATCCATTTCCTTCCTCCCTTGTCACCCATTCCTTCTTGGGATATAAGTAATTCAGTATATGTTGTACATGTCTAGCTATGCAAAACATTATCATGGTAGATATATTGTACAAGGCTGCTTATAATTCCCTCCCACTCATCCCACCCCCCACCTGGTCCATTCCCTACATGACCCTGTCCCTCTTCTATAGTGGGTACTTCCAACCTCCCCTCACCCCAAGGATGCCCTCCCATCCATCATCCCTCCTCTCATCCCCCTTCCCCCTATCTTGCTGCAGGTTGAGATATCCCATTTAGTTTGTATGTCATTTTCTCCCTGAACCAAATTCAATGTGAATGTGGTTTTGCCTTTTTAGCCTTCCTTATTCTCCCCCTCCTTTGCACCCACTTCCCCTACATGAGATAGTTTACCCTACCATGTCTCTCCCATCTCCTCTTGCCACTTTCCTCTCTCACCTCATAATTTCATCCCTTGAGTATTCTCCCTTCCCAACAAATTCAACTTATGCCCTCTATCCATATATAACTGTAACCATATACACACACATTCACATATGTATTCATATGACCACACCCCCTTCTTCCATTATTTTCATGGTGAGAAAGATATCATCAGTCACAGTTATTGCTTTTCCATATAGGAATGTAAATAGTTCAACTTTGATAAGTTCCTTTTGATTTCTTTTCCCTGATTACCTTCTCAGGCATCTCTTACTTCTTGTGTCTGGATGTCAAATTTTCTATTCAACTCTGGTTTTTTCCTCAAGAATGCTTGAAAGTCCTCTATTCCACTGAATGACCATATTTTCCCCTGAAACAAAATACTAAATTTTGCTGGGTAGGTGACCCTTGGGTTCATTCCCAGTTCTTTTGCCCTCTGGAATATCATATTCCATGCCCTTCGATCCCTCAGTGTAGAAGCTGCCAGGTCCTGGGCTATTCTGATTGTGTTTCCACAATATTGAAATTGTTTCTTCCTGGCTGCTTGTAGTATTTTCTCCTTGATCTGGGGATTCTGGAACCTGGCTATAATATTCCTGGGAGTTTTCTTTTTGGGATCTTTTTCAGGAGGTGATCTGTGGATTCTTTCAACCTCTATTTTGCCCTCTGGATCTAAAACATCAGGGCAGTTTTCCTTGAGAATTTCTTGAAGGGTGATTTCTAGGTTCTTTCTTTGATCATGGCTTTCAGGTAGTCCAATAATTTTTAAATTGTCTCTCCTGGATCGATTCTCCAGGTCAGTGGTTTTTCCCATGAGATATTTCACATTGCCTTCTAATCTTTCATTTGTTTGGATCTGCTTAACAGCATCTTGATTTCTCATAAAGTCACTAGCTTCCATTTGCTCCAGTCTAACTCTGAAGGAATGAATCTCCTCAGTGAACTTTTGAGATTCTTTTTCCATCTGGCAAATTCTACTTTTTAAGGCATTCTTCTCCTCAATGCCCTTTTGGGCCTCCTTTGCCATTTGAGTTAGTCTATTTTTTAAGGTGTTGTTTTCCTCAGTCAGGCTGTTGACCCTCATGTCATACTTTTCCTGCATCCTTCTCATTTCTCTTTCTAATTTTTCCTCCACTTCTCTTATTTGATTTTTAAAGTCCTTCTTAAGGTCCTCTATGGCCTGCAACCCGCTCATGTTTTCCCCTGGGGCTTTTGGAGCAGGACTTCTGACCTCACAGTCCTTTTCCCGCTCTATGCCCCCAAAATAGGAGTCTAGGGTTGCATTTTTCTGTTTCCTTTGCCTTGGCATGTTGCCACTTAATTGCTTGACTTTTGGGCTTGTTGCCACACTATGGCTTTAAGGCCAGCTAGAGGAATTTCCGTCCCGAACGTGTGGGGGGGGCAACTTCCGTTTCTGGCAAGATGTAAACCCACCCACAACTTCCACCCTAGATCACAATCGAGATCCAGGGAGGTTAAAGCAAGAGCGATTACCCCCCAAGACTGATCGCTGTATCTCCCCACGATTTGTAGGCTGGGAGCCGGAAATGCCTATGAAAACTACAAAATGGCGTGTCTCCTCAGCGGCTTCTAGCCCCTAGGGGAGGGAGCTGACGCATTCCCCAAATACAGGTCCCAAAGTCCATAGGACACTAACCTCTTACTTTGTCCTAGGCAAGACTATGTTGATAATTCTGGAGTCTCCACAGTTCCTGGTGTTCTGGGGTTCCTCCAGCTGGCTGCTGGCCCTGCCGCCCTGGGGCTAAAACCTCGGCTCACGTGGACCTGGGCTCGGCTCAGCTCAGCTTGGCTCCTGCGCACTGCGTGCTGCCGGCTCCCAGACCGCTGCGCTGGTCCTTCCTGCAGGGTGCTGGGCTGTCCTCAGCGGGAGGTTAGCTTCTCTGTGTCGTTCTGTGGGTGCTGGGGCTCCAGAAGTTGTTCAGAGTCCTTTTTTACATAGTTTGTGGAGAATCTGGGGACAGAGAGTCTTGGACGAGCTGTTTCTGCTCCGCCATCTTGGCTCCGCCATCTTGGCTCCGCCATCTTGGCTCCGCCATCTTGGCTCCGCCATCTTGGCTCCGCCATCTTGGCTCCGCCATCTTGGCTCCGCCATCTTGGCTCCGCCATCTTGGCTCCGCCATCTTGGCTCCGCCATCTTGGCTCCGCCCCTCGGAGTTTTCTTTTGGAGATCTTTTTCATTAGGTGATTAGTGGATTCTTTCAACCTCTGTTTCCCCCTCTGGGTCTAAAACATCAGGGCAATTTTCCTTGAGAATCTCTTTAAGGATGATATCTAGGTTCTTTCTTTGATCATGACTTTCAGGTATTCCAATAATTTTTAAATTATCTCTCCTGGATCTATTTTCCAGGTTAGTGGTTTTTCCCATGAGATATTTCACATTGCCTTCTATTCTTTCATTTGTTTGGATCTGTTTAACAGCATCTCGATTTCTCATAAAGTCACTAGCTTCCATTTCCTCCAGTCTAACTCTGAAGGAATGAATCTCCTCAGTGAGCTTTTGAGATTCTTTTTCCATCTGGCAAATTTGGCTTTTTAAGGCATTCTTCTCCTAATTGCCTTTCTGAGCCTCTTCTGCCATTTGAGTTAGTCTATTTTTTTTTTATTAAACAAATACTTTATTAACTTCTGTTTTACATCATTCATTTCCACCAGATTTTGAGTTACAATCATTTTCCCCCCATTATTCCCCTACCCAGCCTCCCAGAAGAGCAGTCCCACAAGATATCACTTCCTCCAATCTGCTCTCTCCCATACCTTCTCCCATACCCCTATCGACTTTTCCATTAGAGGAAGATGAATCTTTGTGTCCCAATGCCTGCACATCTTATCTCCCA
>WOXC01007672.1:0-169202 GCA_011680675.1 Gymnobelideus leadbeateri
CACACCATCATAAGCCTTGGCAGGTCTTCCTACCAAGCCGGAAAATCTAGTACAGGTTTGGTGGTGACTGTGTATTTGTTGTCCCAGGACAAACTTAGCTAATTTGAAGACGCTCATTACCAGAAATATGGTCCCTTGTTGAAAAATTATTTTAGACACAACAACTCACCAGGAACATTCTACAAAGCTGTGAAGCTATTAGGGTCTGTTATCATTGGAGGGAGTACCCTCACTGATGAAATCACAGATCCTTGAACCTCTGATTTAAATTTAACATATGTTCCTGCTGGACCAAAGGCTTGGCATATTTTGGGGATCTCAGCTAACATTTGGAGTAGATTTCTGAAGCCTGAAGCTACATCTCTTTTCAATCATGTCCTCTGAATAACAGTGAAGCAGGTGAAAGGTTAAGCCCTGAAATGGGGAAGTATTTCTTGAAAAAAAGAGAAATGCATATTTCTGAAGATGATGTTGAATAGGCCTGTAGATTTCGTGTAATTATGTGATACTATGATTCCTATTGAGTATGTATTAGTTAGAATACTGCTCTTTTTTTTTCTCTGTGTACCAGGGTTTTGCACCAAAAGGACTCTGTTCAACTTTGCATGTCAGGATTTTGAAGGAAAAATTACAGTAAAATATATTTAAAACAGTGAGGCCTTATGTGAGCAAACACAAAATTTTCCAAGGTTCTCAAAAATCCTTTTGTTAAAAATATGTTTGGGGTTTTTTTTTTTTACATTTTGGCTTGCTCTGTTTGTATTTCTCTTTTCTTTCTCCCCACCATTCCCCTTCCTGCTTCCAAATATTCATCTAACTTTCCAACAAACTGCACAACAAAATTGTATAGGCTATCCAACCTGACTTTGGTGCTAAGATTTCTGATGGGCCCTGTTATAGATGGGGACCATAAATGACTTTGGTTGTGACAAATGTGGTGACAGGAATAGTTTTAGGATGGTAATCACCGTGTGAGATGACTATTAGACACCATTTGCTCTACTGGAAAGCACATTAGACTTGGAGCCAGAAGTCCTGGGTTAGATAAACTATAAGCTCCATGAGGGCAGGTATTCGGTTTTCTTTTTTTTCATCTCTCCTCCCAGCATTGGGTACAAGGCTCTACATAATAATACCTAGCACTTATGTATCACTTTAATATTTACAAAATACTTTACAAATATTATCTCATTTCATTCTCATAAACACCCAGGGAGGTAAGTGCTGTTATTATTCCCATTTAACTCTGAGGCAGACAGAAGCTAAGTATCTTGCCCAGGGTCACGCAGTTAGTAAGTGTCCAAGGCTGTCTGAACTCTGCTTTTTCTGACTCCAAGTTCAGTGCTCTATGCACCATGGAACAACCTAGCTGCCTAACTGCATGCAATAGATATTTAAATATTCATTGAGATATTTTTGTGAATGAATCTATCACTGGTTGACTCTGGCAAAGTAATTTCACTTCTCTGGGTTTTTGCTTGCTCAGGTGCAAAATGAGGGGTACTTGGACAATCTATCACATAGGTTCCTAGTGAAGAAGACATTTTACTATTAATGTTCTCTTGAAATATAAGCTATTAAAGGTTCTACTCATTTAATGGATTGTTGTGAGAGTCGGGAACCTTTTCTCTAGTTCTGCAATCTCAAAATGGTCCAGGCTTTGAAAAAATTTACCAAAATCAGGGAACCTATACTTTCCCATGTTATAGGCTCTTTGGGCATTCTGGTGAAGTCTAGGGACTCCTGTTCAGAATAAGATTTTCAAATACAGAAAATAAAATGCATAGGATTACAAAGGGAACCAATTTTATTAAAGTACAAGTCTCAAAATATTTTAAAACAAGTCAATGGACCAAAGATTAAGAACTCCTGATCTAAAGGATAGACTTATATGCAAAACACACATCTACATGCACATACATACAAAAAATCTATAAGACTTGGCAGCTCCTTGGCTATGGAGAATAAGGAAGAATGAAGAGCTGGGGACCACTAAGATTGTGAACCTGAATGACTGGGAGGAGGCTGGTGCCCTTGAGAGAAACATAGATCTTAGATAGGTTTTGGGGAAAAGAGAATGAAATCTGTTTTAGACATATTAAGTTTGAGATTATGCAGGATGTTAAGCTCTTAAATGTCCAATAAAATGTTGGTGAGTGGGACTGGTGTTTCAGGAGAGAGATTTGAGATGGATATATGGACCTGGGAATCATTCACATAAAGATAAGTGAACTCATCACAGTTGATTTAATTATTGTAAGAGTATAAACAAAGCAAGAAGGAGACTCAGGACAGAGCTTTAGGGTATCCCATAATTTGTGGGGATTTCTGTCTGTCAAAGGAGATAGGGGTGAAGAGACCTGTAGGTGGATAATGTAGATATAGCAGTGTCTTGAAAACAGAGAGAAGATGTTATCTAGGAGATGAGGGTAGTCAACATTGTCAAATGCTATAAAGCAGTTCTGTCACTTATATAGAAACTGATCCTTGCTGGAAGCATTTTGCCTTAGAAAACCACAAATTAGCATTATCTGTGTTGTGTTGTATTTTTATTTATTTTGTTAAACATTTACCAATTGTGTTTTAATCTGGTTCCTCAGCTCCACTGGAGTGGGCAGAAAGTTTGACACCTCTGCAAAAGACCCTAAGAATTATAAAGATTGAGAAAGACTATTTGGATCTGGCAATTAAAAGATCATTGACAAAGTTAAAGAAAGCAGCTTCAGGTGAGTGGAAAATTTAAGTGGTCAAGAAGTAAGTGGGAGGGCAGGAAAGGGAAGCAATGAAAGTAAAGAATTTATTTTTCCAGAAGTTTGACTGTATAAAGGAGAAAAGAATGATATTTTGAGGGGATGGTAAGATCAAGTAAGAATTTGCAAGATGGAGAGAAGACTCAAGTGTGTTTGTAGGTAGCAGAGTCTGAGTAGGGAGGAATTGCAGATTAGAAAGCAAGAACGGATGGATCTCAGGGCCTATGTGTTAGTCAAGTCAGGAGGGGAGGAGATAAAGGATATAAACAGAGCAGTTGGCCGTGGTAAGAAGAAGTAAATTACCTCTTTATTTGAGACTGGAGAAAATGAGGGCAGAATAGGGGGATGTTATCAAGGAGTTTGAGGATGCTTACTAGAGAAGAAGAGGGAACCCATGGTGAATGTTCTCTATTTCCTCAATAAAGTATGAGAGAAGAGGGAAGGAGTGCTATGGAAAACTTAGAAATGGTCTGGAACACCGGCTGCATGAAAAACCAGTTGAGAGTAAATAGAAGGTTTGCCTTGTGGCAATGAAGGCCAAGTTGAGAATAGATAGCAAATTTCTAGTGGATCAATCAGCATGGTTGTATGTCTTCTTTCAGCCTTGTTCAGTACTGCCTGAGTAGAAGAGGAAGATGTGGATTGTGGAAGTAATCCAGGGCTGGAGTTTGGTAAGGTATGATCAATGATATGACAAGTGGACATGAGACTTTACAGAGCACAGCAGAAGGTCGAATTGGTTGACCTATCGGATCAATTTTGGGAGGAAAAGAAAGTGAAGTTAGAGCAGGGGTAATGGGCTGGTCGAACACTGAAGGGCAAAAGGACTAGAGCTCATAGTGAAGACAAAGAATAGGTTTAAGAGGACTGAGCATAGGAAGAGATGGAATGATAAGAGATTCTGATCAGACAGATGCATTTCATAATTCATGGTCATGAAAAATGACCATGAAAATGGTCATGAACATTTGGGAGTGATGATAGCCTCCTTTTGAGGCTGAGGTAGAATAAAGGAATATAGATCATGAGGACTGAAGATGGTCCACTCTGGCACAGAGAAGTTGACTTGCACTTGTGGGATGATGAGCTCTCTACCTACTGTCTCCATTTCCCTTCCAACCACTTGCTTTTCAATCACTTGTAGTCTGGCTTTCAAGTCCTCCGTTCCACTGAAACTGCTCTCTCAAAGATTCCCAGTGATTTATTAACCATAAAATCCAATGGCCTTTTTTTTTTTTGGAATTTCAGTCCTCATCCTCCTTGATATCCTTTCACTGTCAAATCAATTCTCCTTCTGTATACTTTGATTGTCGTGGATGACGCTGGTTTTCCTACCTCTTATATGACTACTGTGTCTCAAGTTCCCTTTTCTGAATCATCATCTACCTCCCATCCCCCCATCTTGGTTCTTCTCTCTTCTCAGGCTCTCCCTTAGTGATCAACCCCCATGGGTTCAATGATCATCTCTATTCAGATGATTTGTCATTGGAGTAAGGCCAACTGGACAGAAAGAAGAGATCAATGAGGCATTTGGGAAATAGGTTACTGTACTAATCTAGCACAGGGGGATTGCAGAATAGGAACTGAAGACTGCAATTAAAATTCAGATATATGCTTCCCAACTCATAAATATTCAGTGGCTCCCTACTGTTCTAGAATAAGATACAGACTCCTTAGCTTGACATTTAAGGCCTTGCACAATCTAACTCCAAATGACCATTTCAGCCTTCATGTTTCTCCCTTTCATAGATCTTCTAGCCAACCTAGCCTACAAGCTCTTACCTGAATTCCTATCTCCTTGCATTTGCTAGAGCCATCCCTGGTCCCTCCAGTATTCCCAGGTTCAGTCTCTCTCTCTTCACAGCTGAACTCAGCTGCTCTCCCTCCATGACTCTTCACTTGATCACTCAACTGTCTAATGCTCTTGACTTTCTCAAAATTATTTTATATTTTCTTATCTGTATGTCTGCAAACTCCTTTGGGGCAGGGATTGTTTCATTTTTGTCTCTGTATTCCCAGGGCCTAGTTCAGTCCTGCACATGGTAGATGATTAATGAATGTTTGTTGAATTCCCTGCTCCAAAATATCTTCTTCTAGAGAGATCATGTTGCTGTTTGACCTCAGATAAGTAATTTCATTTACCTTGACCTCAGTTTCTTTATTTGTAAAATGAGAGAATTTGATGAGTGAAATTACCTTTAAGGATCATCACAGTACTAAAATATTATAATCTTCAATTAGTTACACTACCTTTTACATAGCAGGAGGCAAGTAAATATTTGTTGATTCAAATTAGTATTAGTTCAAATGGAATTTTTCACTTCATTTTGTTCTAATCCCTGAAATCCCACAAAATGGAGATTCACTTGGGTTAGCAAGTACCTTCTTTTTGAAAAGCAAAGGCCTCTGAGAGAGTTGAGGTTATCAGCCATTCACACATTACTGGGAACAAGTTTAATCAGCTGGCTTTCCTCCCAACACCTGGCTGAGATGAGTGAATGAGCTGAGGGATGGGAGAAGTATGTAATTTTGGAGCACAGAACACTTTCATGGGAAGGGCAGTCTGAGTTAAACTCTTGTGATCATGCCACTTTAGAGTGGCATTAGGATACTGAGTTCCCAGATCTAGAAAGTGGATCATTAGGAGGCAGAAATAGAGATGGAAAGTTACCAGAGATAAAATTCAGCTTCCAAGTAAAATGAATTCTCATTTCGTAAGAATCTACTTACAAATCAACTTTGAGGACACCGTCCATTCTTAATCAGACATTACTTTCCCCTTATAGCAGCAAGATATATGGCCATCTAACCAAGGTGTGGTCACTTGAGAAGAAAAATAAGATGGACATTTTTCAAAATTATACTGGGAAATCAGAGTTATACATCCAATCTGTTAATGATGAAATTTATTTCCTTGTATGTTAAATGGGAATAATATACTTATAGTACCTAGCTCACAGGGTTGCTATGGTAACCAAATGATTATGCTGTAGGTAAATCATTTTGTAAATCTTCTGAATTTGAGTTATTATTATTGTTTATTATTATTTAGTTGAACTCCATAAGCTTTTAAATAAACTTGTATTATGTGCAAGACACTGGGCTAAGACCCTTGGTTACAAATAGCAAAAAAAATTATTTGATCCCTGCCCTCAATGAGTTTACAACTAATAGAGGGGCTGTGACATAGCTAAAAGTAAGTAAATTGTGATGCAGAATGTAATGGGTGCAAAGAGTGATCTAGAAAATGTGCTCTAGGACAATCTTTGAATTTTTGTGAAAGTTTTTGAAAATTTCAGTTGTGGGGGGGAGTGGACACAAAGGAGTATCCATAAAGCAGGTGGCCTTGGAGGTGGGCCTTCAAAGAAGAGAAGGATTTCAAGAAGTAGAGATAAGGAAGAAATTAATTTTGGGCAAAGAGGACAGCCTACCAGAATGAGATAGGGAAATCAGAAATAATGAAGTTTAGCTATACAACATGAGCATGTGTGAAGGGGAGTAGAGCATGGAACTATAGGTTGGGGTGAGATTGTAGAGGGCATTAAGTGTCAGAATAAATAGAATATATATATATATATATATATATATATATATATATATATACACACACACACACACACACATATACACACACAGAGTATAAGAAATAGATAGCTATGGAATGTTTTTGAGCAAACATGGCGGATTAGGGCATAGGAAGAATATTTGTTGACTGTATGAAGGAAAGACTGGAAAAAGGAGAAACTGGGGCAGGAAGACCATTTAGGATCTATTTCAAGTGGATCGATCACAAGAAAGGGGTTAATCGATGTCAGCATATACTCAGTAAACTTTCCCACCTAGCCCAGTATGAATACATTTTCCAAGTATCCTTGCATTTATCTTAATTGTTCAAAAGGCATCCCTAATGGGAACTCTCTCATAGGATATTACAGAACAAGCTATAGGTACTTTAGAAATGTTGCCCTTATCCCAGAGAACCTGAAAGGTTTTGAG
Organism: Gymnobelideus leadbeateri; assembly: GCA_011680675.1. NCBI lineage: Eukaryota > Metazoa > Chordata > Mammalia > Diprotodontia > Petauridae > Gymnobelideus > Gymnobelideus leadbeateri. The sequence goes on from WOXC01007672.1 coordinate 6,747, forward strand.
CTCTTACCTGGAGGGAAGAGAAGGAGTTGGAGGAGAGAGGCAAAGTAGGGAGAGGAAGAAAGGAAGGGCACTGGGAGGAGAAGGACAGAAGGGGACAGGAGCGAGTGAAAGAGCAAGAACAGATATTCTCCTCCTTCATATTCATTTTCTTAAAATTGAATTAAGTTTCAGGGAAAAGCTGCTTTGCAAAATAACAACCTCTTTGTGGCTTCCCCAGCTGAGCTATAAGAGGCAATTTGTGATGTGCAGTGTGTTCTGACTGCAGGTGAAAATTCACTGCCTACTGGTTATTTTAATGATAATAAGAATAACGTTTTGTCCTGAACTGGCACCTTTCAACCAAGATCTCTAAGCCTTCAGGTTGACTGTGTTGTATTATCACATTGGCATTGGTGTGAGGGCTACTGTTGAGCTCTGTTTCCTTCCACATGGCCAATTTCCCCTCTGCTCTCCCTTCCCAGGTAGTTAAATGTTCTCTTCATAAAAGCACTATTTGGCCTCTTTGGGGCAAGATATAGTAATATTTCTGGCTGCTGCTATTACTTCTTATAGTTATAATGTCTAATCTCTAAAATTTGCTTTAAAATAATGAACAAAATCCAATAATAGACCCATCCCTGTGCCACAGAACAGTGGAAAATAAATACCCCATGTTCAGAACTATAAAAACTACCTTTCATGCTAATCTGAGATGTTTCTTGTTCCTTAACAGGGATCCAAGTAAAGGAAAGCCCTCTTGGCAATGACAGCTAAAACAGTTGAAGGGTTACAGGAGATGAATTCAGAGCCTTGGGAGAAACCAGGGGGTAGCATCACAATCCAAGGACCAGCCCTTGCTGAAAGCTGCCTATCACCCATGCCTGGCATGATGAACTGGCCAAACTATTAAAGATGAAGAAGGTGGGAATGGCTTTATTTCCTTCGAGGCAGTTCTAAACCAATCAATCCTGAAAATGGGGAACTATGGGTCTCTAATGAAAGCCACTGAGATGAAAATGAGTTGTATTTGACCAATGTTGTTCACCAAGTACAATGTTCTGTACACACTGGATGTTCAACAGATCAAGACAACAATTCAACAAACATTTATTAAGTGTTTTCTCTGTGGAGATCAAGTGGTTATTGGAGGTCAACTAGTGATTGGAGGGGTGGCCTTGGAAGTCAGGAAGACCTGGGATCAAGTTCTGACTTTGTTATATATATATACTAGTTGTGTGACCACGGGCAAGTCAATTAATTTCTCATTGGCCCAAGGCATCTTTCTGGGGCTTAATGTTAAAGATGTGTTTTGCTGATTTGCATCCATAGAGGGAGGAGGTCTTTATACTGGTGAGGAGTCACATGATGAGTTCCTTATACTGATGAAATAATGGGTCTTGACTAAAAAAGAAAAATATTGAGGTCAGGACTGCCTGGAGTCTCATGGGAGAAAAGATACTATATTCTGTAGTTACAGCCTTGGTGAAGAACTTGTAAAGGTTACAACAAAAGCTAGGTTCCAAATCCCAAATAAATGAGTGAGATACATATCCAATGAGCCTGGATTAGCCTAACTTTGACCATAGTCTGATCAACTGATGAATCAAAAAGAATTTGTTAAATGCCTACATGCCAGACACTAGCCATACTAGTAGTAAAGCCATTGTTCGTTCCCTCAAAGAGCTTATATTCAATCCAAGGAGACAACATAAATACATATATGCACATATATAAATATATACAAAAACATAAATAAAAGTTAATTTGGAGGAGATACCAACAGTTGAAGGATAAGGAAAGGTTTTGTATAGATGATGCTTGAGCTGAATTTGAAGGAAGGAATTCAGAAGAGGGGTAATAGCCTGGGAAAGTACTAAGGAATATCTCACAATGAGGATGATGACTACATTTAGGAGAAGTAAAGAATTATGGGAGAGAGAATGATCAGAAATTATGATCAAAGGGGCGGCTAGGTGGTGCAGTAAATAGAACACTGGCCCTGCAGTCAGAAGGACATGAGTTCAAATCTAGGTTCAAACACTTAACATTTACTAGCCGTGTGACCTTGGGCAAGTCACTTAACCCCAATTGCCCTGCCTTCTCCCCTCCAAAAAGCAAAAAAAAATTATGATCAAATAATGGAATTTCAAAGTTCTTGATTGAGGAAGTAGAGTATGGGAATGAGGATGAGAATGCCTCAGGGGTGCAAATATCCCTGTGTGGTCCTGAGATAGCATGTCAGAGTAGATCATGGGAAGTGAGGAAAGAACTGTTATTTTATGGTGTTTAAGGGACTCTCAACATATCTGCTAAAGTTCACTAGTATTAGAGCAGGTCTTGGGGTGAAGAAGATTCTGAGCCAGGCACTGGCCTCCTCGAGAAAAGAGGAAGAATGACATGGGGCCAACTTATTATTGATGACTCTAGGGAAACCCTTTCTACTCCCATTTCACCAAATCCCATCAATACTGTTCCCAAAAGTTCAAGGATATGTAGAAAAGACAGCCAGCATTGCAAGAAAGCATTTAAGTGATCAAGGATGCCATTTGGATAACAATAGGTAAGTGAAATGTCTAATGGAGTGGAAGCAGATCCTAGTGCAGGGAAAGATATCTTATGAGATCCTCAGAAGGCAGAAAAGATAATCCATAATGTCATAAAAGCGTTAGGTTTCTGCTAAAAGTGTCAATATACTTTGACAGTTCAAGATAAATACAAGCACATGGAAGAATATGGTTCAATGGTTGATTCATTTTATCTTCACTCCCAAGCATTATCACATAAAACAAGAAAGTCAATGCTGTGTTCAAGTTCTGGAAGGAGTATGATAGATTTTTTTAAAAATCAGCATTCCTGGGACTTGCATGTGGACAATAAGAGAATGTATTTCTCTGTGACTTTGCTTTTCAAATAGAAGGAAAGAAGAAAGGGAGGGAGGAAGGAAGGAAGGGAGGAAGGAAGGGAGAGGGGGAGGGAAGGAAGAAGAGGAGAAAAGAAAAACAGGAGAGGAGGGGAGTCTGCTGTTACCAGAGGACATTTTGCACAGAAGTTAGGCTTCAAATAGAAATAATTTCAGAGGTGCATTGCTGGCTACTTCTCCAGGATGCCTTGACAAATATTCAGGTAGTAAACAGCCTGAGAGAAATGGGGCTGATAAAATTAGTTCAAATGTTCATAGAAAATAAACTTGACACTCCTGAGACACTTGATAGGTATGTGTCAGCATATCACAAGCATGCCAACCCTTCAAAGCACAAAGACCTAGTCCCAAAATGCAGTGTGTCTTTTTTTTTCCAAAGCTACCACAACCAGACCAAACATTTAGACAACATAGGACACTAAAGGCACCATGGAGCTTGCCATACTGAGGTTGGTAACAAAGGTCAGAAGTTATTAATATCTATTTGAAATTTGTTCTTGTGGATTATGATCTCATCCCCAGCACTTCATTGATTTATAACATGGTAATCCGTCCCCATCATTCATTACCCTCCACTTCTATTCAGGGCTCTGACCCAGTCTGTCCCTTTCTCCATATTTGCCCTTGAGAACACATGGGCATTCCCCCAAGGCCCCATCTTGGTTTTCCTACATCTATAATCCTACTCTTTCTGCCTTACTTTATTCTTGGGAATGCTTTCTTAGGGATTGCCCCCATGTCTAAATCAGCCTTGGGTTATTTTTGCCAGGGAGTCAATACTTTTTCATCTGTTTAATGCCTGTGGGAAGTAGGAGGAACCGTAAATTAGCAGGACCCAAACCATTCTTTAGTCTCTCATGGTATTTTCCTTCACAAAGCCAGATCTCCTTTTTGTTCTAAAGAAATACAACCCCACTCTCAAGCCCTACCCTCCAACCTTGAGCTGCTGGAGTGCACTAACTTCTAAAATGATTCTGTATCATGACTGAATCATTCTACCCAACTTCGTGGATAATCCTTGGGGCAGAGGCCAAGCTTCATGCAGAATGCAGCTGGTACTAGCTTGTTTGGTAGCAAGCAAGGGCAGGTGGCTTGTCTTGCCACATATCTGCAGATATCATTCAGCAATATACTAGCCATTCATAAGGAATTGTTTCTTTTATTTTGTCAACCAAGAAAATTTTTCAGGGCTTAAGCATTACTATGTTTCTTAGTTTCTAGAAAACTATAGTTTGGGCATAGTCATTCATTCATTGTTGGTTTGTTTATTTATTGTTTTTATGGAATGGTTTCCTATTATAGTTCTGGAATTTAAATATTGCATTGATTCAAGGGGTTGGAATTTCCTCAAAAAAACATTCAGTTAAGGGATAGAGTAATTGTACATTTGTATTTTATTTTTACAACTGTAAGAGAGCATCTGGTTCCTCATTTTAAAGATGGGGAAAATCACCACCGCAACCACAATAATAGTAGCTAGCACTCACACAGCTCTTTAAAGTTCACTAAGTACTTTGTATATGTTATCTAGTTTGATCCTCACAACACCGTGTTCTTATTTTACAAATAAGGAAACTGAGGTTGAGAGAGAGGCCAAGTGACTTGCCCAGAATCATATAGTGAGCAAATGTCTGGGGTGGGATTCGAACACAGGAATTTGTGACTGAGTCTAGCGCTCTATTCATTGCCCTGCTTTGCAACCACCAAGAAAAAATGGAGGGTTTTATGACCGCTAAGGTCTCTTCCAGAAATAAAATTCTATGATTTAGATTATTCTATGAATAAGAATTCAAATGACCAGAGTTTTCTGGTATGATTATTTTACACAAAATAAAAATAAACCAGGTAAGAAGCATCAGTTCTGTACGTTCAAATGTTTTGTGCTTTCTGCTGCTATTGACTGCATTTATTGTCTTTGGTCTACACCTGAATTGGTCTTTCCAATGCCACGCCTTCTACTTTCAGAGCCTACCCCAACAGATATACAATTGCATTATTATTATAAAATAAGAGTCCTTCACCTAGCATTCATGGGCTTTTAAAAATATTTTGTTAACTATATTTCAATATGATTGGTTTCTTTTGAAATCCTATGTATTTTATTTTATGGTTTTAAAAACTTTCTGCTTCCCCCCCTTTTTGGAGGGCAACTGGGGTTAAGTGACTTGCCCAAAGTCACATGGCTAGTAAGGGTGTCAAGTGTCTGATGTCAAATTTGAACTCCAGTCCTCCTGACTCCAGGGCTGGTGCTCTATTCACTGTGCCATCTAGCCACCCCCTTTAAGAACTTTCTGAAAAGGATTCTATAGACTTCAGACTGCCAAAGGGGTCCATGACACACAATGATGAAGAACCATTTTGGTAATAGCTTACATTTATGTAAGAATTCTACAAAGAATCCACTGCATGGAAAGAATCCACATGCAGTGGAAAGAATGATTAACAAAGTCTTAGGACCCAAGGACAAACCCCAGAAATGACACTTCCTTGCTGCATTGTTGTGGACGAGTTACTTCCTACCTTTTTGGACTTCTGTTATTAAATGAGGAGACTGGAAGCCTATAGGCTTCCTTTCAGTTCTAGCTCTGAGATTCTGTAAGGTTCAAAATAGCCTTGTGAAGTAGGTACAATTACCTTCATTATACAGATAAGGAAACTGAGATGCAGAGAGATTTAAGTGACTTCCCCAGGATTATATAACCAGTAAGTGTCAGAAGTAGAATTGGAAGGTCTTTCTGATTTCAAGTCCAATGCTCTTACCATTACACTCTTCTGCCATTTATACATGCATAATATTAAGTAGAGCAGTTAGGTGGTATAGTGCCAAGACAATATTCACAGTGCCAACGGTGACTGTGAATATGCTGGCATAGTGCTCAGTCACAAAATATAATAGACTCTTCATATAGAAGACAGAAGCAAAACATTTATTCTGACACCAGAAAACCAAATCCCAACACCAGGAAACTGAATCCATCATAGCAACATAGAAGTTAATATACCACAACACAGTAGAAACCCATACCATCCTTTAGCCTTTCCACAGACCTACTCACAAGCCTAGCTGTCTGCCTGAGTGCATCCTCTCCTCCCTCCATTACTCACTGTTCTGATTCTCAGCTTCCTGCAGCTCTGCTCCTTCCTTCAGCAAACTCCTCTCACCACAGGTTCCATGTGGTTACATTCAGCCTAACAGGGGGCAGGGAAGATCTTCAAATCAGGGAAGGTCTTAAAATTCCCTTAGGTTTATTAAGGGACAGGGAAGATCTTCAAATAACCATTACCATTACAGGTAGTACAGTGGATAGAGTGCTGGGTCTGGAGTCAGTAAGATTTGAGTTCAAATCCAGTCTCAGATACTCCCTAGTTGTGTAACCCTGGACAAATCACTTAACCCTGTTTGCCTCAATTCTTCATCTGTAAAATGAATTGGAGAAGGAAACAATAAACCACACCATTATCTTTGCCAGAAAAACCCTATGAGATCATGAAGAGTCAGACACAACTGAACAACAACGTATAGGTAATTCATTCAACTGTATGCACTGACTTCATACACATGAAAGAGATCCATCTACTTATCAATACTAGGAGACATATGTATTATAGATGATAAATTAAAATGTACAATTCAAAAAAATTTAAGCCAGTATCCCCAAAAAAATCAAGTTGAAATTAAGCATTAGACTAGAATCATGATCCTTCAAAAATACTTTAAAATTTGTAGCAATTTGGTTAAACAGATACCATAAAGGTGATCGGGGAAAAGGTAAGGAACCTATATGTTACAAAATATTCATAGTAGTTTCCTTTTGGGGTAACAAAGAACTGGAAATTGATGGAATACCCATCAATTGGGAAATGGCTGAACAAGTTCTGGTGTATAATTGTAATGGAATACCATTGTGCTATAAGAAATGACAAATAGGATGATAGAAAAAACATGGAAAGACTTTCATGAAATAACAAAAAGTAAAGTGAGCAGAACCAAGAGAACTTTGTATATAGTAACAGCAATATTGTTAGGAGAATAATTGTGAATAAGCCAACTTATTCTGAGTACTATAACTATTCAAATCAATTATAAAGGGCCTATGAAGGAAGATGCTATTCACCTCGAAAGAAAGAACTAATAAATAGAAATATATATAGTATGGTTTTCCATATAGTTATAAATCTGCATCAGATGGTGGCCTTCTCTAGTATGGGGTAAGGAGGGTGGGAAGGAGACAGTTTAGAACTTAAAATGTAACAAAAATAAAAATTTTAAAATAAAGAGACATTATATATCAAGTCATTATACATATATGTATGCGTATATGTGTAAATATGTTTATGTGTATGTGTGTATGTATATGTGTATATATGATTCATCTGCCTCAGACACACAGTTCTCATAAGTGTACTGCTCCATTTGGTTGACAAATGCGCCAGAGTAAAATATGCCTATTCTGGATGAATGGTATGACTTGAGAAAGAAACCTAGGAACTACATTTGCTTAATTGTAAAAAAAAATATCTTCTGCCCTTCTACATAGCTAGGACACACTAGTGTTAATGACGAAACGAAAACAAGGAGTAAAGCCACAGATATAATGTCCAAACAATTTCAGAATCACAGATTGAGGGAAGGGTCTCAGAGATCATCTAGTTAACCCAACCCTTTCCTTTCACAATATCCAAATTAATGGGTCATCCAGCCTTTGTTTAAAGGCTTCTAGGAACAGAGATGTCACAATGTCCTAAGGGAGTTCCTTCTATTTTTGGATATCTTTATGGACACAAAGCTATCAAACTATAAGATGTTAGACATAAGATTAATCTGGTTTTTAAAAATCAAATACACTTGAACAATGTTTTTTAAAAAATTAGTGCTTTGGGGAATCATTATATTCTTATCACTGCGTGAACTCCACTTCTGCTTCACTATCTTTAACATGTTCTTTTGAAGACCAGAAGAGAGACAAGGGTGATAGGAATTAGAGACTACTTCTTGGGTCAATAAATTTCAACCATACAAAATTCGCCTTCCTATCAGCTTTTTCCCATTTCTGACCATTACAGCAGATGGAAATTTTTAAAGAAATGGTTTCTATAAGCATAAAATATATAGGAATGCCATTATAATATCAGAATTAAATATGGTAAAAAAAAAAGGTGATGCATCTTTTGGACTGTATCCAAAGAATTACTAAAGCACTCAACAGATATTTTAATAAGTTGGGTTTACCTTTAATGCTTCCTCTCAGTATAAATGCCCAAGGGCAGGTATTTAAAGGTATCAATTTTGATCTCTGCAAAGAAGGGTTCCAGAGAAAGAAACAGGACCCCAGATAACTAATCAAACCTACCCTATCCTAATATAGGACTCACAGAGCAAATGGTTCCTTTTTTTCTATGACTTGGTCATTGTAATGTTTGATACTCCTAGAGGCCACATGTTATATTGTGATTATCATCTCCACTCTTTATCAGAATCAGTGATCATGGTCAAACTTTACTCAGTGTTTTTAAGGCTATAAAATGATTACTGTAATAGAGTTTTGATATTTCCCACACTAAATGAGTGACTTAAAAAAAAAGAGAGATGGAAGGAAGGAAGGAAGGAAGGAAAGAAGAGAGAGGGAGAGAGAGAGAGAAAGAAAGAGAGCAAGAAAGAAAGAAAAAGAAAGAAAGAAAGAAGAAAGGAACAAGGAAGAAAAGGAAGGTGGTAGGGTGGAAGAAATGGAAGGAAGGAAAGGAGGAAGGAAGAAAAGAAGAAAGAAAGGAAAAGAAACCCCTCCCAAAATCCCTCCCACATATTACCACAGAGTAAGAAAAGAGGCCATGTTCTCAATGAAGTATTGTCAAATAAATCTATTTAGTTTACAACTGGAATTTTAAATTTTGTATGGTTTCTACTTTTCCACTCATAAGTAAGTCTATCTACCTATAATCAAGTGCTCCTCTGATGTGTCTTTGTGGTCTGGATGTGATCCTGTGGTCTCAAAGACTGTGCCATCAGAATATAAGCTCTGGGATATCCAATAAATGTGGAAAAGCTGTATGGACACACTGACAGACTGCTATCCCAGGACCAGACTAGTTAAGTTTAGAAAAGCGCATCACCAAAGCCTGGCCACCAAGGAATGAGATTTTGACCACAGAAACTCATGAAATCATCTACTCAAGAATAGATTTTTAAAAATTCAATTTTATTTTGGTTTCAGTTCTGAATTCTCTCCCTCTTACCTCCCTCTTCCCCACCCATTAAGAAGGCAAGGAAAACAAATATAAATATATACAGCAAATATATATAAATAGATATGTATTATATATAAATATGTGTAGTAAAGGAAAATGAGAAAGAGAGGGAGAGAGGGAGAAGGAGAGGGAGAGGAAAATATACAAAAATATACCTCAGTCTATACTCCGAATCCATTACTTCTCTGTCAGGAGTTGAGCAAAATGTTTTCATTACAAGTCCTTTGGAATTTTGGGGGGTTGTTGTGTTGATCAAAGTTACTACATTTTCAAGTTATTTATCTTTACAACATTATTGTTGCTATTATATAAATTGTTCTCCTGGTTCTGTTCACTTTGAATCGGTTTATACAAGTCTTTCCATGTTTTTCTCTAACCATCCCTTTCATCATCTCTTTTTGTTGTTGTTCAGTCATTTTTCAGTCATATCTGACTCTATATGATCCCATTTGGGTTTCTCCATGCTAATATTTTATTTAAATTTTTATTTAACATTTTGCATCAATATTGATATTTAGTTTTCTTTTTCTGCTTTGATTCTTTTTGGTTTAGATATCAAGATCATATCGGTATCATAGAAGGAAAGTTGTAGGGTACCTCATTTTCATTTTTTTTTTCAGTTTATGCAGTATTAGAATTGTTCTTTAAATATTTGGTAGAATTCACCTGGAAACTAGATGACATAGTGGATAGAATGCTGGGTATGAAAGAAGACCTGAGTTCAAATCTCAACTCAGACACTTACTAACTACATGACCCTGGGAAAGTCACTTAACTTGTTTGCCTCAGTTTTCTCAACTGCAAAATGGGGTTAACAGCAGCTACTTCATAGGGTTGTTGTGAGGATCTAATGTGATAATATTTGTAAAGCTCTTAGCACAGCGCCTGGTGTGTAGTAGGTGTTATATAAATGCTTATTCCCTTGCTTTCTCTCTTAATATGGGGGTTCATTTTTGGCTTGTTCAATTTCTTTTTCAAAAATAGTGCTTTTAAAGTGCTCAAATTACTGTTCTGTTAATTTGGGCAATTTATTTTTTTATAAATATTCATTCTGCACTTATATTTTCAGTTTTATTAGAATATAGTTGGGCAAAATAGCTAATTGCTTTGATTTCTTCGACAGTGAATTTGCCTCTTTAATTTTTGATATTAGTATTTGATATTTAAAAAAAACAAATTAGCTGATGGATCATCTATTTGTTTTCTTTTCAAAAAAAAATCTCCATCTAGTTTTATTTATTAATTCAATGTGATTTTTCTTCTTAATTTTGCTAACATTTCCTTTGATTTTTCAGGATTTCTATTTTGGGGTTTAATTGAAGGTTTTTAATTTGTTAATTTTCTAGGGTTTTAAAAAATTTCCATGCCCAATTCATTGGCTTGCTTTTTTCCCCTTTTCTTTTCTTTTTTCCCCTTTAGAGGTATAAATTTTCTTTTAAGTACTGCTTTGATATATAATAGAAATTTTGCATATTTTCTTATTGTTGTCATTATCTTTAATGAAATTACTATTTCTATGACTTGTTTTTTGATCTATATATTCTTTAGGATTAAGTTGGTTTCCAATTAATTTTTTTTGAGGAGGGAAGGCAGGGCAATTAGGGTTAAGTGACTTGTCCAAGGTCACACAGCTAGTTAAGTGTCAAATTCTGAGGCTAGATTTGAAGTCAGGAGCTCCTGACTTCAGGGCCAGTGCTCTATTCACTGTGCCACCTAGCTGCCCCCAATAATTTTTAATCTTTTCCTAGAAGGTCCTTTATTGAATATAATTGAATATAAATGCAAAAGGTGCATTTAATATTTCTGCATTCCTGCATTTATTTGTGAGGTTTTTATATCCTAATACATGGTCAATTTTTTTTTGCATGTGAAGGTACTTTGCTCAGTTGGAAAATTCCTTTCAATTCCAATTCAGTGTTTTCCAGAAGTCTGTCATATGTAACTTTTCTAAAATTCCATTCAAGTCTTTCATTTATTTTTCTTTATTTGTTGGTTAGATTTATCTAGGTCTGAGAGGGATAAAATAAGCTTCCCAACTATTATAGCTTTACTGTCTACTTCTCTCTGTAACTCATTTAACTTATCCTCTAAGAATTTAGATACTATGGCAAATGGTAATGCAAGTTTAGCATTGCCATTAACTGATTGTCTGTGTCACCTTTTAGCAAAATATGGTTTCCTTACTTATCTCTTTCAATTTAGGTCTATATTTCCTGTTGTATCATGATTGTTACCCTTGCTTTTAAAAAGAATATACTTTCATTAAAGTATAATAGAGTCTATTCTGTCAGTATATTTTTGTTTCAAGTGTGTTCCTTGTAGACAACAAATTGTTGGATTCTGGTTTCTAATCTAATCATCTTCTGCCATTTTATGAGAGTATATACTCTTTTCACATTCATAATTATGATTGCTAAGTGTATATTCCCTCCATCTTATTCTTTTATAACTTTCTTTCTGTTTGTTATGTTTCTAATCCCTCTATTAAGTTGCACTTCCCCTTATTCCTTCCTTTTCCCCTAAATTATTCCTATCCTGTTTCCCCACTGGGTAAAATATATTTCTGTACCCAACTGTATATATACATCCATCCATGTGTTTGTGTGTGTGTGTGTGTGTGTGTGTGTGTTTGTGTGTTCTGCCTACCTTTGACCAGTTCAGATGAGACTGAGGTACAAGTGTCATTCACTTTCTCCTTCTTGTTGTATAGACTCCTATTAATGTACTCCATTCACTAGATACTAGTAAACTTCAACATCCATGTTGATTCTCTCTCAAACTCCTTTGCTTCTCAATTTCTCAGTCTCCTAAAATCCCATGACTTACTACTTTACTCAACCAACCTTAACCTCACATAGGAATGATCACAAACTAGATCTAACCTACAAGTGGTGGGTAATAAATAAATTAATTAATTAATTTTAAAAAATTCCTCTATCTGACCATAGCCTCTGATTATTCCATCATTCCCTATGCTTCAGCTTTCCTAAATTGGTTGCGAGTTAGGCTACTACCCTGCTTTGACTTCATTTTCAACCCTTTCCAATCTTGACCCTATAATTAGCCAACTCCACACTGTTCTCTACTATCGAATCCCTTGCCCCTTTTTCCTATTGCTGCTCATCCCTGGTCAGACATCATTTTTGGACTACTTGCTTTTAGCCAAAGATTGAGAAAGCCAAACAACTAGGCTCATTTGGCAGATTATATATTCATGCTGTTTAACTTCAACTGGGCACTATCTGCAGCAAAGCAATCCTTTAATTCTCTTCTAATGGATTCCCTATTTCAGTCCCTACAAAAGTCTGTCTAAATCTCTTTTGTCAAGACTTGAGTGTCTCCTTTTCCCCTTCCTCTAACTTGAGAACCTTGCCTCTTACTTAACTTGAGATTATTCAATATGAGCTTCCTCTTTACTTCTCTTTATGGCAACCCCCCTTCACATCATCCTTCACTCTCTCCTTCTTCCACAAGTCTCTTACAATGAGGTGGCTTATTCTCTTTTTCAAGTTCAACCCTTCCACATGTGCCCTAGATCCCATTCCTTCTCATCTTCTCTAACAGATTGCAATCTCAATCATCAATCATCACCAACCCTCACTCTAATCTTTAACATCTACTTGTTCCTTCCTTGCTATTTTCAAACATGTTCAAGGTTCCTCCATACTTAAGAAATTTCCCAATTCTTCTTGACCTATCTTGGCATTTGGCACTCATGACTACTCTCCTCTCTATGTTTTCATGACACAGCTCTCTCCTGGTTCTCCTCCAGGAGATTCCATCTCCTCTTATCCCTCTATTTTCTCTCTCTTGATAACCTCATTAACTGACATGAGTTTAACTATTCTATCTTGCCTAGATGATTTTCCCAATAGGTCTCTGAATCTAATCTGTTTCCAATCTAGTCCATTCTCCACATTGCTACTAAAGTGATTTCTTTGAATACAGATCTAAACAGCACAATCAACTCCAATAGCTTCCTATTGCCACTAGAATCAAATATAAACTCTTCTGTTTGGCCATTAGCCCTTTACAAACTTATCACAACCTATCTTCCCAGCCACAATGGACATTTCTACTCTTCCCTCACTCCAACCAAATCCAATCAAATTGGCCTTCTTGCAATGCAATTCCTCACATACAGCATTCCATCTCTCACTTACATGCCTGGGCACTGGCCATACTCACCTTTGACATGTACTCCCTACTCACCTCTGCCTTGTAGTATTCCCCTCTTCCTTTAAGACAAAGCTCAGTCACCACATTCTATACAAAGTCTGCCTTCTTAAACTACCTTTCTTTGAACTACTTTGTATTTATTCTCTTTATATCTATTTTGTATGTATTTGGGTATATTCTTGTTATCTCTTTTGTTAGGATACAAATTTCTTGCAAGTAAGGATGGTTTTATTCATTGAACTTTTGTACCCCTAGCACCCAGAATGGTGCCTGGCACATAGAAGGTACTTAAAAATCCTTACTAAATCATTGATTAAATCTCTTGAGAGCATCTAACAAGGGAATATTTTTACTCAGGGCTACAGGTTCTGGCACACAGGATGATTCCTAAGACAAGGACTTTTCTCACAATATGAAGCTTTAAGAGATATCTGTTGTGGCATTCTCAATCCAGGTCCAAAATGGATTGATATCTCTGGGGGTAATGGGTAAAAGCCATGAGAGGGAATTGATGTCCAAAACAAGGTAAATCTAATGGCAAGGTTGTAAAGACAAAGATTTTGGTCTTGTTTGAAAGAGAAAGCAGTAATTTGTGAGGGAGGAAGGAAAAGCAGAAATGGCTTGGCCCATCCCTGAATGGGCTGGCACCAGCTTCTATATCCTAGCTGTATCCAGAGAGAAAAGGACCATAGGATACCAAGTCACATGTTGTTGTTGTTTTCTCTCTCTTGTTATGTTTGCAAGTACATTTGAGGGAAATCTCATCTAATATATGCAAAAATAGCAATCTTAATTGAGTCCAGAAACAGCTCAGAACAACTTCTTTCATCTCTTGCCCCCACCCCCACCCCTAACTTCCTTGGTTTCTGTCCCACTCTCATTTAGCCCTCTAAAAATTCTCCTTTACTTCTTTGTCATCTTCTGACATTTTCTGCCACACTAAAGACATCCCAGAATGCCTCATTTGGTGACATCACAGATAACCATGGGTTGTTTCTGGTATCCCATCTGTTCACTCAGGCATTTGCCTGAGAGAGGGTGAGATAGGAGGGGAGTTTTCATTTTAGGCTGAATTGGGAGGGGGGAGAGGAGGGCCTTTGATGCGGTTTTCTATCGTGGCCCTGCAGCTGTCAGTGTTGGCCGCAAGAGTGGATGATTGTCCTTGCAGCTCTCACTTGCCGGCAGTACACTGTTCTTTCTGATATTAATTGGGCTTTCATTATTCGCCTGTGCCTGGGGGGTTATGCAATGGGTACATATATGCATATACACATGTATATATTGTACATAAATTCACAGAAGTACCAATAAATAAAAGTTCCTGCAAGGCTGTGTTCTATATTTTAAATATTTAATGTTTCCCTTTACTTAATTAAAAAAAGTCTCACATCCCTGCATGCTGCATAAAACTAGCTACAAGGGAAAGCCACATTGGCTAAATCGCCTTATTTCTATGTTGTACAGTTGAAAAGAAGCCTAATGCTGAATTATGGCATCCTGGCTATTATAGAAACCAAGGAAAAATATTGCTCCCAAATAGCGCCTGCCTGTTGGTCCTGTGGTGTTGCCGTGGGTTCATTGTTCCACATATTATTTTCTTGTCCCTCTCTGTGAACACTTCATTGAGTCAGCAGTCCTCTGAAATGAATAAGAGTCTAAAATTGTCTGTAATTCTCTTTGCCTTTTGGTAGATTTGAGGCTTTATCGATTTCAAGATTTGGAGAGTCGGTTGTTTCTCGTGAAGTCCTCTCCTGTGTAACTGTGGACAAAATTATATCCTGCTCTTAGGATATGTTCCCGTCAGGTCAGTTCTTTCTACACACAGAATCATTGCATATTGTTTCACATGAAGTGCTATCAAAAGCCAACAAAGAGCACAGCCGTTTGTTTGCAGAGCAACTTTCCCTAGAAAGGACGTCCACTAAAAGTAGCAGTTATACTGCCTGACAAACAATTCACAAGACTTTACCTCCCTCTTCCAAAAAATAGAGCATTGTTTCATCTTTCAACTTTTTCTCCATAGACTATCTCATATCTGCCTCACAACAGTGCATGCAACAAGCCCTAACTGTGGGGTTGATGGTACTCTTGAAAAAGGACCTTGTCAACAATAGTCCGAGAATTCATGTCAATTTTTCCAGGGGGAAAGATTTTTTTTAATAAGAAAGGAAAAAAATTAAAGAAAAGGAAAAAATAATAAAATCCTAGCATTAATTCTAGCACCATAGCATAAACAGGAAGCAAAAATGATTTTGTTTCTGGAGACCAGTAAGAATCTGTTTGATTTATTTACCAGAGCACTCATGTCATTTCTGTTGAGATAAGTATGAAATATTTTGCTCTAAACAAATCTCCTGGGTTAGACTCATCTTTCCTCAAAGTCTGAAAAGGTTCACTGAAATTAGAAAACCTATAATAGGAAGTTGAATAAGAAGAAAATAAAACAATTATCTACAAGAAATAAATATAAGTAATGATGCTACCACAATATAGTGAACACACACAACAACAAAACCCAACAATATTAGGGGGAATAACAATTCCATATATTATCCATAATAATAGCAGTAATAATAGCTAACGTGTATGTAGTGTTTTAAGATTTGCAAAATACTTAAATTCTTGAGTATGACCAAATTCAAATAAAAGAGGTAGTGTTATGGTAGATAGAGAGAGGGCTGCCCTTGGAGTCAGGAAGATGTAAGTCCATGGTTCCTCTAACATATTCACCTTTCAGTGTTCAGGAAACTTAGTAAGACCAAATGTTACAGATAAGTTATTGATCTGTTTCAGTGGGAGGAGATCTCCATACTGATAAAGAAAAATCAGAAAAATGCTAATACAGTATTTTGAAGGGGCAGAAGTGTTTTTCCTACAATACTAATATGTAAAGAATTGACTCAGTAGATAGTCTCCCTGGTACAACACTGTGGGAATGTTTTGTGATAGCAATATAATTTTAGGTTGGAAGATAATAGCCAAGTCTTGATTTTGAAGGGAAAATATATCTTTCTTACTTCTCCTGAGACTTAGGCATGGAGTAAGTTAAAGTGACTGTCTGGAACTAAATGGGAAATCTGTTTCTCTGTGTTAAAAGTGTCTCTTCTAAGCTAGTTAGGAGTAAAAAGACATATTACTTCCTTTGTTTTGGATTATTCATTGGCCTGTAACCTTTGTATCACATCCCCCATTTAAGTGAATAAACAACCAAAAAAGTAAAAAAATGATAAAAAAAGAATAAGCTAATATCATTAGAAATATATGTATGTACAAGTATGTGTATATATATGTGTATATCCTAACATATTGTTGGCAACATAGCATAAGGGAAAGAGGCCTTGAAGTCAGGAATACTTGGGTTCAGGATTGCCTATGACACATACTATGTGATCATAACTTCTCAGACCTCCAAAAAGCTTTCTAAGAGAATCTTAAGGTCCAGAGGACTAACAATCTTCATTCTGAAGTGAGTTGCCACTCTGCAAGTTCCCTATACCAATGAAATCACCAAATATTCCCCCAATATTCTCCCAATATGGATATATGTGTGCATGTATATATCACACATATATTATATAATACATGCATATACACATATATGCATATAAATATTATGTATTCTATAATATATAGCCTATTATATAATATATATATACCCTATTATATTATATATGTTATATTATATAATATGTAACCCTTAGATGTTATGTATTTAAATAAATCTACTCTTTCCTTTAATGAATTTACTTTATTCAATTTTTTTTACAATTTAATTTTTTTATTTAAATGGAAAACATGATATATACATATTCATACTCTCTCTGTAATTTAATAATACTGTGATATGCAATATATATCATGAAATTATATATAGTTTTAAAAATTCCTAAGGACCAAGTGAGACCGTTTGACTGAACTATTTCTGGGTTCATTGTATATTTTCCTCCTTCATTCACTCTATGTTCCAGTAAAATTGGCCTACTTCTTTCTCTGTACATTCCATCTCACACCTTGGTCCCTTTGTACAGGCAGGCCCATATGACAGGAATGTGTTCCTTCTCACCTCCCCTTCATTCCCTAGCTTCCTTCAAAGCTCTGTGCAAGCGTCATTTTAGGAGAAGCATAGTCTGATCCTGCTACTCCCCCGCACTCCCGTTTGTTTGTGCCCTCTCCCTAGAAATTATTTTGTATTGATTTCCCATCTCTTTATATTTAATTTTCTGTGCTATGTTGTCAAGGACCAGCTTTGGACTCAGGAAGACCTGGTTCCAATCTGCCTTTTACATCAATTAGCTATGTAACCATGATCTTTCAGTGCCCAGGCAGCTAAGAGAACTTTAAGTTTATATGGATAAATATTAAATCTGGTTTCCCTCAATAGCATGTGACCTTGAGGGCTGGGACTTTTTTGTCCTCCTGTCTTTTTGTCTTAGCCCAATGCCTGGCATATAATAAATGCTCAATAAATATATGCTGAATGAATAAACAAATGAATGAACAAAAAGAGGTAGCCTGGATAGGTTTCTTCCTGGTAATAATTTCCTCAGGGGCCAGGTAGCAGGTTGGATTTTCAGCCTACCTTTGCTCTACTGTCACAAACCCCAAGTCACAGATTTGGTTTATTATAACATATACCTGTGGCTCAGAGCAGGGCAGATCCAGCTGATTCCCCCAGGCCACCTAGCCACAGAGCAAGCAAATCAGCTTTCTGGCTTCAGAGAAATCTGTTAACATTAAAAGAATGACTCCTACAATCATCAAACCAGGGAAGCTACTGGAACAGACCTCAGAGATCATCTGATCTGAATCCCTCATTTCACAGAAGACGAAAGGTTGAATAACTCTCTAGAGGTCATACAGTCAGGCAGGGAGATGGCTTGAAAATTTCTATGTATTATTTTCTCTCAAATGAGCTGAAAAACTAAGGCCAGAGAAGAAAAAGTCTGATGTTTAAATTTTTTTTTTACTTAGAATGGCATCTTCAAAAGTACATTTTAATTTAATATAAACTTCAAGTAAATGTTAAATCTGCTATTTTCGTAGAACTCCAGAGTTAGGACATTTTAAAGGGTAATTTTAAAAAATGATTACATCTGTGCTTCAAGCTGAGTGGATTAGATCTTGGTTCTGACCATTCCTCCCTTTTTAAGGTAGAGCAGGGGTTTTTTTTTACCTCTCCGGTGTATGATTTACTGACTGTAACCCCAACACTTGATATGATTGTAACCCAGCCTGATAGAACAAACACAGCCAGAACTTTCATGCAGAACCCCCAGTTGGTGGTGTTCTTCCTCACCGCTTGAATGCGTCCTCACATCTATTGGCTCTGGTGAGTTTATAAGGTGGAAAAACAGGAATTCAAGATGGGCACAAAAAAGAAATAATGGGACTGTGCTGTCCTTCCAGGGCATGCAAGATAAAACAGGAAAACTATGAAAGTTAAGCAGATAATGGCTACGGTGACGTTCTTCTAAGCTGTCCGGGGACCTGGATGCCAGCACCTCACCAATATTTCCAGCCATGTTAAAATGACTGAAAGGAGAACAGCTTTGATCGGGGCTTATGTATCATCTAGGACAAAGTTCTTTTTGTTTGTTTGTTTGTGGACATATTTTGCAGATTTCCTTTCCATTTTCATTCCTTGGTTTCCATTCTAACCACCCCCTCAGCAAAAGATTGTGGTTTTTTTGTTTTTTTTTAAGCCTTCCCTATGCTTCTCTGTTTCTATTTCCCTTTCACTGGGAAACAGCCTCTATCAGTCATACTTCTCAATTCTATTTCCATGTTCAGATAGTTTTAAATGTTTAACTCTTAACCATCTCTGGCTCTGTCCACTATCCCAGTGACAGAGGGAACCTGTAGGCCAAAGGTTCTCACTTTTTTTTTATGTCACTGACCTCTATTTCACTCTAATGTAAGCTTATGGACCCTTGCTCAGAATAATGTTCTTTTGTCTAAGCATACAATCTATACCTTTATTCAAGTATTTTATAAAAATGTTAAACAGTATAGGATGGAACACAGTTCCCTGTGACAATCCACCAAACACTTTCTCCCAAGGTGACACATCCATATTAATGACAACTTTGGGGAAAAAGCCATCAGAATAGTTTTCTTAAATGCACAAAATAAAATATACAGATCACAAAGGAAACCAATTATGTTGAAATAAAATTATCAAAATTGTCTATCACTCTTTCTCCATATATATATATATATATATATATATACATACATACATATAGATAGATAGATAGATAGAGATATATTTATTTTTTTTAAGTGCATAGATCCCAGGTTGAGAAGTCCTATTTTAGAGGGCCCTCAACTATACCTCAAGGAACCAATCCAAATAAAATTGCAAATGATATTCGGATATTTTGTTGTACTCAGGATGTTTTCTTACCAATGACTCTGGCTTGTACTAGTGTTAGGATTTTGTTATTATTTTTTTTTTAAATAAGGCTTATTCCTAATTCACTTTCTCTCAGATAACTATGCCAATAGCTTAGATTCTCAGCTCAGATCCTCTGAAAATCTCCTGTAGCTTCTGAGTCATTGTGTAGGGGAGACTTCCTGAGGAGTTAAACAGGATGAGACTCTGCCCGGCTAATAATACTGTTTTGATGCTCAAAGGCTTTGTATGGACAGTGTCCGTTTAGCATCAATAGTCTCTTTGGATGTTACGCCACGTTCTTGCTTCAGTGTAGTAAGCTGTCAGATAAGTATAATTATCGGAAAGGAAAAAAAAAAACGAACATAACCTTTAATGGCCAAGATAACAACTAACCAAAAGTAGACTTTGCCTTACACTTAATTTTGAAGTTGTTTTTGTGTAGGAATCTTAAATACTGCATGGGGAAAATGTTTTCTGTTTATACAAAAAAAATATGAATCTCTACTATATTTTTTGGCCTCCTTTTTGTGTTATAAAAATTACTTGTATAATAAATTATGAGAAATTTAGAAATTAGCTGCTACAATCTAGGAATATCACTGCATATTTAAAATTGTTTAAACTTATGAATAAATAAGAATTTACCTGACATTTTCATGGGAGATGATAAAAATGGACTTGTTTAAAATACATTTCAGAAAGGCATTTTTCAAATTTGTGAGTCATACTATAAATGAAAAACATGGTTTTTTCATATCCTGATGGAAAAACACAAATCTCCCCAACATGCAGTTTAAATTTGGGGAAAAGGAGTCTCTCTCAACATTTGAGATATTGTTATTACTGCTCTTGAGAAATTCTGATTCAATTCATATTTTCTCTTATTTTTCTGTAAATAAAGGACCCATTGAAGAAACAGAAGGAAACTCTTATTACTCTCCTATGTTCAGCTCTCTCTCCCCACACAGAACATTACTATTTTCTCACCCTCTTTCTTTTGACATGTTGAAATCATCTTATATGACAATTTTACCTTGGAGCGTACAACAGCTAATCAGCTTTAAGCAGCTCTAAATGCAAGAATGAGATCAAAGGCAGAAGCACACATTTTTCTTCACTATCACGCCCTGGAGTTTAAAACTTCAAGGACAACTTTAAAGCTGACTTTTAGAATAAGTAGCATAAGACAAACAGCTTAATGCAGTGTAAACAGTAGCTTTGCAGTTTGCTTTCCTGACAATAATTCTGTTCTAGCAAAGAATAAAATGCCTAGGTTTGAATCTTAAAATGTACCCACAGGAGGACAAGGATCTGGGCCCAAACCATAGACAGATATTGTCATTTAGCTGAAAACTTTAAAAAAATAGACTCTCAAGATGTCACTGTTACCCTAGGACTCAAGTTCAATTATCTCTTGCTTTAGAAAGGCAGTCCATTAGGGAAGAAGGGACATCAGAGTAGATACCAGGAATCTGACTGCTCAGACAGAAGCAAATGCCCACTCTGCCCTGCCTGAGATCCTTTGCCAGGATTCATTTCAACTGTAGAGTCTACCCTCCAAAATAGACAGGTAAGAGCCTAGAAAAAGATACAAAATGCCCACCCTAAGCAACAAAGATAGACCATAGCTGTAAGTCAAGCTAAAAGCCACCGACTTAGAAAAATAAAAATGAAAAAATAAATAAACCATCCTTTACCTAAAGCAAACAAAAGGCTGAGCCCATGCAAACTGTGTAATAATGTCACCGTTGACAAAACAAACCATGCAGGGGGCCTCCAACCCAGGAAGAAAGCAATCCGTAGATCCAGGGCTGGGATTGGGAAACCAGAGAGTTCGAATCACATAGCTTGTCTTGAGCCAGTAAAGACAGAGAAAAAAATGTAGATCAGGACTGACATCTGCTGGCCTTGTTAATGAGATGTACCCATTCAAAATAAGGTCTTTTCAGGAAAAGAAAAAGAAAAACCCACCTTCTCATGGGGTGATATTACATCAATAGGAAAAATCCACAACGTCCAAGTAAAGGTCATTTGGGTATTCTACCTGAATCACCATAATCAGGAATTGGGCAGCAGTTATCCTTCCCTCTTTTTGCAGAATTTAGAGCTGAAAAGGACATTTGAGATAATCTAGTAGAAGGAAGCAGTTTAGCACATACTGGAAAGTATGGTGGACCTGGGTTTGAATCCTGCCTCTGATGGTAACTAAGTGACCTTAAGCAAGTCCCTTCACTTCAGTGGACCTCAGCTACCTCACCTGTAAAATGATGGTGTTGAATGAGATTACTTATGGCTCTAGATCTGTGTTTCTAGCCTAACATATTAATTCAGCCCTGAGACCCAAAGAATTGAAATTATTTAACCACAGAGAGTAAATAGGAGATTGAAGATTTGATTTTAGGTCCTCTGATTCAAGCTTCCAACCCTGCCTATCACTCACCTTACATACTCTCTCTTCATAGCTGGTGGTACCTTTCAATTTATATTTTGTAGGTGGCAGGGTTTTTTGCTGATCCCCAATAGGATTCTATTGTGTTTAAATATAATAGATGAGAGAGGAAAATTAAAGTTTTCCTAGAGACACATATTGAATCATAGATGACTCATTGAAACCCAGCATACTTCCACATTCTAATAGCTAAGCTCACATCTTAAAACTATTCCCTGGAAACTATAGGTCCCTTGGATTTGGGGGGAAGATGGGGAGGCAGCGCAGAATCCATTATGATTGTGGCCTAGGAGCTGGTTCTAGTCTAGGCTTGGCCACCAATTTTCTCTCTGACTTCCATTTGACATCTCTAGTCTCCGGTTCCCTTAATTTGCAAAATGAGAGGGTTAGACAACATGACCTCTAAAGTCTTTTTTTAATTCTAGCCAGTCATAACCCCATTTTCCAGTGGATATGTATTTTATTAGAAAATTATCTTCACTCTGCTCTCCAAACCTATTTTTTGTTATTGTTGTTCAATCATTTCAGTCTTGTCTAACTTTTTGTGATCCCATTTGGGGTTTTCTTGGCAGAGATATTGGAGTAATTTGCCATTTCCTTTTCCCGCTCATTTTATAGAGGAGGAACTGAGGTAAACAGGTTAAGTGATATGCCCAGTCACACAGCTAGTAAGTGTCTGAGGCTAGATTTGAACTCAGTTCTTCCTGACTCCAGGCATACTTGTTCATTTTCTTAACTTCCCTATTTCTGTTTATGGTACACAATATGATATTCTCTGTCACCCAAGTTTGAAACCTCAGAGTCTTCTATGATCCTTTCTTCTTAATCCTTCACATACAATCTATTGTCAAATCTTGTCAATTCTTATAGCCCAGGTCTCCTTCAAATGTAGGATCCCTGAAAGTTACCCCAGTTACTCCAGTGTTTTACAAAATATGCACACTTTGGACCAGTATCTGTTCAGAAGTACAGTCCATGATCTCTTCCCTCAATGTGTTTTGTTTTGGTTTTTGGTTTTGTTTGTTTTACTGGGCCAACCAGGGAATATATTGGTTCAAAATAAAAGGCTTTTAATTAAATAGAGCAGGAAAAAATAATCTGCTCCAGGATACTCATAAGGGTAAACTTCACCTACAGATTCCCATACAATCTGGAAGAAAAAGCATGCAGATAAAGAGCATGAAACCTCAAGCAAACTCATTTTCCAATGGCTGGGTTTCCTGAGAATCTTTCTGTATTTCCCACAATGCTATTTACCACTTCTTCTGCAGCACTGCAAGCTATTGGTTACCTCCTTCTAGGTCTCTGTTGAGCTGATCTTTGCTGAACTAAATTGGTATACACCTTTTTCTCCATAGGACAGATGTGTCAGTTCTCTAAGCCAATAGCATGTTGAAACTATATCTTTTTATGGTACCCACAATCACCTTACCAGTTAGTAGATTAAGTATGGGAAGCAGCCAGTGTAAAGTAACAATATATAGGAAATAAGAACTAAGGGTGTAGAGGGAAACATAGGGTCTACTTGCCAAAATTGCCTCCTAAATTAACTAAGGCCATATCCCGACACTATGTGCTAAGAGAAGCCAGCTAGGCCCCAATAAACAGCCTTCAGCCTGCAAACTACAGATAAGCACTGAACATGCTCAGTAAAACCAGAAAAAATATTATGTTAATGAGCTAACCCTAAGGTAGAACTGGGTAAGACTTAGTCTGTCCCCCCATCTAGAACCCGAAAAGAATGGGCCCCAAAAGTTTACCCCTCAAACACTCTTCTAAATGCTACAGGTCCATGCTACCCAAGTAACTCCAACTCCCTATCCACAGTTACTTAAGTGATTCTATGTGCCCCTTTCCCTCCCCATCTATTTCATTGACTGTCTGTCTGCCTCTCCCACTCCATTCCCTGTCTAGTCCCTATATTGTCTGCCTCTGTACTTTCTGTACCTTATTAAAGTATATTTGATGCATTATTACCCATTTGCTGGCAGCATGATCTTTTACAGCAAGAATACAAAGACCTGGGTTTGCTCACCCTGATCCAACTGGGACTCCTTTGTCATCCTTTTCCTTAAAGCATAAATGAGATGCTTAGGCTAGGATATAATTTGTCAGTAGCCACACCCACTACCTTGTAGGAATGTGGGGCCAAAAATCCACTGATAGAAAGCAAGGGCAGAGAACCCTGTACCTTTCCTCAAGATTGGGCATAATAGAACACATAGCCTCAAGGGTATTTTAGCTTTTTGTGAATCAGGCCCACAGGGACACCCAGTCAGTTAGCAAAAGTCCTCCACTTAGGATAAGCCTGTCTTTTGAACTTCTTTCCTTTCCATGAAAATATCCCAGGGACTTCACTGAACAAAATTATAGTGGCAGGTAGAGGAGAAGACCTCTTGTCCTACTTTTGTGCAGGCTGCAAAATTGTGGCTGTCCCTCTATACCTCCCAAATGTCTCTTTTTTCTGCTCCCTTACTTTACAATTACTGCCACGACCCTAGTTTAGGCTCTCGCGATCTCTCACCTTGACCACTATGATGCACTCTTTATTAAGTTCTCTATTTCCTGTCTCTCCCTTCTCCAAATCATCCTTCACAATATGCCAAAATAATTTTCCAAAGGTACAGGTGTGACTAAGTCATTTTTCTACCCAAAAATCTTCATTGATTCTCTATAACTTTTAGGTCAAAATACAAGTCCCTCAGCCTCACATTTAAGGCTTCCCATAATTTGCTTCTAATCTACAGTTATTTTTAAAAGAAAATGTTAACTATTGTATATTTTTTAAAAACCTTACATTCTAACCTATATTTTAGCCTTATTTAATATTACCCCCATCCATATCCTTTATATTATAAACAAGCTATTGCCCAAATGACAAAATTATTTTTTGCCTCAATGCATTTGTGCAGGCCATTTCTAATACTTGGAACATACTCACTTTTTATTTCTTAAGGACCTCTCCTAGATCCAAATCCATGATCCCAGGATCCTATGAAACAGCCTTCAGTTACATTTAAAAGCTAGGGTTTATTGTTCCTCTTTTGTGAAGAAAAATGACTAGCTCCCTGAGTCTGCTCGGCTGCTTTGTCCTGGCATGGAAGTTACCATGGGTTCTCAAAGTCTATGCCAGTAGAGAACAAACTTTGGCATGATTTGCCGAGTTGGAAAGACTTTGTCCTAGTTCTGGTGACAGACTGTGTCTGCTAGATGAGAATCAGCCTAGCCAAGCAGGCTCATCACCAGCAGGTCAGCTAATGGGTAATAAATTCTTTGGCTATGGTGCATCATGAGACAGTTCAAATATGAAATGTCCCTTGTGTGTCCCCAGTCTGATCCCATAGTGTTGTTAGCAAAGAAGTAGAAAAGCAGGTAAAGGGTGCTAAGAATGAAACCAAGGCTTTGACCATCTACAGACATTAATTTAATTGCTGGCACCTCAAAGGCAAGATTTTGGTCCAACAACCAGCAAATTGATATACCACTAGTAGAAATTAACCACAACCATATTGACATGATCGCTTGTAAATGAAACCAGAAGACAAAGGAAAATGGAAGGATGGTTCGCAGGTTTTCCTTGGAAGGCTGAGCAAAAGGAGTTCATAGAGTCATCTTCAAATCATGTGCCCCAAGGCAATGAGAAACACCATTTCATGGGACAGATGCCTGTTAATGCACAAAATGAGCCACAAACAAACGGGCATAAAGATAATTGCAGCTTATGCACCAACAGCTGTTGTAGAGGATGAAGAAGCAGAGAAATTCAAAGAAGAACTTGATCTGACCCTGTAAGTCACTCAAAATATTCTTCATACTTGATGATATCAATTCATACCCTGGGAAGATGACCCACAATTGCACCTGAGGCTACTACTGCCACTTTGAAATTTATGTTTTTGTTTTCCCTATTGCCTAGCATAGTACTTTGTATGTGGTAGATTTTTAATAAATATTTGAACTTTCATTCCACAGCATATCAGGTTAAGTTCCCAATTTACATTCAGTCTCATAGAGACTTGGGCAGCTAGGTGGTATAGTGGATCAGCATTAGGACTCATCCTTAGGAATTCAAATCCCACCTCAGACATTTAGCAACTATATGACCATAGGCAAGTCACTTAACCCTGTTTTCCTCAGGTTCCTCATCTGCAAAATGAGTTAGAGAAGGAAATGGCAAACCATTCCAGCATCTTTGCCAAGAAAACCCCAAACGAGGTCACAAAGAGTCAGATATGGGCTGAAATGATTCAACAAATTATAGAGACTTAATTTTTAAAGCCACCACCCTAGGTCTCTTGGCGGGAAGGGGAATAGAGTTCATTTCCCCTCTAAATTGGTTCTTGAGAATGAGATCTTTTCACACTGGACTTGAAAACAGTTCAGTTTTGCATGAGTATCATAGATAGATGTACTAGTCTGATTTAGGTGGAAGGGACCTCAGAGGACAACCCCTTCCTCTTACAGATCAGAAAATTGAGGCTTAGAGGTAGTGTTAAATGATTTACCCAACATCACTGAGATACTCAATGATAGAGGCAGGACAAAGCTGACTTGGAAAATTCTATAACACTATTTAAGCCTCCCACCTACATGTTCAACCCCAATTCATTTTAGGACTACCTCTACTACGTTTGCAGATCCAGTACTCACTACCAATAATGGGTGAAATTTACTTGGATAATGCTGTATCATCAATAAGAACAGGCCTCAGATTCAAGTCTTACATCCTTACAGATGAGGAAAGTGAGGCCTAAAGAGGTCAAATAACTTGTCTAAAGTTTTTTTTTAAAGGTACTAATTATAATTTAGGTTTTCTAACTTCAAGGTCTATCCATTAGAACACTACTGATTCCATTTAACATGATATATCCAGTCTTCATAAGTGGGAATGGTTGACCATACTTTCCTTTTTTTTTGCATGTATAGAAAAGACTGAAAGAATAAATTGCATATATGTATATATACACACAGCCATACAATCTACATATATGCATATGTGTGTATGTGTATATATGCATGTATAAATGCATATATATGTGTATATACATAGTTATATATTTGTATATGTATATATACACATATTCTTTGACCAGAAATAGTATATTTTTACAAGGCATATGGAAGAAATGAGCCATGGGAAACTTCCCCTAGAGGGATTTGGAGATAGACTGAAAGTCTAAATGCCGCAAGCCTTATTGTACCCCAGAGCAACTCAGATCCTGTATCCATGCAAACTCATGCAAAAAAAAATTGTTTTCCCAAATGCCCAGAACAAAGTGGAGCAAAATCATTCCCTTAAACTTCATTTTCTTTTGTCAATAAAGTGCATATAAATCATTAACTTTCAGATTAAAAATTTGAGATTATTTCAAAACATGTGTACAAAACCTTTCCCTTATTTCTTACGTTGTTTTACCTTCTGTACTTTACTCAGCTTACACAGAGGTAAAATAGAACAGTTTCACTTTGGTTTATGGTATTTGGGGGCTGGGGTGGGAGTGGTGGGGTAGAAACTGTTATTTATTCTCAAGAATTAATTCTGTCCCTTTGTCTCACCAGCCAGTGCTGCCAGGGAACACTTACAGCAAGCTAAGATTTTATTCACTTTATTAAAAATTCCCCAAACAGCTAAATTAATACCAAGTTGTTGGAAAATTCTTGTTAAAAATGAAAAATAATTAAACAAATGCAAAGTCAGAGTTATTATATAGGGTCACTTTAATATGAGTTAATGTCTTGCAATTATGCTGTACAGTGTATGCATTTTAAATTATGGTAGTTTTCTCCCCTTGGGAGGAAAAGTGGGGGAGAAGGGGAATATTCTACCAAGAAACTTTGCTCTCTCTTTGCTTTATTCACAAGCAGTAGCATAGTGTAGTGAAAAAAAAAGTTCTGGATTTGGAATCAGAGAGCCTGGCCTTGAATTCAAACTCTTCTATTTACCATTTGTGTGACTTTGGACGTATCATTTTACCCGTTACAGCCTCAGTTTCCTCATCTATAAAATGAAGAGGTTGGACTAGGTTACCTCTGAATTGATATCTAGTTCTAAACTGATGACACCATTACCTTGTAAAGTTATTTCCCTAGGACATCGAATCCTAGCCTCTAAGAAAAATATTGTGGTTAGAAACCAACATCTCCAGAAATCAAAATGAATACCAAGTTATTTTTTATCTTTTACTATCTTTCCTATCTTTCTCTCTACTTCCCCTCCCCCAATGGGGAAAAAAATAACTCAGAGAGCTGTCAACATTTTAAAAAAATTTCTAGGACCCACCTAAAGTCCATTTGGATATGCCAGGGAGTGATTTTTTGATACTGAGCTTAGAAGAAAACCAACACATTGGCTAATGCTCTAAGGACTAAGTAAAGCAGTTTCAGCCTACACTTCCAAATAATATGTGCTTCTGAGCTGTTTGATCATAGCATTTCTTTCTGGGTACATGGCAGCCTACAAAATGAAGACTCCCCTTCCTTCCCCCACTGTCTTTAAGAGCTGAGTATCCTGCAGAAATGGGCAAGAGCATGATTGGCAGTATCAAAGACTTTTTTGTTGCTGCTGCTATTGTTGTTCAGTAGTTTTAGTTGTGTCTGTCCTTCACGACCCCATTTGGGATTTCCTTGGCAAACATACTGGAGTGGTTTGCCATTTCTTTCTCCAGCTCATTTTACAGATAAGGAAACTGAAGCAAATAGGGTTAAGTGACTTACCTAAGATCACACAGCTAGGGAGCATTTGAGGTCAGATTTGAACTCAGGAAGAGGAGTCTACCTGACTCTAAGTCTAGCACACTTTTCACAGCACCATCTAACTGCCCTTGTCAAAGACTATAGAGAGGACAAAAAGATTGAAGACTGAAAAAAGGCCATACTATTTGCTAATTAAGAGGTTACTGGTAACTTTGGAGAGGGTAGTTTCAGTTGAATAACGAGCTTGGAAGTCAAATTGTAGAGAATTAAGAAGACTGAGAGGAAAGCAAGTGAAGTCATTATTGGCTATAGCCACAAATGGGTGGAGAGAAATGGGACGAGAGCCAATAGGAATAAATAGATCAAGCGAGAGTTGGGCTTTTGTTTTGTTTTTTTGAGGATGGGAAAGACTTGAAGATGTTTGTCGGTAGTAAGGAAGCTATCAGTAGTCAGGGAAGGATTGAACATAAGTGAGAGATTAAGGATGATAGAGGGGATAATCAACTGCAGAAAATGAGATGGAATGATTGTACCAGTAGAGCGGCAAGACTATCTTCCCTTAGGTAGGCTGATTCTCTAATAATTAATATATAAAATATATATAAAATTCAATTAATTAAAATTAAATAACATATGAAAATCCAGATTGTGTGGCAAGATGCCTCAGGAATAGGAAAGCCCAATATAGTGAAGAGATACTCCATGATATTCTTGAACCTCTCTAGCAGGTAGTCGATTCCAGGGTGATATGTACCCCAATGCTCTTATGAAAGCTGGTTTACATTGTAAAATGGTCTGCATAAACCAGAACCCCAGGGGGTGACGATTAAATAAGCCTATGCTTTATGTGGTATTACTACAAAGCTATAAGACTGATTCCAATTCCTCTAGACAAAAACCAGTGTTGTTGTTTTATCCTTTGTAGTTGGTCAAAGTGTGGCATGGCAAAGTACTGTATTTGGAAACTGAGGCCTTTACTTTGAATGTTGGCCCTGCCACTAGATACACACCAGGCATTGGGCAAACCATTTAACCTCTCTGGGAGTTTCCTTCATCTGTAAAATGGAAGAGGGAGATTGGACCAAAAGTTCTTTCTGGTTTTTTCCAAGTCTAGATCCTACTGACCTCATCATACCATGTAGGTGGCAAATCTTATCTACAGTCTTTTTTTTTCTGGTCAAAAATCACAGAGGAATTCTGGTGGATTTTGCACAAATCAGTCAAATCTTTCTGAATTTCTGTGTTCTTTGTGATTGTTTCCATAGGTCCCGTTTTCTCTTTTCATATTGTTTCTTTCCATGGGAGCAAGTTGTCAATGAAAGGATTTTCTGCATTTTTATAGGGCGTGCCACCTACCTCTCAATAATAACTTCTGCACAACTAAGAACTTCTGTGATATTTATATTTCATTGACAAGCAATTTTCAAAGTGTTTTCCATGTCCTCTTTATGAGACAGGCAACATTTTATTTGTCTGATTCTTCAAATGGTCATGCCCTGTTCTCTTCTCAGTTCCTATATTCCTTGGAATTTTCCAGGAAACTTATAGGATATTACTGTCATTTCAATTAGGTGAATTTAATCAATATTTATTAAGTATCTACTATGCCAGGCATAAACATTTGAAGACAGAAAAGGAACAGTTCCTGTCCTCAAGAATCTTGTCTTTTCCCACAGGGACATAGCACTTGCATTGATGAGTGAATACAAAGTAATTTCAGTAGGGCACTAACAATTGTGGGGATCAAAAAAGGCTTTGGTTAGGAGTTGGTACTCCTGCTAAGCCCCAAAACATCAGAAGCTAGGAGGGAAGCATTCTAGGCTAGGGAGACAGCATATATAAAGAAGGTTAGAAATGGAAAATGGCAACCTGCTGAATTTGGGGAAGAGCTAGCAGGCCAGCTTGGCTGGAATACAAGCTATGCAAAGGGAGATAATAGGAAATAAACCTGGTATTGTAGGTGGGGAACATGGTGTCCAAGGATTTAAATACCAGGGTGAAGAATTTGATTTTTGATCTAGAGGAATGCTGTCAGGAAATGCTATTCCTTGAGAAGCAGGGATTATTTCATTTGTGTGTTTGTATCCTCAGGATAGAGAACAGCCTGGCAGATAGTAGGTACTAAATAAATGCCGATGAGTGAATAAATGAATAAATAAATCCTAGAGACAATAGAGAAACATTGAAGATTGTTTTAGGAAGGTAGTGATATAGTTATATGGTATATGTGTATAGGAATATTAACTTAGGCAGTTGTAAGGAACATGGATTAGAGAAGGAAGGGATTTGAAGCGAGGGGACTAATTAGGAGGTTATTTTTATTAATACGGACAAGAGATGTGAGGGTCCTCTAGCTCTAACATCCTATGATCCTATGAAGTTATTTAATTTCATCTGACTTTAATTTCTTCATCTGTGAAAAGAGGGGTTTGGACCAGATGATTCCCCTCTAGATTCCATTCTCCTAGGATCCCTAACACAGGTCTAAGTCCTGAAAATATAACCCCTCTTTATTCACAGTGTTCAGCCACACAGATATATAAATTCTATACTTAAACTCCACCTTCTATCCCCTTAGCTCCCAATTACATACAGTGGAGGCTAATTTAAAAACACATATATGACTCATTGGTTGCCTTTGACATTTTGTTGCTTGGAGAAACATCAGTTTCAAATATAAGTGAGCTTGGGGAGCAAACTTTTGACAAAAAGCCATTATCTCACTTATGTTGTCAGCGTCCCTTCTCTCCTCACCTTGGAAGGAAGGCATATAGATTTCATACTAGACCCAAATTGGTGTTTTAAAAATGTCAACTATTGACAAATAAAAATCAACTAACTGTGACTGTCTGAGGCTGTATCAATGCACAAAGTACTAAGACTGTATTTCACTCAAAAGCTTCCTAACCTTTCACAAACCTAAATGCTTCTCAAGAGGGCACTATTTAGTAACTGAGCCTTAGAGAGCCCCCACTGCTGGAAATCAGCCAGTTGTAGTTATAGCTACTGATTCTTTGGATGACATGCTGTTTCCTCATCACTATAATAAGACCACATGGACCTGAGGGCTAGTATATTGTCCTTAGACTAAAATTGAGTTAATTGTTGTAATAGGGTATGGCTAATTATATCTACTGAAGGGAGAAGAAAGGATCCAGTCCTTATTGACCACCTCTATCCCCTGCAAAGACACCCACCAAATGTTACAAAGGTATCAAGGTTGACATGAGCTAAAGCATGTGGATGGGAGAAAGAAAAATGATAACAGGCAAGAAGGTGTCACATCTAATTTTTCTCCTGATCATAACCACAGGAAGGCCCCAAACATGAAAACAGAACAGGAAACAGTGCTATATAAGGGAAGAAGTAATGGCCCGGGCATTCAGAGATCTGAGTTCTAGACCTAGCTATGGGACAAATTATAATGCAGCATTAGGCAAGTCAATTTGCCCCCCTCAATTTCCTCATATGAGGTTCAGGTTAAATTAAATAATTTATAAAAGCCCTTCCAGTTCTGAAATTCCATAAATCTAGTATTGACAATATCTGTCAATAGTTGGCTGTCCAGATAGGTGAAGGGAGTAGGGCAGAAAAGAACCAAAGACATACATGAGGAAGCCTAGATCTTCTGAGAATTTCCATAAACCCTAAGTATTAGAAGAGAAGAAAAATGAGAATATATTATTGTCTAATAGCCATGAAAGAAATGACCTAGCCACAGCAGTTACTTTATTAGATATGGACATTTCTTGGTTGAATTAGTCATTTATAACTTCATATAAGCAGGGCACGTACACCTCCTTGAATCAATCAAAGTCATTGGTGAGACACTTGGTGATGCCCTGAGGAATTTGCATTAGAAGGAAAAGCTATCTCAAAGCCAGATGGAGATTCTAGGGGTAAAGGATTAGAAAATAGGGAAATTTAAAAATAGAGGGAAAAGGAGTGGGACTATGTAGAGATGATACATGAGCTAGAAACCCCGGGACAGCTAGGGAAAGGAGAAAGAAGTAGAACTGAGCTGTAGCAGAAAAGGTAGATATCAAGGAGAGCCATTTGTTCTACAAGTCTCTCAGAGCTGATACCACTAGCGTATACACCTATTCAATGATGGAAGGCAATCCTAAGAAAAGTTTTGCTCTTTCTATAAACTTCACATACTGGGCCTGTCTATCCACAAATATTATAATAGAATTTGCTGTTTTCCTTCTTGAGATTCTAGTTAACTAAAGTTTGCCCAGCTCATAAGGAGGCCAGGGATTAACTAGGGATAGATACAAATATAAATTCAGTCAGAGTGTTTAACCTCTGCATAAATGTTAAGTATTTTCTTCTTTTTTTTTGTATTTTCTTAAATGGAGGCTCAAAGCAATCGTGACTCAACTCATAACTTTTCATCTGAAATAAATTCCCTAAAGTTGCAGAAGGATGGATCAAATGGGCATTAGGGACCATTATATTGCCCTCAGGTTTTAAATGAGTCAATAATTTTAGCTGACTGTTAAAATAATTTACCTCCCAAAAGTAACAATACAGTACCTTACTAGGATTCATCAACAAAAAATAGCATGATACACAAAAGACAATAAATGATCTATTCATTGGTCAGAACCACACTAACTTGCTTTGATTTCTACATGTTAAAAAAAAGAATGTAGAACTAAAGGCAGCGAAATCAAAAACAAATAGTTTTTTGAACTCATCAGACTAAAAACAAGTCTATTCTACCAAGAGTCTGTCCTGCAGTTCCTTCATTTTCCCCCTTCATGTGTGTGGTTCTTAGGAAAGTACTTTGGAAACTTTAAGGAGTTATTATCATCACTGTAAAGCTTGGCACATAGTAGGCTCTTTGTTTGTTTACTTGTTTAAGGCAAAAAAGCAAGTTTGCTTTATCAAAGAGACACACTTAAACCAATGAAGGGCATTGAGGCAGGATGATGGGAAAAGGCTAGGTCCCAGTAAAGTCTAATGGGTTTTAAAAAAATTTTTTAGTTAATTTATTTTTAGTTTTCAACATTCAGTTCCATAAGTTTTTCATTTTTTCTGCCTCCCTCCTTTCCCTCCTCCCCAAGATGTCTCAGATCTGATATAGGCTTTACATACACATTCTTATTAAGCATATTTCCACATTAGTTGTGTTGTATAGAAGAATTAGAATGGGAGGAACCACAAGAAAGAAAAGAATAAAACACAAAGAGAGCAAATAGTCTGCTTCCATCTGCATTCTGACTTCATAGTTCTTTCTCTAGATGTGGATGGCATTTTCCATCATGAGTCTTTTGGAGTTGTCTTAGGTCCTTGCATTACTAAGAAGAGTTAAGTCTGTTATAGTCATCGTACAACCTCTTAATACAAGCTCTTAATAAGAACTTGTTGATTTGTTGACTCATCATTGCTACTGCTTTTACCACTAGGTTATGGGAATACTTAGCTATCACTAGCAGTTGTACTAGGGTGCGATTCAAACAAAAACTTCCAAAGAAACCACCAAGAAGAAATAGGGAGTGGAAAGAAACTGTAGATGAGCTTTCATATAGGTGTCTTGCTTGTTATCCTTTTCACAAATCCATAGAATATCATAAATGGGAAGGAGCTTTGTAGAATGACTAGTACAACCCACTCCCTTTATGGATGTGGGACCTGAGGCCCAATGACTACCTAGTTTCACATACCTATTAAGTGAGAAAGCTGGAAATAGAACCCAGTTTTCCTGATTCCCTATATGATGCTTTCTATTCTTCTGCAATTCTCTCAACAGTCTTGAGTCCTCTAAGACTTTGGACATATAGGCCAATGCTCATTTTCACACCTGACTTAAAGTGATGGATGAAGGGACATATGAGGAAAAGTAAAAGGGTTGTTATTCCTTAGCCTATAGAAGAAGGACAAAGAGAAGATAAATTCAAACTAATCTGATAGATTTGAAAGCTTTAAAGCATCAGATAAAGTCCATTGCTTCCCACCAAGAGCTCTAATTACAGGCTCTGGACCTCGGGCAACTTCATCTCTATGTGTCTAAGTCTCCTCGTCTATAAAATGAGGAAGCCAGATTAAATGATCTTTAAGAGCCCTTCTAGTTTGAAAACCATGATTTTAGCCCTATTTCTGACACCTGCTAACTATGTGGCCTTGGGCAAATTACCTCATCTCTCCAAGTCTCAGTCTTTTCAGTTTGGAAGATAAGGAGATTCAGAGTTGATGATTTCTTTAATGTCTGTTCCAATTCTATCATTCTATCAGATTTTGATTGCGCCAGGTGGGATAAAGTCCAAGCATTGGCTCAACCACTCAAAGATTATTTGGTTTGGGGCCAAAGGATTTAGGAAAGGACCCCTGCTTTTTATGCAAATAGTCCACCTCGTGGATTAACTTGGAAGTCAAGTATGTTCCTTCAAATTTTACAAACAAAATTATCATATCTTCCAGTAATGAAACTGGAAAATTTGGAATGAAAATGGAATTGAATGGAAAATTTCTTCCAGTGAAGAAATAGGTTTACATGCAGCAAGAGGGAGTTTGGCGAAAGCCAAGAAAAAACAATTTCCAGTATAATGAATGACATCCCATAAAGCATGTTCTGAGTTCCTCTTCCTGATTCTGGTCAGCTATGTGGGAGCAATAGACTGTGTTTCTAGACATGCGATAACCCTGTGCTGATAGAAATTGGTATGTTGATATGATGTGGAATCCTGAATGACCCCTTGTTCCTACCTCTACCCTGGGACACTGACAGGCAGCAAGGTACTTAATAAATTAAAAGAAGCAGTTTTTTTGTTTGTTTGTTTGCTCTCTCTGCTTTTTCTATGTGGCAAGTAATGTGCTCTGTCTCTAAATTCCCTGTAAGGAAGATTGGGGGAAAGGATTGGAAAAGGAATTTATAGAACACCTACTATGTGCTAGGCACTATGCTAAGTGCTTTACAAATATTATCTCATTTGATCCTCATAATAATCCTGGGAGATATTTTCCTTATTTTAAAGTTGAGGAAATTGAGGCAGAAAGAGGTTAAGCAACTTGCCCAGGGTTAGACAGGTAGTCAATGTCTGGGGCTGGATTTGAATCCAGATCTCTCTGACTGCAGGCCCAGTGCCTAATCCACTGTAGCACTTGGCAGACTTAATATGGAATATGGTCTGTGTTCTTCCCTTCTCCCCCTGCTGCCACTCCTATGTGGATTATGGATTCAACAAGGTGAGCTTGTACTTGGGCCCAGGGCTGCCCTTCCTGCTTTGTGTTTCCTCTCGATTATGTGACTGAGCAACAATCTCAAGGTGGAGTTATCTAGACTTGAAGGTGACTTTGTGAATTCAAGAGACCTGGAGATCCTGAATCCAATGTTGGAAGCTGTCACAAGGAGAATTTTTTCAGTGGAGAATATGAAGTTTAGTTCAAACCTGACATGTTTCACAGGAAATATGTACCATGAGTTGTTTAGAGGGGAAAGAGTCAAAGTAAAATACCTAATCAGCCATACTATATATTGCTTTCTTATCTGATGATGTTTAAGAATCAGCCACCCAAGAGGTTATAACAAAATTACAAATCCTATTTTAAGTCATTCTGTTACTGTTTGCTGTATTTTTATGTTTATCATCTTTTTGGAAATTGTAGACATAAGCCATAACCTAAATTCTAAACATATTTTCCTCTAGGGCAGGGCTTTAATGGTGTAAGAAAAAGGAAGCTAAATTCTCTTTTTAAAAGCTAGGTTGCCTCAGTGTAGAACCTGGTCCTAAGTACATGCCTGGGTCCAGACCAGGGAATGGAAAAAGTAGCCCAGCTCCCATGATCTCAGCAATGGTTGTCTTGAGGTTAAACCAGTAATAATAATCAAGAAATGAAATAAATAAAGCAAGAAACTGAAACATCTGTCCCTGAAGATCTTTAGAAATAGGCTATACTGGATGGCTATCTGTGAAATGGAGCACCAGCCCTAGAATCAGAAGGACCTAAGTTCAAATCCGGCCTCAGACACTTAACACAAAAATAGTAGCCATGTGACCTTGGGCAAGTTACTTAACTCCAATTGCCCTACTTTCCCCACCTCCAAAAAAAAAAAAAAAGAAAGAAAAAGAAAAAAAAAACAGGTTATACAATGCTCTGGCAGCTATAAACCATCATATAGATAGGAGGTTGGCCCAAATGACACCTTGAAGTCTGTTTTAGGTTTATGATTCAAAAAAACCTAATGCATGAGTTTCAAATGTAGCCTTCTAGTAGAACTGGATTACTTGGAAAGGCAACCTGGTATAGTGGAAAGAATATTGGCCTTTGAGTTTTCGAATTTGGATTCCATCCCAACTTCTAAGTTGCCTTCCTCTTTTAGAATGTAAGTACCTTAGGGACCAGTCATCTTGACTTTTGTCTTGCCACTGGACTTAAATGACTCTAGAGGAGTGAGGCTAAGGATTTTGAGAACCTCTGCTCCACTTAAAGCCAATTCATCCACAAGTCAAGATATTACCCTTGTAATGCCATTGGTTGGTCATCTTATAGAATGAAGGATAAAGAACAACAACAAACTTTAGGGCAGGACTCATTATGTGTTTTGTATTTGCATATCCAATGCTTAGCATAGCGTCAATAATGAATCCCATGAAATGGTCATATGATTCAAATTTACACTATTCACAGTTATAATTTATATGTAAAATGTAGCAACTGGTTCCAACCCAATGGAAATATGTAATGAAAATTCAAATAATGTTACTGTTTCACAGGATTCATTATTCTCTCTAATTGGAGTCTGGCTGCATGTCTTACTAAGTATATTCATCACCATCAGAAGACTTGAATTCAGTATCATAAACCAGAGTTTCACAATATCTCCGAGTTGGAAGGAACCTTATAGATCATCTAATCTAACTCAGACCTGCACAGAAACCCCCTCTATAATATATGCTAACAAGTGGTCATCCAGCCTGGTTAAAGCCTCCATAAATGAGGGAATGCATGACCTCCTGAACTGACTCAAACTGTAACTGTCTCTTAAAGCTTCTCACATGGATTCAGAAGATGCCTCTCAAGGGAGAGTGCTTAGTACGCTACAGTGATGTCTAATGTGACCCTTCTGCTTAGGTAGCATGGTTAAATAAAAAACCCAGCTGTGTTTGTGCTTGAACCCTTGCAGGACTGAGTCAGGAGCACCCAGGAGAATTTTCATTTTAAGTTCAACAAATCCCAGGAAAATGTAAAGCTTACAAGATGGACTAATTTCATTTCAATATAATTCCATCTTATGTTCAATATGCTTGGCTTTATTAAGCTTTGTCATAAACTCTGGGACAACTTCCAAATTTAGACTTGCACAATTATTTTTATTGGTGTGTTAACTAAAAATGGTATATGCATAAATTAAGGTACTCTTACTTCATCTTATGAGCTAAAAACCAACTTTTAGGTGATTTATAGTCATTTTAACCCTGTAAATGAGTTACAGGAAATATAGGTTATGAGTCCTGATCATTGCTTTTTAAATCCAAGTAGGGATCTGTCTAGAGCAAAGGTTTCTTAACCTTTTTTTTGGTCATAGGCTTCTTTGGATATCTGGTGAAATCTATGGACTCTTCATAATAATATGTTGCTGCTTATTTTCACAATCGAAGGAAACACTATTTCAATTCAAGGTTTAATTAATATATATGTATGCATGTATTTTAATACATAAATGGATATATGTACATACGTATCTATTTTTCTGATCTAAGATCACAGACTCCTTGAAATCTATTGATCCTCAGTTAAGAACCCCTGGTCTAGAATACCAAAAAGTTCACAATTTCTTGTGAACTTAAGTTCCAAATATTCAGGAGGAAAATCACAAAAAAGTGACCTAGTTCATGTTCAGACTTGAAACCATCTAAATCATGTAAAGTAAGTCCTATTGCACTCAGTGGGAGCTCAGCAAACTTGGAGTTGGAAAGTTTTAATTGCTATGGGGAAAAAATCCTTTCAAAGATTTTTCTTCGACATGGGCCCCTTGGAAACCTTTCATAAGGGAATTGTAAAATATTTATGCAACTCAAAGCATAGAGAGAAAGATGTGAGGTAAGGAGGAATGGAGGGAAGAAGAGAGAGACAGAGAGGAGGAAATAGAGGAGAGGAGAGGAGAAGAGGAGAGGAAGAGGAAGAGCTCAGAGTTGGGGGAGGGAAGGTCACTGTTTTCTCAGTCCTAAAAACAGAGCTAACCCTTTATTCTTCCTCTCCAACTCGGCCTCAGAACAATGGCTTTT
The DNA here is from genome assembly GCA_011680675.1 of Gymnobelideus leadbeateri. Taxonomy (NCBI): domain Eukaryota; kingdom Metazoa; phylum Chordata; class Mammalia; order Diprotodontia; family Petauridae; genus Gymnobelideus; species Gymnobelideus leadbeateri. The sequence continues at coordinate 45,839 of WOXC01007672.1, forward strand.
CCACCTTTCACATCATTATGGTTCTGTTTACCATTTCCATACTTCCATCTAACTTTCTTTTACTCTTCCAATTTTGGTGAAATCACAATCATCCAATTCTTGCCTTCTACATTCCATTCTATTCTTAGGAACTGGAAGGCTCAGGGAGAACATTTGCTGGAACACATGTCATACTGGTCTTTACTGCTGCAGGGCTTGCTGTATGAGGAAAAGCAGTCTAGCTTCTTAGCACTTTTCTTTTTTGAGGGGGGAAGGCAGGGCAACTGGGGTTGAGTGACTTGCCCAAGGTCACATGGCTAGTAAGTGTTAAATGCCTGAGGTCTGATCGGAACTCAGGTCCTCCTGACTCCAGGGCCAGTGCTCTATTCACTGTGCCCAAGAAATCATGGGGATGATTTATACTAGTTTAGTGTCCATTATCTGTAACTCAGGAGACTGGGTTAGCAGAGATAATTAAAATTCCCAAGCCATGGCCAAACTGCACCTTAGCCCATCACTTCGTCCTTCTCCTACACTAAGCTTTTAATGGAATTGTGAACAGTAATGGAGGTTTCAGCTTTACCTCCCCAGCAAGGTCTTTGTCTACCTTCTGTCAGAGGTACTAATAAGCAGGAAAATATACAATATGTCCCCTAGCAATGAAGAGGAGAAAAGAGCCTGAATTATCCATTTATTTGGCTATTGCCATACTTTCATGGATCTAGGATCTCATTAGCTTAAGTTTCCTTTCCACCAGGAGAGATAAAATACACATTTTTTTTTTCCATCATGCACAAGCCTTGTCTATTTCTTTCCATAAATCCTCCATAGAGAATCTGGAGACCTTCTGTGGCCTCTTTAAATATTCAGATTATCCATCTGTTACTTCGTACTCTTGCTATTTTGACATGTCTTTGGTGTCACTTCTATAGTGCAAATCTTCATTGGTAATATACTGAAATCTATTTATGCATGCCATGGATTGTTCCACTTTCCTTTATGTCAACATCAATTTTGTTGTTTTTTTCCCTGAGCTTATGAAATCTCTGATCTACAGTTAATAAAGCACAGCTAAATCTATATCTCATTTTGGCATGGAGGTGAGCCTGGGTTCCTAGAGGCTATTTGAGCAGAGCACAAGATTTGGGAATTTCTAATGTACTGTTGGTGGAGTTGTAAACTGATCCAACCATTCTGGAGAGCAATTTGGAACTATGCCCAAAGGACTATAAAACTGTGCATACCCTTTGATACAGTAATACAACTGCTAGGTGTAAATCCCAAAGACATTCCAAAAAAGGTAAAAGGACTTATTTGTACAAAAATATTTATAGCAGCTCTTTTTATGGTGGCTAAGAATTGGAAATCAAAAGAATGTTCATCAGTTGGGGAATGGCTAAACAAGCTGTGGTATATGATTTTAATGGAATATTATTGTGCTATAAAAAATGACAAGCAGGATGATTTCAGAAAAAATCTGGAAAAACTTAAATGAACTGATGCATTGTGAAGTGGATAAAACCAGGAAAACATCATACACAGTAACAGCAATATTGTTCAATGAAGAACTGTGAATGACTTAGCTATTCTCAGCTATACAATGATCCAAGACAATCCCAAAGGACTAATGATGAAGCATACTATCTGCCTCCAGAGAAAGAATTGATTTGGTTGAATACAGGGGAAGCATGCTATTTTTCACTTTCTTTCTTTTTTCTTTTATTTGAGTCTTCTTGTACAAAAGTGACTAATATGGAAACGTTTTATATAATTGTACATGTATAACTGATTGTTTGCCATCTCAGGGAGGAAAGGAGAGAGAGAAGAGTGGATGGAATTTGGAACTCAAAACTTTAAATAAAAATGTTAAAAAATTGAAAAAAAAAGATTTGGGAGTTTCTACCAAGGAGGTTTTGAGTTGAGTCCCAGTGACAGATTGTGTCTGCTGTCTAAGGACCAGCCTAGCTAAATGTAGAGACAAAATGCTCATCACCAGAAAGTTGGGCAGTAGGTGATGAATTCTTTGGCCAGTTACCCAATCCACAAACTAGGTAAAGTCTAGAGTAATTGAGATGAGGATATATTATGGCCCCCACAACTTACAAGGTTCAAAGCAACCCAGTACCACAAAAATTTTTAGACCAGGTGACATGTGTTACAGTATTCCCACAAATACGTTGGAAACTTTTAGTCTCAGGGCAGCTTAAATAGCTATAATTCAATTAACAAAATCCCACTAATCATATAGGCTTTAAGACTACATAGTTCAATTATAGCACCATTTAAATTATGCCAAAATTTCCTTTTCAAGTTAACCTCAAGTTAAATGAATGCTGTCTAAAATACGTTGATTTCCCCTCACTTTCTACATCCAACCATTCACTTGCATTATACTGTCCCAAAATTGTTAGATTCCTTGCCCTATTCAAAAACTCCATTACAGATAATAATACAACGTAATTCCTGCCTGTCTAAGGCCTATAGACCAGTGGTGTCAAACTCAAATGGAAATGGATTCCTGTGGGCAGCATATTGACTTAGAAAACCACAAGCTAACATTATCTATGATGTAGTGTATTCTTATTTATCTTGTTAAACATTTCCCAATTACATTTTACTCTAGTTCCATTAGTTTTTTTTATGACCTTTGGCCTCAAGTTTGACACCTCTGCTATAAAGAACTTTGGTGAATGGAAGTTCTTATCAGAATAAAAAAATTTCAATATATTTAATTCAATTCAAATAGTACTTTTTAAGCCCCTTACTATAATTTATGTAGTACTTTAAGGTTACTTCCTTCACTAAAACCCCTAGGAAGTAGTATGTGCTTAGCATGGAGCAAGGTACTATGGTGGATATAAAAGAAGTAAAAGACAGTTTCCTGCTGTCAAAGAATTTACAACCCTAAATTAAGACTAAATTCAAATATACATATACATATGTACATAATATATTTATTCAGTACCTACCTGCATGACTTTAGGCAAGTCACTTAACCAACCTGGGCTTCCAGTTCCTTACCTATAAAAAAGGGATTGAACTGGATGATTTTTAGTATTCCTTCTATCTCTAAATCTATGTTCCTATAATTTCAATATGTGTAAGGCAGCATTGTGTAGTGGAGAGAAAGCCTCAGAATTGGTTTCAAATTTCAGATATAGATTAGCTTTGTGATTCTGCTCAAGTCCCTTAACCTTTTAGTGCTCCTGGCTCCTCTTTAAGACTGTAATTTGTAGATCAGCTTGCTAATCTGATAAGTAGGAAGAGTTTCCTTACCTAATGTTCCCCATATCAATGAAATCTTAAATCCCACCCAAAACCCAAAACATTCAAAGCAGGTGTTGAGAATATAAAGATGGGAACAAAATGTCTCTTTACTTGAAGGAATTTACATTCTCCTTGGGGAAATCAGGGAAGAGAGAGGGAGAAAGGGAATGCAACACACAGAGAGATAAATAAATATAAGTCATTTGAGGTTCAAGAGTGGGTTATCCTGTGGGAAAGAGTTCTGGATGTGGAGTTAGAGCAATTCAGTTTGAAACTTGCCTCTGTTACCTGTGTGACCCTAGGTAAATCCTTTAATCTTCTGGAATCTCAGAGCCATCACATATAAAACGAGGAGGCTGAATAAGATAATTTCTAAAGTACCTTCTAGCTCCAAATCTATGACCTTTAAACTAAGAAAATCAGGAAAGGAAGGCTTCATGGAGGATGTGGCACCTATCAAGTTTTAAAGGGAGACAGAGGGAATCCTTAAGCCTGAAAATTTGGGGAGGCCATATATTTAATAAAAGCATGTATGTATACCTTGAGCAGAATCTCCCAAATTGGATTTGGGAGCACATGTTGTTCATGAAGGAGTTAAGCAGGAACTACTAGGACCTAGTAATTACTAATTAAGCAGGAGTTAAGCAGTAACTACTAGGACCTAGTAATTACTAATATTACTAGTAATTTCTAGTTCTAATCCTAAATCAGAAATGACCTTGTCCCTGGGTCAGTAGGGAGGGAGTCTCAAAGACAAATTAAATGCCTGTAGACACTCTACATAGCTGTTCTGTGTGCTAAATAAAAAATAAAAAAAGACAACAACTAAAAACAAACAAAAAAACATGACTCTTCCTCTGGAAAGAAAATAAAAAACAAAAAAACAGCTGACCATAATCAAGGTTCTGGAAACTGACAGACTCTCATCATGGGGGGAATGTCATTGAGAGATTTCCCCTAGTCTGACACTGGATGTGTGAAGGTCCTGCCTAAAAGAGCTGAAGCTTAAGCCTCCTTGATCTGAGCATAGAATCTACTTCTCTCTTTTTTTTTTTTTTGAGAGGAAGAGGTGGAACCTCAGTTGCAGATACCAATTAAAGTCATAAAGTAGAACCAAAGAGGAACTCCACAACCATGTGTTCAGTAAAGTAATGCCTATCAGCTAACAGGAGACCAAACGACCAAAACCTAGCAGAGGCCACATACATGCCAGCAAATGTCCCTTAAAACCTATTGAAACAGTTGAAAATAAAATTTAAATTAAAAACCTATAGGAAGCAAACCCAAAGGGAGCAATGTGATGACAATACCAGATGATAACAGAAGTCCCATAATGGTGGAGGTATGAGTTATACCTCCGCTTGTATATACCTCCCTTCAGCTATGTCTCCTCCACATAGGATGTAGGGTTCAATTTTCCCACTGATAGTATGTGTTTTTATGAGAGATTGTGGTCTCCCACAGGTTCATAGGGCAAATGTTCCATTGTTACTTTTACTGTCATGTTGTTTCATGAAATACCTTTGATTTGAATTAATTTTATTCTCTGACTAGTAGAATGAAACATTTGTGAGCTATGCCTTTGGGTGGATGTGGACCCACAGAGTTTTAATTTGGGGTAGTTTATCTGGAAGCAGGGTGGGATAGTATATGTATAAGTTGGGAAAAGACCCTCAAGTACTACAAAGATAAGGAATCTGAAAGGCAGAGATGAGGAGCAAATGAATTTCAGGTCTTTGTGGAGGCATGGAAGTGGGAGATGGGAGTCTGAAGACCAGCTAGTGGTCTAGTCTGTCTGGATGGTGGATTGTGTGAAAGGGAGTAATATGAAATAAGATGGGAAATATAGGGTGAGGCCAGATAGTGGACATCTTTAAATACTCAGCCTAAACCTTTGCATTTTATCCAGGAGGTAATAGGGAGCCATTAAATACTTTTGAGTTTCTGGATGTTATGGTCAAACCTATGCATACAAAACAGATAAATCTGTCAACATTAAATAACTTCTAGCTTAAAATGTTTAATAAGAATAAAGAGTATACATGAACAAAATAACAGAAGTTAGCTCTTAGATTGGGCAAAGTTAAGAATATGTGTTTTAAATGCATAGTAGCTTCACAGGTGGCAATTGACAAACACAAGCCTGTTGTGAAAACAGTAAATTAGGACATATTATGACTAAAGATATTCTTACAAAATAGGGATGGAGGACTAAAGTACACGTAGGGTGGTGCATTGGTTAGTTTTGCATGGGATCTAAGTTCACTTTGCACTAAAGACACACACAGATCCTTAACACCAAATTATATTTCTGGGTTTTGTTTTTTTAGCTTTGAGCTCTTTTGAACTGGTGAAAGTCCACAGATACTCCAGAAATTCTCTTGCTTTGAAAAGAGTGGAGTTTTGTCTCTCAGAGTCACAAGAAAGATGGGGCAGTATGGAAAATTTAAATCACTGTTTTTCTCCATGGTCATTAATCTCACATTTCTATACTCAAATAATATTTTATTTTTACTCAACATAAGCATCTTTCTTCCCTCTCAGATGCTTACTGTTTGACAGTGTCAGGAGACAGATGAAAATGACTGAAAACTCATCTATCCCCATTGGATTTGGAAAAGTGCTGGCAAATATCATAGCTGGAGTCAGTTCTGGTATTGGAGCAAAAAAAAAGAAAACTCATATAAACCAGGTCAAATGGACAAAGGAGACATTTGACTCATAGTTTCTCTCAAAAGGGTGGTGGAAAGCAGCTCTCAGTCCTATCAGTCTCTCTCTGGTATTTCTGTCTTGGTCCCCTTGACTCTATTAAACAATGTTCATTCCACAGTTCTTTATTGAGCGCCTACAACATGGAGAGAGAATGCTTTGGGGTGATATAAAGATTCCTGCCCTCAAGAAGTTTAGAATTTAGTAGGGAATTAGGACACAAAGACAAAATTGTAGTGGATATTTTGCTGGAATTCCAAGTCAGGAAGACCTGAGTTCAAATACTGTTTTCTTAGACATTTAAAAGGTGTGGAACCCTGGGCAAATTAATTAACCTCCTTCTGCCTATTTTTTTTTCATCTGTTAAACTGGGATAATTATAAAATCTGCTTCCCCAAGTGGTTTGTTAGGATAAGATGAAATAATATATGTAAAGTATCTTGATTACCTTAAATATTTATTATTATTATTAAATTATTATCAAAGACATACAAAAGAAGTGACTTATGAGATTGGAAGGGGGTTCCTCACAGGCGGAGTGACATATCAGGGAAGGCCTCATGGAGGTGGCATTTGAGTTGGTCTCTAATGGAATAGCAGGAATACAAAACATATGAAAGAGAGAGAATTTTGTGAACAGGTAACAGCAAGACAATGTCAGGTGAAGAGGGCAGGGCACAAAGAATCCCAGTTTGGCTAAAGTTTGGAGGGGAGAAATGTGTGATAAGGTTGTGAAGGTAGTCTGACCCTTGAACAAGGTAGTGGTTCTAACAAGGCAGAAGAGGGTTTCTTTGATGGGAGGGGGGAGGCATTTGGGATGAAGAGGGAGGGAAAGAAGAAGCTTTGGAGAGGGAAAAATGCAGTAAGTTACAGTTCCCTATGCTCAGTAGCTCCTTTTGACTTTTTTGGGAAAATAATGCAGTCATTGCTTATAGGCTCCACCTCAGAAGTAATGGAAAAAAGCAGTGGGGGTAGAGGGGGAGTAGAGGTGGGGGGGGGGGTAGTGTTGAAACTGTTCTCTCTTCCATAGATACTTTATTGCTCCTGTAGCTGAAGGCACAAAGTAGCTAGTAATATCTTATTCCTCTAGGACCCCCCCCAGCTCCCTGCTGTGTCCTCCTGTGTCCTCAGAATGTTTCCTCATGCTCAAGTTGCCCATGTAAATCAATCCCCTTTTGTGCTGGGATGCCTACAATGGGGATGGTTTTTCTTTATGAGTTACACATTCAGCCCACATGGGGCGGCACATGAAATATCTGCTGAAATTTTTTTTTTTTACTTTGTGTGTAGGGACAGGACCTCCTGTCTGTTTACACAAGGACAGAAGAAAAGTCTGAGGAAGGTAAAAGGGTCACTGGGCCCATTATGCTGTCCCTTTATGTTTTTCTCCTGCTATTTCCCCTCATACATCATTGTCCTCCTGGAAACTCATCGAAATCTCTGGAGACTTTGCTATTTTTCCTCTAGTAAGGCCCCTTTTAGGGAACTATTTTAAGCTCATTATGTTCTGGGCTAGATCTTTTTGCTGAAATTTTGCCTTTGCTCCCGATTTTCTGCCCATTTGGGCTGTCCCTTTGTTGTAGGACCTATGGGGAATGTTTGCATTCTTGCTGGTTGTGGAAAACCTAGCAGTAATCTTAGCCTGCACATATTTTTATTCTGAAAGTTGTGAGATAATTTATTTTGCATTCCTTCAGCATGAGCCATCATCCCTTTTCCACCCCTCACAAAGGGCAGTGTGGACTAGCATTGCTTCCCGAATGCATCTCCACAGGCGAATTCCCAGGGAAGTCTGAGAATCTGGCCCTTTTATCTCCAAACTGCTTTCGCTGCCGTCCTGTGGGGGTCGGGTTTTTGCTTTGGTTTTGTTTGGGTTTGGGTCTTTGGCTAAACACCTTTAATTGATATCCTCCACTACTTCCCAGCTCCCACATTATTTATTCTAACTGTGTTGATTGAAAAGCAATGTCAGTCACATAGGTCACAGTTAGTTCAGGATCTGGTGAGAATTGTTAGCAAGGGTGCAGAAAAGGAAATGGACCAAGGAGGGGAACAAGATCAGAGAGCAGAAACAGTTTTGCCTTGAACAGTCTGCTCTGCTTATTTAGTGCCCTGAGAACAAAGTTCCCCCCCCCCTCCAAAGGAAGTGGAAAGAAGGTTTGGATCAAGCTTCTCTGTTTCCTTTCTTTTCATCAGGGTGGATTTGGTATCCATAGACAACTTCTAGATTTAGCCACCACGTCAGCACTTAAGGCTTACCTCAGTTTCATTATCATTTGTATTTAGAAGGGTCTACTACTGAGGATCAGGCCCCATGCTTCCCTGGCATCCTCAGAAAGTTGGCAGAATTTGAGGGAGGAGCCCAGAACACTTGTTAGAACCCTTTGATAACTTTTGGGAGCATATGCACAGAGTGGGCTTGCATGGGTTGGTTGTCATCTGAGCCATTAGTGGGAATACCACATTGATGAGACCATACATTGATTGTATTCCACTGGGGATTAAAGTAGGGAAACAACTTGAGCAACATATCTAAACTGTAATTGATTGAAGGATTTTGCTTAGTTACTACCTCCTATTTAGTAAAAAACCGAACAAACATTTATTAAGTACTTACTATATACCGTGTACTCTTTACTGGGGATTTAAAGAAAGCTAGCTCCCTGCCCTCAACAAGCTCACATTCTAATGAAAGAAACAGCATGAAAAAAAGCATACATGTAGGACAGAAACAGTATTAATGGAAAGTATTCTAATGGAAAAGGAATTAGTAGTGGGGGGAGGGAGAAGAGGAAGGCCCTTCTGCAGAAAGTAGAATTTGGATTGAGTCTTGAAGGAAACCTGGAAGCTAAGGTGAGGTGGGAGCAAAAGAAAGAAGGCTCCAGACAAAGGCCAACTTGAACTTATAGGTAGAAGATATAGCCTGGACTAGTGATTTTACTGGACTCCCAGATGATGAAATTCCCTCAACCAACACAGGTCAGCATCGTATCTATATCTGATACAGTCTTTGATGAGAGTTGTCTAGAACACTGAGAGGCTAAGTAACTTGTCTGGTCTACACACAACCAGTATGTACCAGAATCTATGTCTCCTTGGCTTCCAAGGTAGACTCTCTATCCATTATATTATGTTCTTTCTAACAGGGAACCTATTTTTAATTTTTAAAAATGATATATGCCCCTTTGGAGAGCACGATGATAACTTTTCAGTGAACTGGCTGATAATATGTGACATGGCATTCTACCACTCCATGCCATATGTACTTTCTTCTTTTCTCTCATTCATTCAATTCTTTCATTTGCAAAATGGTGCTTCTTTCTATTTAGGACAATTTCATTTATTGAAAGGGGAAAGAAAGAAAAGTTTGTGAGAAACAGTTAAAAAGTCACCTTAAAAAGAAAAGCCGGGCATCCAGAGTAAAAGGTGGCCAGTGTCCTGTTTCGCAGAATTTAATTTACACATGCCTAATATGAGGACTTTCAGAATGAAAGCTCAGAAACCCCATATCTACCACTGTGTAGTAACTATGTAACAATTCTGTATTGCTTGGCTAAGACTCGTCTAACAGAAATGTAGATTTTGTTTCATCATAAGAAAGAGATAAGTCATTTAATACGAGACGACATGGACAACACAGAAGTATTGGTCAAGACCAGATCTCTAAACTTCAAGAATAAACCTTTAAGTGGGTCTGAGAAGTGTGGTAAGAGTCAGGTCACAGGAGGACCTCAGAGTCTGTACTGCTACCTGATGCTCTAAGATATATTGGAGAAAAAAAAAATCTACTTCGAAGAACTGACTGGAGAAAAGGCTTTGCTTCTTAGAAAAGCTGAAAGGAGGAAAGGTTCTTTCCTGCTCTGTCATATACTTCCTGAGAAATGCAAACATCTCAGAGACCAACCAAGGCAGAAGGTCTGTAAAAGCACTTCTTCAGAGTCTAGCCCAAGGAGCAGACCTGGAAAAGCTCTGCAGTTCCCAGGCTTAGGGTATCTGGTTTTTCTTAAGGAATTTAACAGCTCTCTTGAATGCCAGAAGAGGTATGACCCAAACACAGTATGAAATCAGAAAGGCTGAGGAGAGAAGGAGGCCAATTGTCAATAAACTATTATTCTGACTGTCCCTAAGGGAAACCAGGGACATCAAGGCCTACAGTTCATAGTTGCGAGTTATTCCAGGAACATGTGTCTCCTATTCATGTACTTTTATATTATGGCTTTGTAAGTTTGTACCTACTTTCCCCTATGGACACTATGTACATGGGTGGGAGAACATGTCCCAAATTTATGAGTGGGATATTATGTCTGATTGATTTAATGGTATCATCTTGACCAACTTGTTAAATGGCTAATATGCCAATGGGGCTAATGAGTCACAGTTATGAGTCACAGGAGTGTATTTTCCTCCCTTCCTCCACCAGGGTCAACCTAGGATCCTAAGAATGGATTACAGTAGTGTGGCCACTCCACTTGGGAAACCCAGATTTGCCAACATGAGTACAGGTTGGGAGAGAGAGCCAAATACAGACCAAAGGGAAAAGAAGGGAGAATAATGGGTTTTTATAGAAATAGATGGGAGGATAAAGGGTATTTAGCTTACCGTACTATGTGTTTAACAAATACTTATTATATAGCTGTTTATAGGGCAAGTTCTATGGTTTCTACCTTCATAGAGCACCTTTCTTTTTCAGCAATTTTCTATTTTCTTCTCTCTTCTCTCCACCTTAACTATGCCTTAGGTTTACTAGTATTTCTTGAGCCATTCCAAGAGTAACATGAATCAGGTTGCTGACTCTGGGTCCTTTAGGATATCTCAAGCTATTGGTGGTTAGACAGTGACTCAGAGAAGCAACTGATTAGGGGGGAAATGCCTAAAGCTTTTACACATATAATCAGCCTGCAAATTCCCCCATAATTGCCAAGGACAAACAGAGGGATAACCTCTTTCCTGTTCCTTAACACAACCTTCAGGCTTGCCTTTTGGAAAAGCATATTGGGATTCACAGTCAGAGGATCTGGATTTGAGCCCCACTTCTGATGCCTACTGTTTTTGGGCAAATCATTTATTTTGCCTCTGTTTCCCCATCTGTAATTGAAAGTTTAAGATTAGGTGATCTTTAAGGTTCTTTACAGTTCTGAATCTGTGATTTTTTTCAGTTTCTATTCTTTTGTTAACTATATTTTGACGTTTAAGTTGATTCAACCTCTAAAAGATTTTGGGGATGGGAGAAAGGGATTGTTTTGGAGCCTGGAATTAGCTATTCTGCCTATGCTGTGCTGTTAGCATTTGGGATTATAAAAGGTTCCTGATCATCATCCTACAGAATGATTTCAGGAATGTCTTTAGTTACTAAAGTTTCTTTCAGAATTATTTTTGTTGGGGGTGGTAGGTTAGGTTTCAATAGCTTCAAAGACTAATCTTTATTCATAGGAAATACTTTTTATTCAGCCCCTCTCCTTAACTGATTGCTATCCCTTACTCAATTTTGCCATTGGGCTCCACAAAAGGAAGGATTGAAATGTCAGAATTTGGGGTAAATGTTTTTTTGATTTAGGTTTTTTTTTTCCCATACCTGAATTTTAATGTATGTATATGGGAAGGAGAGAAGGAAACCCCTGTGTCTTGCAAAGATGTCAATTTTTCAATGTATGTATGATCTCATCAGTGTGGGAAGTTCTTTGCATCATTATAGACTGTAGTTCATTGATGTATTATCATTTTGTACAAGAATGTCCATAGATTTGTATATATCCTCCCCAGAAGGTCCTTCCTTCCTGAAGGCCACCTACCTGATTCACTGGGGAACTGGTTCTTTTCATAATTTGTGGGTGCCCATGTAGCATTTGTCTCCCTATTATCTCTAATTCTAATTATATGATCGGTCAATTGATGTCCCTGATGATATCTTAGGAGAACAGGATCACAAGTACTTTACTGAAGGGTCAAACACCAGTACTATGTAGGTAACATTCCCCAGTGAAGCCCAAGTCAAATTAAAATGTAACTGGGAAATATTTTTAAAAATAAATAAAAATACAACAGAACATAAATAATGTTAACATGTGACTTTCTAAGTTAATATGTAGCCCTCAGGGATCCTTATGTACCATTTAGTGACCCTGTTTCTATTTGAGAGCTATTGTCCATGGAGTCATGAAGACTCAGACATGGTTGAATGACTAAACAACAACAAAAGTGTCCTAATTCTCCCTTCACTGATGAAATCACACATCTGCTTAAAAGAACAATAAAAACCATTAAGCCAATAAAAACTTCCTAACCATTAGAGCTATCTTAAAATGGAATGACCCAATCATTTCAGCTTTTCAAGTAGAAGCTCATGATCATTTGCAGAGGTATCATAGAGGGGATTCCTCTTTCAGGTGTGCATTGAGCTAGGTGACCTCTGAGGTATGACATCAGAGGATACTACACCACTAAACTAGTACAACTTCCTTATTTTCCAGATTAGGAAACTGAGGCCTAGAGAAACCAAGTTACACAGCCAATGTGACATAGACAAGTCTCAGAGCCAGTATCTGAGCATGCCATATAGTTCCAAATCTAGTGCATTTTCATTGTTTAGGCCAAATGTACAAGTGCAAGTTATTATTAATATTAGGTTACATGCAGCCTACTCATACCCACTATATTTTTTTACATCATCTTTTGTGTTACCTGCAGTGGTATATATACACACAATAAGTACCTAAGAAATACTTATTTATTGAATGAATGAATGATGGAAAAAGGAAAAGAATGAAGAATGCAAAAGAAAATACTTAACTAATTTGTATGGTGTGATTTTTAAGTTTTGCTCTGGTATATAGTAATTACTTGATAGCATGACTCACACTTTCTTTTGAATTTGAGTTGTTCATCCTAAGAGCATTTGTGCTTAGGTGTCTAAGCATTAAATATAAAAAGAAGAAAAAACCAGCCCTGGGCAACGAAAACAGCATTTAATCTGTAGACGGGGAAAAGACCCTTCAATGAGAATTAATGAATTCTTCTGCCATTCTATCTCTATCTCTATGCTAGAGTATTGGCTAGAGTTATTAAATTCTCCCTGGTCAGAGGGACTGTTAGGTACACAAGGAAAAACCAATAACCAGTGCCATCTAGTGGTAATTAATTTTTATCTCCAGAGGATACGTGACCTCCCTCCATAGTGCTCTGTGGGTTTCCAAAATGAGAACTGGAAAATACATCTTTCATCTTTCTCTTTGCAGTACAGAAAGTGAACTGAGACTAAGTGGCAGAGCATATATGCAGACTGAAAAGTGCCTGGGCTGCTGCTGAGCTAAGTGGCTGGATGTGAGGTGTGCTTATTAGAATCAATGAGTCTAATTAAGTTTTGATAGGGCACCTCAGGACCCAAAGAAGCATTAGATATAAGCTGTGGCAAGGCAGTACTCAGCAGAGAGCTCTGTGTAGCCAAATCTATTTAATATAGCATGTACATGGAAGCTGTTTCTTAAGGATATAAGTTCAAGTTTCTCAGAAGACCAAGACATATTCTTCATAGATTCACATCATGTCTGAGATGAAGTCAGAGGTCACCTAGCCCAGTGCATACCTGAAAAAGGAATCCCTTCTATGATACCTCTGCTAATATTCATCAGCTTCTACTTCAAGATCTGAAATGATTGAGCCATTCCATTTTAAAATAGTTCTAATGGTTAGGAAGTGCTTTATTGTTATAGTTATTTTGAGCAAATGTGTGATTTCATGAATGAAGGGAGAATTAGGGCAGTTTTGTTGTAGTTCAGCCATTCAATCGTGTCTGACTCTTCATGACTCCATGGACCAGGCTCTTTTATCCTCCACTATCTCTCAGAGTCTGTCCAAGTTCATGTCCATTGTTTCCATGACACTATCTATCCATCTCATCCTCTGCCATCCCCTTTTCCTTTTGCCTTCAATCTTTCCTGACATCAGGGTCTTTCCCAATGAGTCCTGTCTTATCTTCTCAGATTAGAGCAGTAGCTACATGGTTAGAAATAAAGGAGATTGGAGAGATGCTATGGAGAAAGAAAGGACATGATTTACCAACTGATTTGGAGATGTGGAATAAGTGAGGGATGAAATGAAGATGATGCCAGACTTGTGGTACCTGGGGGCATAGAAAGATGACGGTGCCCTCAAAAGAAGCAGGGAAGTTTAGAAATCAGGCAGATGATTCTTCCAATGAAGACTGGCAACTTTTCTGCGCTCTACCTTAGAGATTTGCCTGGGGCGCTGAAAGATTAGGTGAATTGTTGGAGTAATAACCTGTATGGGTCAGAGGCAGCAACTTAAAACTGAATCTTCCTCACCTTTCCAGCAGGATCTCAAATTCGACACTTCTGATATACAATTGGATATGTTTCTTCCCCGAACTCAAGCCTACTTTCCCCCAAATTTCCATATTTCATTTGATAGGGCTACCATCCTTCCATTCAATCAGACTTGAAAGTTCAGCATCACCTCCAGTTACTCAATCTCACTCACTCTACCTATCCAAATCAGTCACCAAATCATGTCCTTCCTATCTCTATATTTCTCCAATATATCCCCTCATTTCCAATAACATGGCAAAGCCACCACCAGAATTCAGACTTTTATTACCTCTTGTCTAAATTATTATAATAGTCTCCTACTCGGTTACCCTAATCTAATCTGCCCTTCACCCAGCTGCTAAAGTGATTTTCCTTAAGGGCAGGTTTGATCATGTCCTTACCTGTTCAATAAATGAATTGAATTGAATAAATTCAGTGGCTCCCTGTTACAGATAGGATATAAGTTCCTCTGTCATTTAAAATTCTTTACAAACCTGCCCCATCCTGTCCAGCCATTCTAGCCAATAGCTGTTCTTCAGTCATGACACTCTTTCTCCCATCGCTTTCTTTGTAGTAGCTATCCCCCTACCTCTAATGCCTTACCTCTTTGCCTCTTCCTCTTAGAATTCCTAGCTTCCTTTAACTCAGCTAAAGGACATATTCCCATAAAGCCTTCTGGAATCCCCTCAGCTGGGAGTGCCTTCCACTCATACTCTATCTATTTTGCACATATTCATATTCTATATGCATTCTCTTCATTAGTTTGCAATCTCTTCAAAGGAAAGAGACTGCTCTTACACTTTTGGTTTTGTGTCCCCTGTGCCTAATACAGTGCTTGGCATATAGTAGATGCTTGATAAATGTTTGTTTATTGGTCTATTGATCTATTGTGAGGCCTGTTATCTTTCTGTTATACCACACTGCCTCTTAAATCCCATATATATAAAGCTTAAATCTATCAAAATCTTGCAGCAATGCTCTTATTCCTGGCCCTCTGGGGCAAACCAAAATAAGTCTAATCCTTACTCCACCTCAAGTGACATTCTTCTCTCCATCCCCACAAAATCTTCTCTTGTTCCAGGTTAAATATTGTTAGTCACTGGGGCTGCTAGGTGGCACAGTGAATAGAGCATTGGTTCTGGAGTCAGGAGGACCTGAGTTCAGATCTGACCTCAGACACTTAACACAAAAACTAGCTGTGTGACCTTGGGTAAGTCATTTAACCCTGATTGCCTTACCTTTTCTCCTCCAAAAAAAAGCTTAAAAAATATCTTTAGTTACTTCAATCAATCCATCATTGCACACTTTCCAAGCCTTTATCCATCCTGATTACCATGCCACTAGATAAAAATTTAAGATCATCAGGACTAAACTACATATAATTGAAGAGGCTCTTGTTGGAGGTGACACAATTTTAAGGGCATGGAAAGATTCGTTCTCAAATATTTGAATGATGCCTTAAAAATAGAGGATCTAGAAAGAGATGTCTGGGAATATGTCAAGAACTACCACCAATCCACGAGTCTACTTTGCGATCTCCATAAAATATTTACGAGAATAATCTACATACTCATCAAGAACATCCTTGATGAAGGTATGGGAATGCAACAGACAAGTTTTCACACTCAAAATTCTGTAACACATCTTTCCAGAGATGGAAGATATACCCTGAAAGGTATAGAAAATATAGGATCCGATAGTCCTTATTGTTTGCTGATTAGTTTTTAAAAGTCATTTTGGTAGAGAGTAGTAATAATAGCTGCCATTTATGTAGTATTTAAGGTTTGTAAAGTGCTTTACATATCTACATTGTCTCGATCAAAATAACAAAATCAGTAGGGCAAAATGCCACCTTGGAGGCTGTCTTTAAACAAAATCTGTTTCATGTATTTGGTAAAATCACACGATTTCTTGAAAGACAGAGCAGAGATAACTGTTCAATGACCCCCTTATCACTAATGTCAAGTGAGACACCAAACAGGGAGACATATGCCAGCCAAAGGTGTTTGCCACCATCATAGAAGATGTTCAGCACAGAGTCCAAATGGAAGAAGGATTCCCTATGTAGATTATAAGGTCCTCCGGCTGTTCCTGTTTGGATACAAAATTGTGCTGATTGGAATCAGTCCCAGAACATTGCAGAGACTCATAATGAGATCCATAACTATTGAAAGAAAGAAAGAAAGAAAGAAAGAAAGAAAGAAAGAAAGAAAGAAAGAAAGAAAGAAAGAAAGAAAGAAAGAAAGAAAAAAAGAAAGAAAGAAAGAAAGAGAGAGAGAAAAAGAAAGAGAGGAAAGAAAAGGATTTATGAAGACTCGGATGAGTCTCACAGCACAAGCTAGGTTTGTGTACCACTAGGGGGAGTATTCAATTGGGGAGACCACAGCACCATCTAAGTAATAATAGCAATGCTAATTTAAAGAGAGCTTTAAAGTTAAAGAATGTGGTGAGGGTAAAGGAGAGGTTCATATGAAATGCATTAGGAAAATATGAGGAGGAAAAAAACCACTTTCAGCTGGGGGAAATAGGGAGACAGGGTAGGCTTCAGGGAAGAGGTAGTACCTCAGATGATCCTTGAAAGAAAAGGGTTATGGGACTGCTAGGTGGTGCAATGGATAGAGCACTGACTCTAGAGTCAGGATGGACCTGAATTCATATCCAGCCTCAGATACTAACTCCCTGTGTGACCCTGGGTAAATCACTTAACCTTAATTGCCTCCTAAAAAGATTTTTTTTTAAAAAGGGAAAGAAAGGGGTTATAATAGGAAGAGATGGAAAGGGAGTCCTTTTGGTTCATGGGGGATGGTTTGCCTCAAATGCAAGGGTGTAGGAAATCCCAGAATGTGATTTTGGAGGAATGGATAGTATGGTATAACTAGAACACAAGCATCTGAAAGGCAGTAATGTAAAGTAAGGCTAGAAAGTTAGGATTGAACCATATTATAGAGAGCTGTAAAAGCCAGGCTGAAGAATTTCTATTTTATCCTATAGGTAATATAGATCCTGTGAAGGTTTTTGAGTAGGGGACTAATATGGTCAGTCCTGAACATTAGTAAGATTAATTGTAGATTTATTTTTTATAAGAACACTTCTTATGACAATGGGTTAGTCCTTTGTCCTATTAAAAGTCCTGATGCTTGTTTCACATCTCTTTTCCCACAGGAGACACAGTATAGCAATGAAAAGGATGCTAGATTTGGAGTGAGAAGATGTAAGTTAAAATCTCTGTTTTATGATTTACTGCTTGTGTGACCTTGGGCAAGTCACTTAATTTCTTTGGGTCTCATTTACCTTGTCTCTAAAAGGGGCTTGGACTAGATGACCACTAAGCTCCTTTCTTGCTCATGGCCTTTGGATGGGCTGTGAGTCACCAACTACAATCCTTTGTTAATATGGAGAAACACTGGGCCTTACCATCTGTTCTGCTCCATACCCTGTGGACCACTATGCCCTCCAAATGTCTAGGAATTAGCATCTGACCTGCTCATGTACCATATGGACCCCTGGGCTTTGCCATCTACCCTGTAGGAACACCCTTAGAACCACCAGGATGGCCCATATGTCCTGCAACTGGACCCTCCTAGATATGTTTTCTTCACTGATTAAATCTTGCAAAGTTATTGTCTGTCTTACATGAATAGAATGCACTCCCTTCTCACTTTTGCCTCTAGGAATCCTTCTCTTCCACTTTCTACCTGAAGCCTTTCCTGATCTTTTCAATGAATAATGCCCTCCCTTGTTTCTAACTATTTTGTATTTATTTCCTTTATAATTATTCTCTATACACTTACAAAGGTCCTTGTTGTCTCCCCAACTAGAATGTTAAACTCCTTACATGTAGGAATTATTTCATTTGCTGTATTTATATTGCTGTAGCCCAGCATAGAATAGGGTATACAGTAGGTATTTAAATGTTTGTTGATTTATTGATTAGTAAAGAATAAGTCCTTATTAGGTAACACAGTGGATAGAGTGCCAGGCCCAGAGTCAGGAATATTCTTCTTCATGAGTTCAAATCTGGAGTCAGACACTTATTAGCTCTGTTACCTTGAGCAAGTCATTTAACTCACTTTGCCTCAGTTTCCTCACCTGTAAAATGAGTTGGAGGAGGAAATGGCAAACCAGTCTAGTATTTTGCTAAAAGAAAACCAGAAAACAAAAAAAAAATCCAAAGGGGGTCAGACACAACTGAAAAATGACTAAATAACAACAAAAAAGTCCTTATTGCCTTTTTTCTCCTCTATTTATTCATTCCCTTCAGAGGGTAGGTAAATCTGTGACCTTTGACCTCTGACAAGACTGGGATACAGTTTGTTTGTTTTTTTAGTCCCAAATTCTCTCCTTCCCTCCAATTCCTCCCCCACTCATTGAGAAGGGAAGCAATATGATACCTATTATCCTGGGATACATTCTTCATGGTTTTTGTCAACTATGGCAGGGTAAGGGAAAGTGGAGGGTTTGTTAGAGACCAGAAAGCACAAAGTCACTGTCCTTTCAGGCAAAGAGAGGCATACACCCATGTCTGGAAGAGGCCTGTTTTCAAAACTGCATTAGTCCCACTCTTGTCCTCAAAATAAGGTCCAGGCCATGGGACATATTTTGACTCTGGACTTTGGAATGCCTCTCAAAAAATCCCTAATGATAAAGAATAAAAAAGAAGGGGGAAAAATCCAGTAACATCAATCAGCATATCAAAAATGTCTGACTTTATGTACAATATTCCACACCCATAGTCCCCTACTTCTGCATAGAAGTAGTACGTAGATATGACTTGGACCATTGGAGAAATTTGTTTTGTTTGGCCATATATATATGCTACAAGAAATTTGCTTTCTTTTTCTTTCTTTTTTCAGTAGAATGGGAGGAGAGAAAGTAAATTTCTGCTAATTTTGGAAGAATAGGTGGGGGATGCTACAGATGTGAAATATTGCATGAACCTTCAGATGAGGTCAATGTTTATTAGTTTTACTTAATTTTGCTACAAGTGAGTGACCTCTCACAAAGCCAGAACAATCTGTGGATGTTTGTAAAGGAAAAATAAAACATACTAATAAAACTGAAAGTGAAAAGTACCCCCCCAAAAAAGTGTCTTTTGAGGAAGCAGTAAGACCCTGGTAGTTTGGGGAACAAACTCATGCCTATATAGAAAGTTGTAGGGGGCAGTGGGCAAAACTATGACCTCCTGACATTCTACCATTATATCTTGTTTTTAAATGACATTTTTTTCAATGAACAAAAAAAATGCACCTTCTTCCCAAAGAAAGTAAGGCAAAAACTGTGTAACACACACACATATATGTACATATACACACACACACACACACACACATATATGTCAAGCAAAACATTCTGGCATTGGTTATGTCCCAAAAATACGTCTCAATTTGCACACTGAGTCCATTGATCTCTGGAGATGGTTCTGGAATGATGGGTGGTTAGAGTTCTGACGTCTTTCAAAGTTGTTTGTCTTAAAAATGTTATTGCTCCACCATTTTAACTTCATCTCTTTGGTCCTTGAAGACTTTTGGCCTTTGAGAACCTCCTATTAAAATCCAAACCACTCTGGAAAGAGTCCTGCCTTAAGCTGTTATCGGCTATCATCTTAGCTATAATAATTATAACTCATTATAGTTTACAAAAGGTTTTCCTCATTAAAACCTTGTGAAATAGGAAGTGCAAGTAGCATTATTCCTACTCAACAGATAAGCAAAGTAAGGCTTAAAGGGACCAAGTAACAGTACTGGAACTGGTCATGGAGTCAGAGATACTTGGATTATACAGTAGCCCTTGCCTCCACCGCTCTCTAGGTATGACTTTAAATGAACAATTTCTAAGCCTCAGTTTCCTCTGCTAACACCCTACCTCATTAGGAGTGTTATAAAGATTAAACACAAGGAGTCCCAAAAGTCTTAGTGTAGGTTTAAACTTTAATAATTTTCATCACTCCTACACTGACTTTTGGAACATGCTGTGTGTGTGGGGGGAAGGGATACACTGTCTCTTTAAGGCCCCTTTTGTCATTAAGCTCCTTACATATGAAAAAGTGCTTTGTAAATGGTAAAATGTTCCTAGTTCACCTAGATGTAGGTTTTAAGGTTTTTTATTTTTGCTTTTTTTTTAGATCACATTAGCAGGGTCACAGAATGTCACTGCAGAAATAGATCTTAAAGGATCATGGTCCAGCTCCTCATTGGATAAGTGACCCATGGTTTAAAGTTTTTGATGCCCTTATCTTATTAGAACTTCACAACCACCTGGTGAGGTCAGTATTACAGGTATTATTATCCTCTTTTCCCTGAGGAGGAAAGAAGAAAAACCCCAAGGGGAGGCTACGTGAGGCAGATCAAGTCTGTAGATTGATTTACCCATGACCACAAAGCTAACTGTAGTTGAACTCTGGCAATCTGTAGCCAAAACCAGCTTACCTGGTCCACTAGACCACAAGGATTGACTCTATACAGAAATCAAAAGCAGGCCACAATCTAGGACTAGGAGGTGGGGGGAGGAGGGAGGAGGGAGCTGGGAGGAGGGAGCTGGGAGGTGGGAGCTGGGAGGTGGAACTGGACCAGGAAAGGAAAGTTGATAGGGAAGGTGGGAAAGCACCCAAGAAAAACCACCTCCTTCACAATTTTGCCTGGCCCAGCCTGGCTTATATCAACAATCACAAAATGACTGAAAGGGGTGAGGGTAGTGGATAACCACACTTCTATTTTTTTATTGGCGCTATAGTTACGTGTTGTTCTTGTTATTTTAAGACAATATCACTTTTTAGATTTTTCTGGCTAAAACCAGAAAACCCGACCAACAAATAACAATAGCAGCCAGGCAACAGCAAAAACCAAAGCCACCATCCCCATCACAAATGAAAATCCATCCCACTCTAAATGCTTTTCTGTCTTTCTACCTTACATTATTTTCTTTTTTTTTGTCACAAAAAAGAACAAAAATGGGATTTTGCCAGCTCATCCATGCAGCACACACTAAACATACTAAGAAGCGTTTCCTAATGATGCCTTGTTTAATACAGAGAGAGCTCTTTTTAGAGCAGTAAAGCTTATTATAACATACCTACATTTCATATTTTAGGGTTGTAATAGTCATTCCTACAAGTCCTGAAGGAAGGCCTATGAAGCAGGGCTAATTCAAATTAATTTGCCATTTAGCTAGTTATAATGCAAATCTCTGTCTCTTGGAAAACATTATTTTAAAAAAAGTTTCACCATATATGGACATTATTTATTGCTTGATTCTCATTGTCTCCTTATAACATGGCCTTGATCAGACCCAAATGCCCATTTTGGAGATTTTTCCGTTTGAGCAACAACCGGCTTCTTATATTATCCACTGATGCAGGAAAGTTAAATTACAGCCAGTTCATATCATAGAAACAAAGTGTTTCCTGCAATTACTGATAAGGGACAGTTCATTTTCTCTCTGTCATCCTGCAAAACCCTCCTAACAATTCATGCCTGGTTAAACAGGATTTCCACATCTACCGCTGACATCTTTCCAAGTAATTCAGGGTTGTTATTACGGTACAGTCCTGGCAAGGCTCAAAAGCAAGCAGACTTGACTAGGTTGCTCAAAGCAGAGCTTAAGTAGTTGTAATTAATAATAATTACATGCCCACTACACTCTGCCTTTATCACATTATCCATCAATGCAAAGAAAAAACATATATATGTATATTACACACACACACACACACACACACACACACACACACACACACACACACACACACACAAGCTGTAGCATCAGTATGGCAACAAAAAATACTTCTCCCTAGAAATGTCCAAACATTTGCTTCAAGTAGATGAAATCGCTATCCCTTGATGTTTTAGTACAAAAAGGAGCTACCACCGTAGGTACCTTCCCAGTAAAAACCTGAGCCTTGTCCCTTCCTGCCGTGACTCGGATTCGAACCGAGGTTGCTGCGGCCACAACGCAGAGTACTAACCACTATACGATCACGGCAAGCTACAGGGGAAGTGGCGGTTTCAGCTCTTTTAATACTGTTGCAATATCAAAGACTGTGGAAACAGTGCCATCTGTTGTCCGCTTAAGTATGTTTCCAAAATCTCATTGTAAAAACCCTTTTCTTCTGAAATCTTAACTCCGGGAAAAGTCGCCTTCCAAGTGACTAAAAAAAAAACTAAATTAAAAGCCCTCTACGGGTAGGAGTCTGGTACCTGCCTTCCAGAGGTGTGTGAGATTAGCTCAGGCAGCTCTCATTTGACAGGCACTTTAGAAAAGAGAGGTATTATTAGGGTTATTCACTGCAGATGATACAGGAGAACAGAGTGCAAAGGGGAGACCGATCTTTTCATAAATATTTTCTGCTTCATTGATTTATTTCCTTGCTCCTGCAGATTGTTTTGTTGTTACTGTTGCTGGTTGTTTTTTGGTCATTGTGTCCCCGGCATCTAGAACTGAGTTTGAAACATCCACTCAAACAACCAGCGTTTCTTAATTGTCTACTGTTTATCGTGTTTGACCTGACTTTGGAGGCCCAAGTAAAAAGCACCTATCTATCCTCAAGGAACCTATAATATACATAAAAGTATATGTATAAGGTAATTGGGAGAGTCATGTGAATGAATGAATGAATGAATGAATGAATGAACAAATGAATAAATTATTGAAGGAAAAGCATGAAATATATCCCCAGTCCCTCCTTTGGTGCTTCCTTCGCCGGTCTAGCTTCTCAGGCATTTTCAGGGATTATAAATACAGGAAGAATGCAGCAAAATGGGGTTGAAGACTGGGAGACAGTGGAGGGTAAGGAGGTTTATTTCATCATTGGGAAATCCAGGGGATGCTGAATTCGACTCAATGCCTTTATTAACCATGTACAAGGCACCGGGGATACAAAAGGAAAACTAAATAGTTCTTGCCCTCAGGAAGTTTACATTCTGCATGACCACTGAACTCTGAGAAAAATTCTCTGAAGTCTAAAGCTGGTCAAAGGCTGCTTTTTGTCTGGATGTATAAAGATCTCCAGACTGTGGAATGAAAGGAAAAAACTTCCTCAAAATCCAGCACAGGGGCTAAAGTGCAGTGTGAAATATTAAGCAAGCCCTTGTGTTTTTTGGGTCAACCCCTGTCACTAGCAAAATTGAGATGTTCTGTATAATGTCCCAAGAGTTGAAAGAGAACAGCATTAAAACTTGCATAAATACAGAGACAACATTCCTAATATTCTGAGGCTACTTCAGGCTTCATGAAGTCTCCTGGTTTCTCTTTCCAGCTTATTTGCTATCTGTCCTGAGAGGGTCTGGTAAGATATGGGACTGATCACAGAGTAACAAGGGTCTAAGTTACTCCATAAGTTGGTATGGACAACTCCTGGGCTTCTGTTGAGATGTTCTTCCCAAAGAGAAGGGATGTGACAATTGGCCAAGGCACTAGAGGTCACTCCTCTGCTCCCTCTCCTTATCCAATCTGATCTCCTCTACTCTCACCCCATACATTCAAACAGACATTATACTGAAGGACATCAGTCCAAGGACTTGCTGTTTGCCTTGAAATTTATAGACCTCCAAACCTCTCCTCTCAGCTTCCTTTTCTCCAATTGTCTCCACCACCAAAATTCCAATATTTCTATTCCATAATTCAATTCCATTCCTGTGGGGTTTCAACCAAAGACCTGAGTTCAAATGTTGTCTCTAATACGCATTAACTATGTGACCATGAGTAGTCATTTAAGCACTTTGAGTGTCAGTTTGTTCTTAGTTCAGGCCCTCATCACCTCTTGCCAAATTATTGCAATAACCTTATTCCTTGATACCAATTGGTATCTCTGCTTCATATCTCTCCCCTCTCTAGTCCAATTTACATAGTGTTGTCAAAGTGATTTTCCTAGAGTACAGCTCTTATCATGTAACTCTCCTGCTCAATTAATGGATTCCTATCCTTTGTTTAGTTTTTAAGGTCCTATACAACATGGCCCTAGCCTATCTTCCCAGCATCCAAAAACCAATGCAGTAAGAGGGGTCTCCTCTCGGTTTTTCATATGTTACACTCCACTTCCTTGCCTTGGCACTAAGTATCTCCCATGCCTGGAATTCACTCCCTCCTTACCTCCATTTTGTAGAATTCTCCTTTTCCTTTAAGAGGCAGCTCAACTACCATCTTCAGCATTAAGCCATTTCTAATCTCCTCTACCTGCTAGTTGGAGGACTCCTCAAACTACCTTGTATTTAACTAACTTGTATATTTTACATCTATGCTGTCAGATATATTTTTGTATGTATTTGTCTCCTCCACTGACTGTTGATTTTTTGTACTTGTATCCACCTTGCCCCAAAAACTCATTATTGGGAAAACTTCATCATCCTTCAAGATTCCATGAGCCTTAGTACTCCTTCTCATCACTACCCTCTGCCCCTCTGGTTGGAGGGTGAAACCATGAACTCCAAAAATTCCATTTAGGGAGAAAACACAGCTTAGGATATCTCCTCTTTGCTTATCTAGCTGCACTATTTTGGGATGTCTCTGACTATTGCACTAGTAAGCTCCCTTATCAGGAAGTTTGTCTCCCAAACCAACCCTCACTGTCCCTGCTTTTCAGCTTCCTTTTGTTTAGATCGTAAGCTCCTTGAGAGCAGGGATTCCTCCCTTCCTTTCTTCCATCTTTCCTTTCTATCTCTTTCTTCCTTCCTTCTCTTTCTTTCTTTCTCTTCTTTTCGTATTTGTATTCCTAGTGCTTAGCACAATGCCTGTAACATAATAGGTACTTATTATATGTTTGTTGACTGACAATACCAGGAACATAGTAGGTACTTAATAAACACTTGACTGATTAAGTCAGCAAAAAATTAGGGATAATAATATCTCCTTCTCGGAGATTCAGTGAAGATCTAATAAGATTATGTATGTAAAGCTGAATGTCTTAAAGGGTCATATAACGCATCTATTTTTATGATTGTTACTACCTCTCATCAGCTCAAAAATTTTGTTCTGAAAATAGTTCTCCCAGGTCTAAACAAGATCACGGGTAAATGATTTTGATAGACAGTTTGTGATAATAACAACAGCAATAATTGACAAAAACAGAGGATAAGTTTCACAGCTTAATAAGATTTAACAGCTAATAAGCCCCTGAGACTATATTTGAACTCAGGTCTCCCTAACTGGAGGCCCAGTGTTCAACCTATTGCATCACTTAGCTGCCTCTAGGAAAAAAAGCAAACCAAATTTTAAGCATAGTAGTAATTGGGGAGCCTAAACATATAAAGATGGGATTGAATATAATGAGAACTGGTGCACACTGGAGTGGTACCTGACTAGCTACAAGGAGGCAAAAGCTTTGTTCTAGAATACTTAATATTTCACATGTTTAGCAATGGGGATTGGACTAGCTAACTTCCAATATTCCTTACAGTTCTAAATATATGACTTGGATAAATGGTTTGTCCTTCTACTTGGCCTCTTCATCCCATAACTATTTTTTTTTTAGTCTATTAACTCAGATGTATACTGTCAAACTTAAATTTACTCCCACAATCACCAGGGCAAAGAAGATGGATCTATTGCTTGCTCCTTTCCCACAATGTTTCCTTACTCTGGCAAAAATCTCATTGCATAAATACTGGATCAACAACAGCTCTTGATAGTAACTCAAGTGATAAGGATTTATTGACTGCAACTTTAATATGAGTTAGTGTGAATGTAACTGCTTTTTTTTTTAAAGGCTAACTTTAGGCTGTTTTAATAGACATATAATATTTCAGATCAGTGCAACTGATAGTTTCAAAGTAGTCTGGACTCACTCACTGCTCAGCCCCTACTGCAGTATTTTCAAAATTCTGGGCACCATATTATGAGAGAGATATTAATGAATTGCAGCATATCTGGAAATGGTTGACCTGGCTGGTGAAATGTCTGGAAGCGATGCTATATTAAAATAGTTTATAGAACTGGGGACTTTTAGATCAGAAAAGAGATTGAGGAGGGGCTTCCTATCTGTTTTCCCATAGAAGAGGGATAAAATATATTCAGGAACAAGTTGGAGTGGTTGGCCTTTGAAGTCTTTCCTTTTCAGTTCTGAGATTCTCTCTCTTTCTCTCTCTCTCTCTCTCTCTTTAAGCTCTCTGGAGGGCAGTTGGGGTTAAGTAACTTGCCCAAGGTCACACGGCTAGGTTTTTTTGTTGTTGTTTGTGTGTTTTAAGTGTCTGAGGTCAGATCTGAACTCAGGTCCTTCTGACTCCAGGGCTGTGGCTCTATTCACTGTGCCACCTAGCAGATCTGGTTCTGAGATTCTTTATTGTATCATTGGATAAAGATTATTCTTTGGGTTTGACATGAACTTCCTCAAACTAAGGATCCCAGCCCCTCTTCAGTTTCTTTCCATGCTGTTCCCTCCTCCTCTTGCCCAGCTCCTTTGGTCTTTGTCCCATGAAGGCTGAGAGCTGCTTTGGAGAGTCTACAGAGAGCAAGGCAGCCCAGGGTACAGACTTTTGCTATTTTACAAGTCTGCAATATACTTTGAGTTGGGAAACACTGAACTAGTCCAATCTTCCAACCAACACAAGAATCCTATCCACAGTCACCCCCTAAAAAGCATTATCTGTTTGAACAATTTTATTAATAGGATGATAGTACCTAACAAGGAAGCCCATTCCATTTTTGAACTCTATTTTTCTTCATAATGAATTGAATTCTGAGGGAGGAAGGGAAAAAATCTGGAATTCAAAGTTTCAAAATCAAATGTTTAAAAAATATATATCATTATTTTTATATGCAACTAGGAAATAAGTTATACAGGCATTGGGGTATAGAGATCCATCTGGCCCTACCGGAAAGGAGGGGCTAAAGGGGAGGATATAGGAGAGAGAAGATTGGGGGAGGGGGGAAAATGAGTTGAATTCTGCTTTCCTATTACCACTATTCCAGTTTTCCTCTGTGGAGTGCCATAAAGTGAATCTAATCTTTCTTATGACATCACAATCACATCCTCTCTAAGGCTTGTCTTCTTCTGGAACAACATTCCTAGGTATTGTTTTTATTAATAAGAAAAGCAGCTAGGATTCTTATAGCACTTCAAGGCTTAAAACGCATTTTACACGTTATCTTATTGGATCATCACATCCTTGTGAAGTAGATGCTGTCATTACTCTCACTTTACAGTGATAGAAACTGAGGGTAATAAAGGTTTTAGGGCTGGTAAAGTCTTTGGTAGGATTTGAACTGAAATCATCCTGATTCCAAATCCAGGGTTTTGTCCACTGCTCTACCTAGCTGCTTGTGATTGCCTTGACATATGGCATGGTTTCCAGACCTCTTGTCCTTCTAATAATATTCTCCTAGATATGCTCCTGACCATCCATATTCTGCTTAAAATGAGTTCTAGAATTAGATTCAGTATTGCTTATGTGGTATGACCAATTCTGATCATTCATCGATTCATTCAAATAACATTAAGCACCTACTGAATGAGGAACACAGTATGAGTGTGCTCAATTCAATTCAAGGGGAGGCTACAAAGTTTAAATGTAATACAATCCTTGCTCTTATGGAGCTTAAAGTCCTGTAGGGGGATAATACAAAAAAATTGTATAACATTACATACTATGCTATATATACACACAAATATAAGACACAATACACAGCACTGTACAGTACCATAGAGAGACACAAAACAATTTCACAGTGGGTTTCAAGGAAGCCTGCAGAGAGATAGAGGTATTTGAGTTGGCCTTGAAAGAAGGACTAGACCAAGTATACACAAAGGAACATAGTTCTAGAACTGGAAGGTTCTCAGAGATCATCTAGTCCAAATCCCCACCCCACCCCCATTTCACAAAGGAAGGAACCAGAGAGGTTAAACATCTTGTCCAAGGTCACACAGGCAGTGAACATCATAGACAGGAGTTGAATCCAGGCCCTCTCACTCCAGAGCTGGTGCTCTTTCCATTGTATGGCATACCTCCATGGACTTAGTTGGAGGCATTTCAGTTTTAAGGGTATTGATAGACTGATTCCCCAAATATCTGATAGAGGAGAGCATACCAAGCACATGGAGAAAACCCCCAGATAGATCTTATTATTACCCAAAAAAAGATGAATTAAAAATATCTATAAGTCCTGGTTCATATGCCTACCCTCCCATCGCCACACAATTTTTATGAGAATAAATTACAGGTGTATACAGGACATCCTTGATGAAAGTAAGAACAAAACAGGCAGATTTTGACAAGTTATATTCTTCAACAGATCATATCCTCATAGGTACATAACTGACTGAAAGATGTAGGGAATAAAAAATCCTACTACATTTATTATATGTTGACTATTAAAAAAAAAGCACTTGATTCAGTAGAACAAAGTGCTGCTTAATAGGTTCTCCAAAGAGGGGCCTCCTGTGTATATGTCAAAATCTCACACAGTTCCTTGATGTAAGCTCAGCGATAACTTGGATGGCTCCAACTTAATACCAAGCAAAGCATTAAACAAGGAGATAGATATTTAGCAAAGGTATTTGCTACCACCACGAACCACATGAAGAAGGCCCAGTGCAGAGTCCAAGTAGAAGAGAAATTCCCTATGGATGGTAAGCTCCTGTTGGCACTGATTGTAAAAAGCCCAGAATATTGCTGAGTCTCCTAAATTATGTCCATAATTACTCAAAGGTGGTTGGCAAACCTATCCACATAGGAAAAACCAAGGATACCTCTTGCCCAGACTATGCTATGCAGTCAGATGGACAGCCCTTAGAACTGATTCATCAAGACATATATTTTAGACGGGCTCTGCAGATGGAAAATGAACTGGACCCAGAATGGAAGAGGAGGAGTTGAGTAAGCTAAATTGCCTTTGGAAAATTGTGTGGTGCTTTTAATCAGCTCTAATTTCTCCCTGAAATAAAAGCCTATCTCTTAAATGCCAATATGCTTCCACAGTGAGGCAACGTGGCCATCAACCATGGAACACCACAGTCTCTGAGAATTAAAGTTGCAGCTTACCCAAAGGGCAATGAAGAATGTCATGGGTTGGGAGGCTGGAAAGATGGGGAGGATTATGAGTAGACTACAACATGTATGTGATGCAAAGGATGACTGATAAAGGAGGTGGGCCTATTACATAGTGAGAATGAGGGACAACAGATGGATGGACCACACCCTCCAATGATATCCATGAAATGTCAGAAGACATAGAAGGAAGCTCTCAGCACATTTGGATGGACCTCCTTTCCCCATCTCCACCTCCATCTGGAGAACTTATTGGACAACACAGAAAAGAGGCTTGCATAGGATGAGAACACATAGATGGGTAACAATCTGTACCTTACATTATTTGGGATAAAAGAACTATGGAAGTATTAAAATAAATATCCCTTTTCTCATCAGACTATCTGTTTCATTTGGATGGAGGAGCTGGAGTGATGGAGGAGGGATAGTGAATGTCACAGGTCTGCCACTGGGCTCAAGGCCAACAACAGTCATCAGCTGGGTTCGGTGCTGGCCTAGTGCCCAGGATTCAGACAAAGACAGGTTGGGAACCTTCATGCAGAGAAGGCCCCAGTTTCTCTTCCATACAGGAGCCTTCTCTCAATCCACCACTGACTGTAACATCAGGAGAGTCTTCCTGCTTTTCTCCTGTGCCCTCTATATATTACAAAAACTCTGTGTTCTTCCTAACAGCAAATTTGATTCATTCAAGAGGAGTCCAGACTGCCCAAACAAGGCCCTGTGGCTGAATAGAGGAGATGAGGAGCCAGCAGTTGAAACCTGAGGGGATAATAGTTCTAATTTTCTAAGATTGATATCCATAACAACAATAAAAAAGCCCCCAAAGCCAAATGGTTTCAGATTAGGCCCTTTCCTAAAAGCTGCCTACATCTATAACTGGATTTCTGTGTATGTTCAGTCTTAAACGTAAGATAAAATGAATATTTTCACAAAGCCTGCAACACAAAATGCTTAACAGTTTACATTTGCAATAGTAAACTGCCCAAAGTAAAATTTTTCCCTCCCTGCTTATTAATGAATTCCATTTTACCAAGCCCAAATCTTGCTGTGGGGAAGCTGGGAAAGAAAGGTGGTGGAGTGAGGAGGGGTAGGGGCTTTTTTGTTGGTTGGTGGTTTTAATTTTTTGCCTGAAGGCACCATTAGAAAAACTCCAGATGCACAGAGTTCTAATAGAATTCTGCATCTGACACAGCCCCCTGGAATACACTGGCCTAACCTTTATGATCGGGGAGCCTAGGCCTCCATTTAGAAGGCTTGTTAGGGAGGGCTGGTCTATTAACAATAATGTGTGGCAGTACAAGAAGCACTGGGGACAGCCGAAGGGCTCGAGCTGTTGAGAATGAGGGCATGGCTCATAGGAATAGCTATAGATTTCAAATCAACCTCTCCCCTTCTCCATCCTCAGGAAGGAAATGGTTAGTGAAGATGAAGAGTGGGATCATAACAGCAGGAGACCAAGTACTGTACACATGTGTCCTTTAGCTTCTCTCTCTGAATCGGAAAAACAAACACAAGACTCACACTCGATAGCTGTGTGACCACGGGCAAGTCATTTATTTGGTCTCTCTGAGCTTAACTTTATTCATCTGTGAAACTGGGGTGATAAAACCAGAATTCTGACTCACAAGACTGTTGTAAGCCTCACAACAGACAACATTTGTAAAGTAGTGTACACATTGGTGGCAATATTATTAATCCTATTTTACAGACAAGGAAATTTAAACTCAGAAAGATTAAGTGATTTCCCCACCGTCATATAGTCTACTGACCTAGGATTCAAACTCATGTGCCAGGTTCTTTCCCAGTAACAATACTCATACTACCTATATTCCAGGGTTGTTGTTTTTGTTTGTTTGTTTTTTGGGGGTTTTCTGGGGGGGAGTAGGGGTTTTTTTTTAAGTGTATAAAAGTATGAGCTAATGTTGAGATTAGAAGCCTTCTGAGGGCTTAGGATGAGGATGGTTTCCAGGTACAACCCACTTTGGGGACAAAGAGATACCCTTGACTCTTCAGCTTGCCTCCCATTCTTGTGGGTCAAGGGAGGAATTGGGAGGAGTTGCTGAAATAGGAAACAAGAAACTGGCAAGCCAGAAGTTACTGTAAAACTTAGCATGGAAACTTGTCATCTAGAGAGATTAGCTATGAGAGACAGGTGTCCCAGCTTGTTTCTTTTTTATCTTTCACATTCAATTTAGATCTCATTTACCTATTATTAAATCTTGCTGGCCTGTAGAGATGCTAAGCTATGTACTTTATTTTTACCCTACAAATAGGGAGAGGATAAGGGAGAGAATTGTTTAATATCCTAGGGAGGTTTAAGGCTTGATTGGTGGGAGTTTATCTGGGGTGGAGAGGGAGACCTAAAACTATTACAACAAAGTGGGAGGGCGGTATTATTAGACTTTATAAGCCTGGTGTACTCTTGGAAACAAATCACAAGACCAGGGAGCAACTCAAGAGTAAGCTCACTTTCATTTTCCAAACATGGGCTTCCATTCTTGGTCATCTTCGTTCTAAAGGAAGCCCACTTACTTGAGAGAAGAAAGGGCTGAAAGAAAGCCGGGACTCCACAGAAAAGGGACGCTTATTATTCTTGGAAGCCCCAGGGTGCTGGTAACTAAGCCAGACATGCTCAACGGCACCACCTACTGCCTGAATAAAGGGCTCCAAGAACCCCAGCCAATCACAATTCAAGATTGTTTTTTGGTCTAGGTTAGTCTTAAGTAGGTTGCAGCAATATTAGGTGAGAACAAGATACAGATGGCCAGGAAACTGCCAGATAAACCGGGAGCTATCAGGATTCACAGGAGGATTAAGAGTCAATAGCAGAAGGATTTGTCATGTAGGTGTATGGTTAAGGATAAGTAGTCAAGCAGGGCTAGGGGGGTTGACTGGAAGCCTACCCACAAAATACCAAAGGATCAGATGGGTAGAAAATGCTAGGCTTTGGGGAGGGACTCAGAAGACAAGAATAAGGAAATATGGGTGATACTAGAGAAGGACAAAAGGGAGAGGCAGAAAACAGAATCAAAATCAGGTAGGTCTTAAAAGTCAAGATTCTTTGCTACCCCAAATCAAGTTATTTTTCTTCTTATTTCATCTCCTTATTGAAGAAGCCATTTCAAATGTCATGGAATAATTTCATTTCAAGGTGGTTCATCAGATCTTAAATTAGAGCTATAAGGGCCATGGGGTCATCTGGTACACTCCCTTCATTGTACAGATGAAAAAACTGGACCATAGATAGGTCAATTGGCTTATCTGAAGTCACAGTGATGGTGTGTAACAAGGATAAGATTTGAAACTATATCTCTGTGGGGCAGACACCAAAAAATAGCTCTTTAATACAGTGACTGACCTTGTATAGAAACATGACATGCTTCCTTCATCACTTAGCACTGAATATTTCAAGGAGTTTTTTTGAGGTGTTGATAGATTTCATAAATGTATGTGTTAGACACTATGTACTAGGATGTTCTAGATTCTTGGAAGCTTATTTAACCTCCCGCTGTGTCAGCTGTTCTAAACTCTAGCAGACCACAAGGAAATTTTTTTTAACAAGAAAGGCTTAGAATAGTCAAAGAAAGGAGCTATATAAAACATAATACTTGTTGCTGCTTTTATCATCAAAATTATCATCATCATCAATCTGGAAGCTCAAGATTAAGTTTGCCAGCTGAAAGCCAGATTTCCATCCCAGGAAACTCTAGGACCATAAAGTTACCTAGGATGAAAATCTGGCCCCCTGAGAACTTCCCTTTAATTATCATCAGTGCTTAGAGAAGGATGGAAAAATGGGGGGAGGTGTAGAGAGAACCAGTCTAATTGAATGTAGGATAAACTATTCATTAGCAAGCCAAATAGCTACAACATTTAATAACCTGCAATGCCTCATGGAAAACTAAGAAATTGGCCAAGAGTAATTGAAGTTTGTGATTCTCCAAACTGTTATATAAAGCAAGGCTTGGCAAGGATCAGTGGGTCTGCACCAATTTTAATTGCATTTTTAAAAAATTCTGGATAGAGATTGCCTTTCTCCACTCATTATTTATATAGTGAAATCCCTTTATGGTGAACCTTGCTTACAGTGAAATCCTATGCAGCAGCTTGTAAGGTTCAATGCAAATGGGACCTATGTATACTGAAACTCAAATATAATGAAGCATATATGATTGAGGCCATTTTGTTTGACCCCCTTTTAACCTAATACCGACCATCTACTTATACTTTTTAATTTTTTATGCTACTCCTGTCCTTTCTTAAGGTATCCATGAGACTCCTTGGATAATCATCAATAATAAAAGTGCTCAATAAGAGTAAGAATTGAAAGGTACCTCAGAAAACATGGGGTCTTAATCATACCTGAAAAAGAATACCCCTTCAACATCCCTGACAAGTAGTTTTCCTGAGGCAGCTCATTTAACTTCAATGAAACTTAAATCTGCCCTTCTATAAGGTAGCTAGATGGTGTAGTGGATAGAACACCTGAGCCTAGCATCAAGAAGGGCTGAGTTCAAATTTGTCCTCAGACACTAGCTGCATGACCTTGGGCAAGTCATTTAACACGTTTGCCTCAGTTTCCTCAACTACAAAATGAGGATGATAATAGCCCCTACCTCCTAGAATTCTTGTGAGGGTCAAATAAGATAATATTTTTAAAGTATTTAACACAATAGTTGATGCCTAGTAGGTGCTGCATACATTATTATTATTCTATAACTCACAGATTGTCACAACTGGAAGGTATTTTAGAGACTCTTCCAACTCCATCATTTCACAAATGGTTATACATTTCCCAAATTAGTTTGAGAAGTTTGCTCTAGCAGCACTATATCAACAATATCTTAACCCAAAGGAGTGCCTCAAATGCTGCAAAAGTGGGCACTGTGTTAGGTCCTGGTATTTCCAGGTACTCGGATATTTGGAATGATCATTAGCCTGAGAGTAAGGGAACCTGGGTTCTAGTTGCAGCTTTCATGCTGACTAACTCTCTGACCTTGGGCAGGTAAAGAATTTAACTCTCAAGGATTCAGTTTCCTATAAAATGAGAGAGTTGGCACTGATAAGCCCCCTTCTTTATCATGGAAAACATCTCCTCCTTGGGTTTTGGTGGCTTCTCTTTCTCCTGATTCTACCCTCACCTATCTGATCCTTTTCAATCTCCATTGTCAGGTCATTTACTCATGTGGATTGTTGATTATTTTATTCTGATAAGTAATGATATAAATGCTGAGTGCTTTCCCATCTGGTTGTCTACCAGCTGATACATTCTTTTGACTGGTAACTCATGAAGAGGATCTGTGTGCCCAGACCAGGAGCAAAGCACTGTTTGGGTCTAACAGTCCTCATCTGTAAAATGAGACAGTTGCACTAAATGACCTCTAAGGTCCCTTCTAGCTGTAAATCTATGATCCAATAATCAGAATTTCTTAGCTTTTTGAATGTGTCATGGACTTCTTTGGGAGTCTGTTAAAGCTGAATGGTGGTTTGTTGATTATATTCATAACTGAATGTTAAATTTTAGCTAGATGTTAGTGAAAACATATATAATTTTTTCCAATTCAAGTTCATGGATCCCCTGAAACCTATGGGGCTCATGAACCTTAGGCTAAGAATAGTGACCTAGATAATCTCTAAAGTCACTTTTAAGTCTGAGATGCTATGGTAATTAACCACTAAGAAGCAGCTCACCAAAACAAATTTCACTTTAGAGATTAGGACACTGCAGCTAGGTATAGTTAGTATTTGTGTGGTTAACTACCATCTCTTGTAAGTATGCACAAGTTAAGTTATTGAGTATATGTATTATGTGTGCAAGTGAGAAACAAACCAGTATTCATTAAGGTGCCGGGTTATAAATCTCCATATATTGTTTTCCCATGGACCTTTCCTCTTTATGTAACATCCTGAAATAGTCTGCCATATAATGACATTGTATATTGCTGTTTCCTATATTCAGTTAATCTACATTAGAGAGCTGTATAAAGTATTGTTATATAGATAGTGTGTCTTTAAGGGAATTCTAATGTAATCATGAAACATATCAAAGTTTATTCAGGTTTTCTATAGGATGCATTTAATATTTTACTTACTATGAAGTATGTATACATTCCTGCTTGCTTCACTTAACTGTATTACATGAAATTAATTCTTTCTCAATACTTTGCTTAACCTGGTGAAAAGAAGGGATTGCCTGGGAGCCTGGTAAGGATCAGTTTTTAAAATAATGCAGCAAAAGTTATTCCTTAGGGTGGCTAGGTGGTGCAGTGAATAGAGAACCGACCTTGGAGTCAGGAGGACCTGAGTTCAAGTCCGACTTCAGATACTTAACACAAGAACTAGCTGTGTGACCTTGGGCAAGTCACTTAACCCCAAAAGCCCTACCTCTCCCCCCTCCAAAAAGCAAAAAAAAAAAGTTATTCCTTGTGTGATAGTAATTAGTACTCCCTTCTAATAACTCATTTTAATGACTTCCATAAATTGCTAAATGGAATCTATTTCAGGAAAACTTCAGGTGATTTCTTCTTCAACCTATATTTTAGTAAAATTGTTCTTTAAGTACTTTTGTGTCAGAACCTGCAGTCACACGATTTTAAGGAATGAGGATATGAAATTAAAATGAATAAAGTTTTTGCTCCAGCTTTCCCATTGACAACATCTTTTTCTGTCATCCCTACTACTGTAACCAAAGAAAATTCCGACCTTGGCCCCTGCCATGAGAAGATTAAGAGGATAATAAGGAAGGACAAACTCACGTGAAGAAGGGGCAAGTTGCTGTGGAACAAAGATGAGAAGCTCTTTTAAAAAATTGTATTTATCTCTTTTGTCTCTACATTAGCTTCATTTCCCAATATACCCTTTTCCCACTAGAGAATCATCTTGTATAATAAAGAAGAAAAAAGAAAAGGTGGTGGGGATAGGCAGTTTTCAGAAAGGAAACTAAAACCTCAACCTGAGTCTAACAATATATAAAATGCTCCACATTTGTATCCCCCCTTCTCTGAAAAGAGGGAAAGGAGGTATATCTTCTATGTCTTCTTTGGGCTCGGGCTTTGTCATAATTACTCAATATTCAGTTTGTTTTTGTTATTGTTCTTTCCATTAACATTACTGTAGCCATTGTTCATATTCTTTTTTTTTTTCTTCCCTGAGAGGGGAAGTTTGGGGGGGGGGGAACTAGGATCAAGTGACTTGCCCAAGGTCACACGGCTAGGTTTTGTGCCAGGTGTCTGAGGCCGAATTTGAAATCAGGTCCGTCTGACTCCAGGGCCGGTGCTCTATTCACTGTGCCACCTAGCTGTCCCACCCATTGTTCATATTCTTTTACTGGTTCTACTTACTTCGTTTTTCATCAGGTCACGTACATTTTCTCATATTCTCTTTACTCTACATTGTGTCTTAAGGTATAGTTATATTCTAATGTGTAAATTAATTCATTGTTTCTTACAGCACAATAATATTCTATTACATGAGTGTAGTACAATTTGTTTAGTGATTTCCCAATTAATGAGAATCTACTTTGTTCCTACATTCCAATTCTTTGCTACTACAAAAAGTGCTACTATAGGTCTACATAAGACCTCTAGTTCTATCTTTGACCACCTTAGGCCATTGACTTGTATTGGGATCAAATAGTCACTTTCTTAGCATAATTCCAAATTGCTTTTTGGAAAGGTAGGACTAATTCAGACCTTAACCAATGTATCCCTGCCTATCCACAATCCTTCCAACATCGACTATTTCTTGTTCCTTTTGCCAATTTGCCAGGTGTGAGGTAGAAACCTGAGTTATTTTTACTTTTATTTCTTTTAGTAGTTGTGATTTGAAGCAACCAATCAATCAATCAACATTTATTAGGTATCTACTGTGTACAGACACTGTGCTAAGCTCTAGGAATACAAAAGGAGACAAAAGAAAATCCCTGTTCTCAAGGAACTTTTCTCAAGGAGTCTAATGGGGAGACAACCTGCAAAGAAATATAGACAAAGCAGGTTATACTCAGAATAAATAGATGATTAATAGGCACTGGAATTAAGAGAGATTAGGGAAAGTTTCCAAAGAAGGTGGAATTTTAATTGGGACTCAACAGAAGCCAGGGGAATCAATAGTTGGAATTGAGGAGGTAGAGTGTTATAGGTATGGGGGACAGCCAGATAAAATGCCTGGAGTGAAGAGTTGGAGTGTCTTGTTCATGGAACAGCCAGAAGGCCTGTGTCTCTGGATCAGAGTAAGGTGTGAGAAGACTAGAGGAGGGGGCTCGATTATGAAGGGCTTTGAATGCAAAACAGAATATGTTGTATGTGATCCTTGAAGTTATAGGGAGCCACTGTAGTTTATTGAGTGTGGGGGGTGTGATATGATCAGACCTGCACTTTATAAAAAAATCACTTTAGTGGCTGAGTGGAGGATAGATTAGAGGGTGGAGTTGAAGCAGGAAGATCTACCAGTAGGCTATTACAATAATCCAAGTATAAGCAGATGGTGGCAGGGCCAGAGGAGAGAAGGGAGTGTATATGAGATGTTGTGAAGGCTGAAATGGATAGGCCTTAGCATCAGATTGGATATGGGGGAATCTTGGTTAACTCCTAAGTTGTAAGACAGAAGGACTGGGAGGGCAGTCTTCCCCCTATAGTAATGGGGAAGGCAGGAGATTTTTAGGGGGAAAGGTAATGAGTTCTGTTCTGGTCATATTGAGTTTAAGATGGTTACTGGACATCCAGTTCAAGCTGTCTGAAAGGCAATTAGAGAAGCAAGATTGGAGTCAGCAGAGAGTATGGGGCAGGAGCATTATCTCATATTTTATAGTTTGCAAGTCCTCTTTTGGGAACTATTGGTTCATATCCTTTGACATATTCACTTGGGAATGACTTTAGGCATTGTGGCAGAAGAGATAGAAAGTTGGCCTCACAGCCAGGAAGATTTGGCTTCAGGTCCTATATCTGTCACATACTAGCTAAGTAAGCCTGGACAAATCACTTAACCTCTCAGTGCTCTAGACAATTCTCTAAGACTAAGGTATAGAGGAGATGGCCAGCCTACATTAATAGAGGATGTTTCCTCCCTGGTAGTTCCCAATTCCAAAGAAATCACAGGCCCGATCCCTTTCCCTATTTGTTACTTCCCTATACCTCATGGACATGAGGCCATTAGATATATTTGATACAAAGATTTTTTTTTGGAATAATTAGGTGCAGAAAGACCAGGGTTTTCTATGACCCAAGACTCTGGGAACTTTCCTCTTTCCTCATACTTCCCTAGCAGTAATTTGTATAAGTCACAATATTTCTAAAGAAGTTTATATGGAACTAGAGGAGATGAGCCTGACTCTAGGTCTGTATTCATCCTAGAACAGCTTTTTCTTAGGTAGATTTTTATATAGAGACTTGACCTGTTTTGTCTGGTCAATCATACATTCATCTATATTGGTGCGTTTTGTAAATGCATGCAACCTATTGGTATTACTGTATTTCAGGTCTCATCAAGTCTTGTCTAAACAATAGCAATGGAATGTTTTCCATTGGAATCTTGAGTTCAGATGATAGTAAACACAGAAAACATTTCCCTGTGCTTTCCAAATAACGTAAATTAGCTACAGTGTTTGTTTACAGTTGAAGCTGTAGGTGCCCTTTTTTAGGCAATAGTTTTGAGGATTTATGTGTTGCAGCCTGCTCACACCCACCATATGCCTCTCTATTGCCCTTGGAATGATTCTCATTTTTCATTTTTCAGCAACTGTTGTGGTCTATGGCTCATATCCATATAGTGATGCTTACAGAATATTAGTATTAAAAAGAAAGGCATTTCTTTCAAGGAGAAGGTTGGAATCATTAAAGGAGCTTTATATTTTTTTCCAAGTTGCAAAGTCCAAAAAATAGCTGTAATGAAGGATATCAGCCAAGAAATGTATAATTGAGAAAGAAGATGGGGTAGGTTGGTCATATGGCCAAGCAAAGGAAGCAAGTGGAGTCCTTTTGCTCCACTGGCATCCTCTCCATGTCAACAGTAATTGAAGAAGACCCCTAGAATAATGGGTGTATAGTGAATCTCTTGTAGTTAGTTTATGGAGGATCTGGAAGAGAGTCACAGGGTATGGGCAGGCATGGGATAGAGAGTGATTTACTTCACTGGAAAGAGATTCCACGTTTATGAGATCTCAGATCCATTTGAGAATTTGAAGCTAGAGGATTGTGAGGAGTGACCTGGGGGATGCACTAGAATACTTAGCTGTTTTAAACACTGAGAACAGAGTAAGGGAGGGAGTGTCATGGAAAGGAGAGTCCACTAGAGCTGTGGTCAGAGGATATGGGTTGAATCCCAGTTCTTCCATTTACCAGTTGTACAATTGTAGCCTAGACATTTTAATTCTTGAGGTATTAGATTCCTCATTTATAAAACAAGGGGATTTGACAAGAAGAGTGTTCAGATCCTTTCCTGCTCCCAATCTAGGATGCTATGATGAATATGAGGGCAAACATCTAATAAGTGGATCATAATATTTAGAGTTAGAAGTAACCTTGGCAACCATTTAGTCATCCAAAGCCCTCATTTTTACTTCTGAGAATTCCCTGGCCCAGAGAGGTCACAAATTACTCATGGTCACACAGCATAGCAAAGCCACCACAGAAATGGCAGTACTGACATTTCAGCCCAGTTTTTTGGACTCCCAGATGAACAGTCCTTAGATATATTCTCATCTGAGTTCAGTTAAAAGGACATTTGCTGTGATCAATCACTCAAGAGAAAAAAGTATTTTTTGGAGCATCCATAGTGCAAAATAGCATCTAGTACAATGTCAAGGGAGATACAAAATACAACATTAATTAATTCTGCAAACACACAACATTAGGCAAAACAATGCTACTTGGGAGAGTTAGCTCAGATTACTCTGTGGCCATCCAATTTGCATTTTGGGTGATTGGTTCTACCATGTTTCCATAATGTTTTGCAATGTCTTGGGTTTGGTTCAATTCAATTCAACTCAGTAAACATTTATTAAGCACTTATATGTGAGGTAATACGCTAGGCATTGGACACACAAAGATAGATATGATCTTAACCTTGTTCTCAAGGTATTGATGAGCTAATGGTGGATGAGGGTTGGAGAATGAGTTAACAAATAATTCATTTTGACCTATGTTCATTAAGTGTCTATGACATG
The DNA here is from genome assembly GCA_011680675.1 of Gymnobelideus leadbeateri. Lineage (NCBI taxonomy): Eukaryota > Metazoa > Chordata > Mammalia > Diprotodontia > Petauridae > Gymnobelideus > Gymnobelideus leadbeateri. The sequence continues at coordinate 86,245 of WOXC01007672.1, forward strand.
TATCACAATGGACCTATAAAGACAAAAATAAAGCAGTTACTACTCTCAAAGAAGTTATATTCAACTAGGAGGAATCTGCGTGCATGTAGATAAATATGAGACCATTTATGGAGGGAAAGAGTTCTAATAAAGTTAGTGGGGTCTATAAAGACTTCAGAAAGTTGGCCCCTGAGATGAGCTTTGAAGGAAGCCAGAGATTCTAAACGTAAAGGTGAAAAGGTAATAGATTACAGAAATTGGGGTCAACTTGTGCAAGCACATGAAAACAGCAGATGGAATCATGAATTTGAGGGCACAAGTGGTAGGCCAGGTTGGTTGGAACTTAGACTGTGTGGAGGGTATATAACCCATTTGAAAGGTTATGATTCATTCATTTTATCTTCTCAACTAGATTGTAAACTACCTGAAGGCAAGGACCACGTATTACACAATTATGCATAGACCAGAATATCTTTTCCCCAATATCTTCCTGGCTCCATTTTCTTCCCCCTCTAACTTATTCTCCATAGAATCCAGATTGTAACTGGTCTCAAATTCTAACATGAAGAGTTTACATTTTATTCTGAAGGACAGAGAGAGGTACAGAAGATATTTTTTTAGCTGAGAAATGGCACGGTCAAGGTTGTGCTTTAGAAGGATTATTTTGGAGGATGATTTGGGACAGGAGAGACTTAAAGCAAGGAAACCGATTGGTAGGTTAGTATAATAATCTAGGTGAGAAGTGATTAGGCCTTGAAGGAAAATTATGTCTATCTGAATAGAGAGAAGGGATTGAATGGGAGAGATGTTGTGGAAGCAGAATCAACAGAAGTTAATACATAACTATGATTCAAAGGAGACTGAGAAAAGGAAAGTTGACATCTGAACAAAAGTACTAGGAGAAATGTGAGGAAGTGATCACTTTTACCTGTGGGAGATGGAGAACCATTGTTGAAAATTTCATAGAAGAGGTAGCATTTTGTGGCAGCTAGGTGGTGCTGTGAATAGAGCACTGGCTGTGGAGTCATCCAGCCCGACACTTAACACTTTCCAGGCATGTGATGTTGGGCAAGTCATTTAACCCCAATTGCCCTGTCTTCCCCTCTCTAAAAAGCAAAAAAACCAAAAACAAACCCCCCCTACTTTTGGGGAGACTAGGTAGCACAGTGAATAGAGCACTAGCCCTGGAGTCAGAAGGACCTGAGTTCAAATCTGAGCCTCAGATATTTGACACCCTTACTAGCCATGTGACTTTGGGCAAATCACTTAACCCCAATTGCCCTCCAAAAAAAAAAGCACAAAAACAAAATAAAAGAAGAGGTAGCATTTGAATTGGGCCTTGAAGCCAAGGATCTGTTGATTGTTGTCCTTCATGCTCAAAAAGGACCAAAATGGCATCATTATGTCAGGGTCAAGCTACAGTGTGTCCAACTGTGGCTACCAAATGCAGATAGGGAAAGAGAATATTTTTCAAGCATAAGGGATAGTATGAACAAAGGCAAATAGAAAAAAACAGCTGGAGAGGTCAGGATGAGACTGGAAGACAGAGAATATTCTGGTTTAGTTATGATATACGATATGTGAAGGAGAATGCTATGATGTAAGAATGGATGGGTAGATTGTAGAGGGGATTAATTGCCAAATGTGAGCAGAAGGGGGGTGTAATCAAAGTGCTGCATTAGGAAGATCAGAGGGGTGATAGATATGTGGAGTGGTTTAGAGAGGAGAGAAATTGGAAAAGAGACATTTTTATAAAATAAAAATCAAAACGCCACATTGTGGGGTATATCTTATAAGGTATGGTCTTTTCCCTTGGGGAGTTCTAGGTGAGAAGACTAACATATAAAATACAATGAGTGGCATAAGAAAGAATATAATTAAATGTTGAATTGAGTACTTGAGCTGTATGGTTGCCCCAAAGAATCCTTCCCTTCAAATGGAGGCAGCTATATGCCAGAGTAGATAGAATACGATCCTAGAGTAGGAAGACTTGAGGTCAAATCTAGCCTCAGATGCTGTGATCCTGGACAAGTCATTTTACCTCTATCTCCCTCAGTTTTCTCAATTGTAAAAAAGGGAGAGGGCCAGCATCTACGTCCTATGGTGGTTGTGAGGATGAAGTGAGGTAATATTTGTAAAGCACCGGTCCCATGGATAGATAATCTCTCAAGGTGTTTCCATTGCTGATGTTCTGTGATTTTGGAAAGGGTTGAGATGGGGTGAGGGCTTAACTAGGTAATAAGTAAGCATGAGGAATCTCAGAGCTGGAGGGCTGGAAGTAGCAGCTATCTGGTCCATCCATACACAAAAGGACTCCCTATAATTCCATATTCTATGAGTATCATAGAACTTCTACTCCATAACTCCCAAGGAGGAAGAAGCCACCACTGCTTGAGGCAGGGCATTCTACTTTTAGAGCTCTAATGGTTAAGACAGTCAAGTGGTACCATCTTCATGAGGTCAAATTCGGCTTCAGACACTTACTAGTTGTGTGACCCTGGGCACTCAACCCTGTTTGCCTCAGTTTTCTCACCTGTAAAATGAGCTGTAGAAAGAAATGGCAAGGCCCCCTCCTCCAGTATCTTTGCCAAGAAAACCCTAACTGGGGTCATGAAGAGTTGGACATGAATGAAACAAGTAAATAAAAAAAATTGTTAGGAATTGTTCCCTGACAGCAAGCCTCAAACCACCTGTCACTACTTCACTAATTGTTCCTGGTTCTCTCCTCTTAGGACAAAAAAAAACCCAAGGTAATCCTTGCTCCAAATCAGTTGCATCAAACTCAGATGAAACTATAAGTATCCCTATGGTCTTCATATTGACTTAGAAAACCACATGTTAAAAACTAGCCATGTGACCTTGGGCAAGTCACTTAACCCCAATTGCCCTACCTTCCCCTCTCCAAAACAAAAAACAAAAACAAACCACATGTTAACATCATCTTTGTTCTAATGTATTCATTTTTATTTTGTTAAATATTTCCCAAATATAATTTAATCTGGTTCACTCCCTCTCTCTGGAGTTCTGTGGCTTCTAGGAATGTGTCTGACACCTCTGTTCCACCTTCAAATATTTGAAGACATCTATCTTATATCTCTCGATCTCTTGTCCAGGATAAACACCTTCAGTTACTTCATATGGAATGCACTCAAGGCCCTTCATTCTCCTGATGGCTTTCCTCAGCCCTACTCAGAATATTTTCCAGTTTATCAATGCCCTTTTTTTAAACTGTGGTGACCTAGAGGAGGAGAAAGGAAACATATGAGAAATATGATGAAAGTAAAACCAACAGGACTTAATGACTGAGTACATATGAAGGATGGAGCAGAGAGAGTGATAACGGCAACTTGAAGTTTCAAAATTTGGGTGACTGGGATAACATCAACTCTTTTTTTTTTTTGCTTTTTTTTTTTGGAGGGCAACTGGGGTTAAGTAACTTGCCCAAGGTCACACGGCTAGGTTTTTTGTGTTTTGTGTGCATTAAGTGTCTGAGGCCAGATCCAAACTCAGGTCCTTCTGACTCCAGGGCTGGCACTCTACTCACTGTGCCACCTAGCCACCCCAACATCAACTCTTTTGACAGAATTAGTAATGAAAAGAGAGAGAGCCATTTCTGTTTTGCTTTGTGAGGTAAAGAAGAGAAATAATTCCTCTCAAGACAGAATGGCAGATCTCAGAGTTAGAAGGTCCCCAGCAGCCATCTTGGTTCAACCCTTGCATAAATAGGAATCCTATTTGATTGTTGTCCTTCATGCTCAAAAAGGACAAAAATGGCATCATTGTGTCAGGGTCAAGCTACAGTATGTCCAACCGTCAGTGAAAGAGAACCCACCACCCCTCAAGACCACTCCACTTTTAATGAGTTCTAATGGTTAAGTTTTTTCTTGGACTTCCTGTGGGAGACAGAGCCAAGATGGCAGATTAGGAGTAGCCATCTAGCTGAACTTTTCCAACGTTCCCCTTTAAACAACTTTAAAATAACTCCTCAAATCAAATTTTGGAGCAGCAGAGCCAACAAAAAGTTGGGGTGAGATACTTTTCTGGCTTAAGACAACTTAGGAAGTAAGCAGGATAAGTCTATATAACATGGGGGGTTGAGGACTAGTGGAGGTACATTAGGAGCCCACACATGCAAGTGGCAAGAGTAGCCATAGCAGCAGTTATGGGAGCCCTCAGACAAGAGATGAGGGAGTCAGACAATGCTCAGAAAGAGATTACAGGAGACTCTTTGCTGGCACTGGTTACAGTTAGCACCAATTGGCAACACCATTGCCTCTGTGCAGCCCTGGGTTTCAATTCCAGGGCAGAGAGGAGAGTTGGGGGGTCTGTCACAAAGGAGCAGGGACCTTGGTTACAATGCCAAAGCAGAGAGGAGCAGGTTCAACTGTAGGGGATCAGGGATCCTTCCTTAGTAAAGGCCAGAGGGCAGACCAGGAGAAAAGTGACCACACCTCTCCCAGGATCCGACCACCTTAGGAGCACCAAAAACTTGCAGACCCTCAGAACTAACTCTGAAAACAGCAGCACAAAAAGCCTAAAGCTTGGGACAGTGCCTCCCACCCTCAGATGAGCAGAGCCCAACTTTAACATGAAGTTCAAAATCAAGGAAAAGGCTGAAAAAATGTGCAAACAACAAATATAGATGATAAAAAAGCAACTATGGTGTCAGGGAAGACCAAGACATAAACTCAGAAGAAAATGACAATGTGAAAATAGACACCAAAAAAGCCTCAAAAAATGCTCATTGGACCCAAGCCCACAAATGAAGAATTCCTGGAAGAGTTAAAGAAAGAGATAAGAATGTAGAGGAAAAATTGGGGAAACAATGAGAACAGTGCAAGAAAATCAGGAAAAGAGAATTAACAGGGGCAGCTAGGTGGTTCAGTGAGTAAGAGCACCAGCCCTGGAGTCGGGATGACCTGGGATCAGTTCCAACCTTGTACGTAGTACCCACACATAAATAACTAGCCATGTAACCTTGAGCAAGTTACTTAACCCCAATTGCTTAAAAAAAAAGAATTAACAGCTTGGTACAGGCACAAAAAAATACTGAAGAAAATAACACCTTAAAAAACAAAATTGGCCTTATGATAAAAGAGGCACTAAAAGAACTCCTTAAAAACAGAACTGGCCAAATAGAAAGGAAGATACAAACATTCACTGAAGAAAATAATTCTTTAAAAAGAGGTTACCAGGGGCAGCTAGGTGGCACAGTGAATAGAGCACCAGCCCTGGAGTCAGGGGGACCTGAGTTCAAATCCAGTACCAGACACTCAATACTTACTAGCTGTGTGATCTTGGGCAAGTTACTTAACTCCAATTGCCCTGCCTTCCCCCTCCAAAAAAAAAAAAAGCAAAAAAAGGTCACAGGTTTTCCACCCCCTGCTGACTAAAGCATTGTGTCCCTCAAAATAATGAGTGACATCGATGAGACAAAAAGTTTGCAAAACACATATTACATTCAGTCTCCACAACAACTTCATAGGGTTGGTAGAATAGGTATTATTAATTTCCATTCTACAGAAAAGGGAACTGGCTTAGAAAGGATAAGTGACTTGCCCCATGGTCATTTAGCTAGTAAGTGTTTAAGGTAGAATTTGAACTTAGGTCTCTCCTGACTCCAAGTCCAGTATTCTTTCTGTTGCACCAAAGTTGCCTATAAAATAAACCTACAAAACACAGGGTGGTCATTAATATCAATAATAACTGACATTTGCACAGCATTTAAAAAGTTTATAAAGAGCTTTGCGTATGACTTCTAATTTGTTCAGTTATTTCTGACTCTTTGTGACCCCATTTGGAGTTTTCTTGGCAAAGAGACTGGAGTGGTTTGCCATTTCCTTCTCCAAGTCATTTTACAGACAAGGAAACTGAGGCAGACAGGGTTAAGTGATTTCCCCATGCTCATATAGCTAATATGTGTCTGAGGCAGGATTTAAACTCAGATTCTCTAGACTCTAGGTCCTGCACTCTACCCATTGAACCACCTAGCATACACCTTAGTATTTGACTTCTAATTACCTCAGATAATTAGATTAGTTCACTAAGGTGAGCCTGCATTCTCATCAACATTCAACAGAGGCGGCACCTTATAAAGGGAAAAAATTTTTTTTTGCTTTTTGGAGGGCAATTGGGGTTAAGTGACTTGCCCAAGGTCACAGGCTAGTTTTTGTGTTAAGTGTCTGAGGCCGCATTTGAACTCAGGTCCTCCTGACTCCAGGGCTGGTGCTCTATTCACTGCACTACCCCATAGAGGGAAATCTTAGAGAGAACTGGGAAGACCTCTCTATGAACTGACATAGAACAAAGTAAAGAGAATGAAGAGAAGGAACTATGTAATAATGTGATAAAGAAAATTAACTTTGAGAGCCTTTAGAATTCTGATCAATGTAATGATACACCACAGGCTCAGAAGAAGGAAAATGTGAACACTTTCCCTTTATGACGTGCATGTCCATTGTCTTTCTTGTCCATGGTTGTTTGCTAATATTTTTTTTTTTTGCTTTTTGGAGGGCAATTGGAGTTAAGTAACTTGCCCAAGGTCACTTGGCTAGGTTTTTGTTTGTGTGTGCATTACACACACAAAGGTCACACGGCTAGGTTTTTGTTTGTGTGTGCATTAAGTGACTGAGGCTGGAACCGAACTCAGGTCATTCTGACTCCAGGGCCAGTGCTCTACTCACTGCGCCACCTAGCCACCCCTGCTAATATTTCTAATGAGCTACAAATGGATCATCAGGAACTATTCCAATGAAGTAAGATATTTTAAGATTATAAGATGAGAATCATTGATCACTCAATGACTATCTCATAAAGTTTTTTTTTTTTTAAATCAAAGTTCTCTATAGCAGGGAAAGAAAACTAGATTTAGAGGAGATGAATGGGCATGCAAATCCTGATTGCTATTTACTGATCTTGTACAAATAACTCAACAATTTCTCTGGGTCTTATTGTCTTCATGCTTAAAATGAGAGAGCTACCCCAGATGACTTTCCATCTCAACATCTATGGAATTCTAAGATATCGTCCACCTCTAAATTCCATGAAAGAAAAAGAAAAGCAGCCACCTTTTAAAGTTGGCTGATGGTGGACTAACTTATTTGTTTAAATGAAACCTAGGGATGCCAAGAACTCTGCAGGCTCCCTTCAGGAATATAAGTAAGAAACTTTAATCCTGAGACTCATACCCTGGGGTTTTGTTTTGTTTTGTTTTGTTTTATTTCTTCAGAGGCTGTGATATTACAGGTCTTATTGCCCTGGTGTAACACTAGTAAAAATGTTTGTATTGAAAAAACAGTCCTGCATCGTTATGGGAAGCTAGGGATTAGTACAAGTGATCTGCAGTTTCTCAAAAGCAATCCAACCTATTCTCCTCCTCTTTCTCTGTACCCAGATTGGTTGTCCTAGCTATAGATACCATTGGACAAGCTCCAAATGGTATCCATTTTGATGCATATTGAAATTTGGATTATAGATGTTAATCATCCATTTGGTCTTTCCTATGTGGATGGACAACCCAAACTATCATTGCGTGATAATGGCTTTCTTCCAGGAGCCTCTGCAATGTCTGGGTGCATAAAGCATTTGATACACTGAATCACAAATAACAGCATCCAGAGGGAATCCATTGGATCTCTTTAATCACAGTGGTTAATACTTTTATTGAGCACAGATCCCTCTATTTTATATTTAACCTAATATTTAGTACTAGGGGGTCATTGAAGAGGCTGATTTCTGTTGTATCTTTTAAGAAATATTGAAATATTTAAGAAATATATCTTTTAAGAAATACTTCTAGAAATCGTAGCATGTGTGACCGGACTGCAACACACAACCAGTGAGGAGCTCTGGAAGAACAGGAACAAAGGAAGGCACCAAGGAGCTGTATGACAGAAAGAGAAGATGAACTAGAGGCAAGAGTAAGGGCCATATGGCAGGTGAGCAGACAGTGCTCCACTGGCGCCTTGGTGATTCTATAAGAAAGACAGGAATGTCTTCAGCACATTGGGTGGACCCTCTGTGATAAATCTTTGGGAGGACATGGATGAAAGTTGCGCAGGATGGGCAGGCAGGGAAGTGTCATGACCTGCATCTTTGGAGGGAACTCCAAAATTGATGAGATCACAGATCTATTATTTACGTTTTTGAGAAATTTCTATTTTTGCCACGGAATACTGACTTAGGGCAGGGGAGAACATTTGTAAGATGAGCAAATATCTCCCCAGATATTATGCCAAATTCATTTCACATCCCCTGTACTTAAATTGCCATGCTGGCTGCCGATGTGGTTTGATAACAAATTTTTCTAGGATTGCATCATTATGATCAAGGGACTAAAGTATATTAATGGGCTGGGGAAATCCTATTAGCCTGAACCATCCATGTGGTTAGATAAGGCCAGTAACAACAATGGCATCTAGTTTCATTCAGATCTGTCTAGGCTTTTTGAAAAGGCATAATTTGTGGAATAGACCCTGTGAAAGTGAGAGTGGGCCTTCTGCTTCTCACTAACTTTACATTTTGGTAGAGATAAAATACCTTTGTGCCTACAGAAGGTAGTCTGGACCTCTTTGGCTATTCTGTAGCTCAGGGACGTGATCCCCCAAAACACTAATATCAAAGAATGAAAACAGATACCATCCAGGGCAAATTTTCCTTAACAGAACTCCTGGCAAATTACTTCTGCTATGCTTAACTTTGAACATTGAAGCTCATTTTTTTAAATGTTATTTGAAGATCAAATGAGGTTTAACCAACCCACTACTAGATACTGAGGATTTATCTGCAACCACACTATGACGTTCCCCTAATACCTTTCAGAAACATAAGTGCTTACATCCTAATAGGTTTTTAGCTTAAGATCTAATCATCCACTCGAATTAAGATGCTTGAATGAAGCCAACTCATTTGGAACTAAGCACTTTAATGTCAACAGAGACATATGGTATTGAGAATGAATTACAAAGGATCTCTTCTGAGCCATCTATTGGGGGAGCAAGAATAAGATCCCCCAGCATCATGATTAGTTTACTCATTTATTTCCCAGCAAATAATCGAGAGTAGTAAGATCTTCTTATGAAAGTGGAAATGGTCTAATCATGACTAGTTAGGGATGTGGTGCATTTACATTTGGACTGATTGAATCATTCTCTTGCCTTCTAATTCTTGTTGATGTCTTTTTGGAAATGCAACATTTTATTTTAGTGTATAATACATACTGTATGAGAATACATATGTATACACACATACATATATATATATATATTTGTATACCATGGCTCATATATTATTAGATTGCAAACTCTCTGAGAGCAGAGACTATTGTGTATATTTTTGTATCTACAGCACATAGTACAGTGCCTTGCACATAGCAAATGCTTAATAAATATTGACTGAATAATTGTGAGTGAATGAATACAATTCAATTGAAAAAAGGACCAAACTTGGAAAACAGAAAACCTGGTTTTGAGTGCTAGCCCTTCTACTTGCTACTTATGTGACCTTGGGCAAGGAAGGTACTTTTTCTTTCCAGGTCTCATTTCCTTTATCTGTAAAATGAGGTTGTTGGAGTAAAGGATCTCTAAGATTCCTTTGAACTTTAAATCTATAATTCTATGATGAGATAGAAAACTAGCTATATGCAAAAGGTAGGTATATTTTGTACACATCGGGGTAATTCTTTAAGATCATTTGAGATGTTGACATGCATTTGTGAAGTATTTGGGTTTTCAGAACCTTAATTTTATGACTTTAGACAGAGAATTATGAGGACTGGTTTGGACCTGAACAGGAATTTGTTGATTCTGTTTATCTCAAGTCAAAGGTAGCATTTCTGATGGCTTGCATGATTACAGATGTTTCTAAGCATTGGGGCAGGACCATTTTAGTTGATGGATAGATTTTTAAATTATGGCTATATAGACACACAGAGAGATAGAATGAGAAGATATTAAGGCAGATGACACCCTAAAGTAATAAACATTTCTTTCAAAAGTTTACATACCATCCTTACTCCAATTTTTTTTTCAGAACAACAGCCCATATCAACTAAGGTCCATAGAATTCTACTGTAAAGTCTCTAAAGTTCCTGCCTGAGAACGTCAAAACATGTGGAAGGCTTGGTTCTGCTTTGAAGCGTGTACCTTCTATAGGTAAAATAACATAACATCAACAGCTTGGAACTCACCAAGTACAATGAATGAACTCCCCAAATCACAGAATTTCAGAGCTGGAAAGTGGCATTCAGCCTAATCTGTAACTGAATACCAGTCTGTGAGGTACAACCACAAGCAAGTGGCCATCCAGACTTCATTTGGGAGAGAGCCTACTGCCTTTAGAGAAAGCTTATTCTGCTTTTTGATAGCATTGCGAGAAAATGTTTCTTTCCATTGAGCTGAAATCTGTCTCTCTGCAGCTATCACCTCTTGCTTCTAGTTATATCCTCTGGGACCAAGAAGGAAAAGTCTGATTTCTCTTCATATGTTGTGGCTGAATTGTCTCAATCATGTTCAATTCTTTGTGACTCTATTTGGGGGTTTTCTTGTCAAAAATACCAGAGTGGTTTGCCATTTCCTTCTCTAGCTCATTTTTACAGATATGGAAACTGAGGCAACAAGAGTTAAGTGATTTGCCCAGGGTCACACAGCTAGTTCTGCGACCAGATTTGAACTCATAAAGATGAGTCTTCTTGATTCCAAACCCTGTGCTCTATCCATCACACCACCTAATTTGCACATGACAGCTTTCCAAATACTTGGAGATAGTTCTCAGGTCACCCCCCCCGCCCAAGTCTACTCTAGGTTAAAATTCCCAGTTCTTTTAATGGTTCCTCATACATCAGAGGCAGTATGGTATAGTGGGCAGAGTTCTTGACTTAGAGGTTGGAAGAACTGACTTAAAATCTTTTTTTTTACTTTTTACTAGATACTGTGAAATTGAGTTGACTTTGGACCTTCTGCTGCTTGCTAGTTTTCTGTTTTGGTTATACTAGAATACGCTCATGCCTACAAAAGGTGTTTTGGACCTTGTTGACTATTTTCTAGCTCAAGGATCCCCCCAAATTTTCATATCAAAAGATGAAAACAGATACCATGCAGGGTATATTTTCCATAACAGAACTCCTCAGGCAAGAGACAACCTTCTTTTTTTTTCTTCCAAATGCTTTATTAACTTCTGGTTTACATCATTCATTTCCACCAGATTTTGAGTTACAAATTTTCTCCCCGTTTTTCCCCTACCCACTGCCCCAAAATAGCAGTCCCACAGGATATCCCTTCCACCAATCTGCTCTTTCCCCTATCTTCCCCCATATCCCCTTCGGCTTTTCCAGTAGGGCATGGGGGATCTTCACGCCCCAGTGCCTATATATCTTATTCCCCAATTACATGTAAAATAGTATTAATAATAGTATATATATATATATATATATATATATATATATATATATATATATATAAACATTTTGTTTTAAAACTTTGAATTCCAGATTCATTCCCTTCCTCCCTTGTCACCCACCCTTATTGGGAAGATAAGCAATTCAATATAGGTTGTACATGTGTAGCTAATGCAAAACATTGCCATAGTAGATACATTGTAAAAGACTGATTATATTTCCCTCCTTCCTATCCTACCTCCCACTTGTTCTATTCTCTACTTCAATCCTGATCCTTTTCAAGGTGACAACCTTCTTAAACCTTAAATTTCCACTTTTGCAAAATGAGGTTAATAATGGCATGCCGCTTCCCCCAATAAGGTTGCTAGAAGGAGCAATGAAATCGCCGATATAAAGCACATTGCAAAATTTTAAGCAATCCTAAGGTCTTTCACAGATGGCATAGTGTTGCAGAAAGAGACCCCTATCTGGGTTCAGAGGAGCTGGGTTGAAATGCAAGTTCTGTGACTTACCTGTCAGACCTTTGGGCAAATCACTCTTTGGACCTCATGTACCTCATCAGTCAAGTTAAGGGTTTGGAATAAACATCCTTTGAGATCTCTCCAAGCCCTAAAACTACAATCCTATGACCCCTCTAGTTGGTCTCTCTGGATGATCTCCAGATTGTCATTGTCTTTTTGAAAAGGTGGTTCCCAAAAATGAATAGAGTGGTCTAGATGTTTCTAACCAGGGAAAATGAGAGTGCGGTTGGGGATACGGGAGGAGCAATCACTTCCTTAGTTCCTCTCTTTATGCAGCCTAAGTTCACCTTAGCTTTTCAGGAACGCATATGGCATTGTTGACTCATTTCATAGAATTATAACATTTCTGGCCATTTCTAGGATAAATAAGTTTATTTTTATCAAAACTGCCCCATAATATTAATCAGAATATTAAAATTAGTGAAGTTTGCAGGCTAAAATAACTAGGCAATATTTCTAAACTTATAGTAAGAAGTTGTGGGGATCAAGATACAGTTCTAATAGCTTATTGAACAAAGTGATAATTATTATCAATGCCACCATCACCATAACTTCTACCCACTGCAATAAAGTCTATCTAATGCATCACCTAATTGCCTCTAAATGATAGCTATCACCCAGGTCAGTGACCATTGGATCAATGGCTTCACCAGACAATTTTGCAAAGTGGTTCTCATAAATTTCTTAGGGCCTTTGGCAATAACTTAAGGGTCCATTCAAACTTTGTGATTTACCCATATACTGAAATAGCTACTGCCAGGAGAGTAGAATATCCTTAGTGAGATCCATTAACTCTTGAAATAGCTTGCTTTGTATATATTTGTATCCCTTTAAATTGTAAGCTTCCTTAAGGCAGGGACTGTTTTTGCCTCTTTTTGTATCCCCAGAATTTAACACATTGCCTAGCAGGTAGCAGGTACTTAATAAATGTCTACTGACTGATTGATTGGTGAGAGTCTAGCTAATTGAATGGAGTTTAGTGGGGGGAACATGGTTGGGTTTCCAGAACCAAATATAGAATCTTTAGTCTGACATTTAGGGCCCTCCAAAATCTGGCTCAGATTTATCTTTAAAAACAAGTCTTATTTATTTTTTCTCCTCAAAGTCATTCCTGGTCTTTCCCCTTTTGCCCAACCTAGCTGAACCCTCTTTTGTAACAAAAAACAAAAATTAAGTAAAACCTAAGTTTAAAACAATTATATTTGATAGCATATACAATATTATGCTTCTATAGTCCCCTACCAAGAGGAATGAAATATATTTCATGACCTACTCTCTCCACCTTACCTTCTGACCTTTAAGATTATTCCCTTTCATGCACTCCATTTTATAGTTAGGAGAAAGCTAGGAGTAAGTTCTCACCTGCTTTTGATTATTCAATCAGTGTAAGCATTTACAGTTTAAAAATCTAGACTTAAGAAAACATTGATAATGTAACTTAAACTTTAAAGTGTGTGTATACCTTCTTCCCCTTCCCACCAAAAAAAAAGCCTAGTTGCTAAACATTTACCAGTACACCCCTCATTACACCCAAAGTGGACTAGTAGATATTCTTTTAGATTCAATCTGCCACCTTCTACTTCCATGCATTCCTATAGCATATTTTTCATAGATGGAATCCATTTCCTCCTCATCTCTACCTTTTAGAATCCTTATCTTCTTCCAGTCCAACTCAAGGACTATGTCCTATAGAAAGCCCTCACTTATCCCCCAATTTGAACTCCTCTTCTTTAAACATTCCTGGAGTTCTTGAATGGGATCACTCCTTTGTGCCTATCACACTTTAGCACATATTATTATATTTCTATTTATCTCTGTATCTGTTGCATTTCCTTGGAGTTATTAATTCCTTGATGGCAAAGACAGCCATTTTTTCCCATCTTTGTGGTTGTAGTAATAAAAATGTGTTGAATAAATAAATGAATGAACTGGGTTAATTAGAGAGGGCCTCATTATGGATGGCAGATTTGAACTTTAACAGAAATACATATTTTAAAGAAAAGATGGATTTGAATTGTTAAGGAAGAGAGGGAAGGAAGTTTCAGGTGGGGAAAAACAGCATAAGCAAAGGCCTGGAGGTATAATAATTTCAGAACTATAAATGCTACATGTTACAAAAAATCATTTGATTGTTTAATTACTTAAATTTCTTTTATGGTTTTTTAGTTTTGTGAATTTTGAATAACAAGTCATAATTTCGATAAGATGGGTTACTCTGTCATTATACATTGTGTGTACAAGAGTTTCTGGATAAAACGGTGCTAGACTTGGTGAATTGGTAGAAGTCTTCTTGCTTGGTCACATGATTTATCTCCAAGATCACGTCTCCAAGCTACCTTGGATAGATCAAAACCTCATCCTTTAGATGATCTTTGGACAAGAATAAACATGCAATTATTTCAGTCATTGAGCCATAATGGATTACAGTTTTTTACAATTACAAAATACAATTTTACAATTGATTTTATAAATCAACTAGAGCTATATGTAACACAAGAGGGTGATTATGCTGAATTTTGAAATGGCAACATTTGAAAAATTTAAGTAATTTACTTTTTACATTTTTGTAAGCTTTTAGCATTTATACTTCTGAATCTATTAAAGCTTAGACCTGCACTATGACTTTTGGGACACTATTTGTCACTGCCTCAAAAATAAAAATTTCAGATACAAAGGACATACTGAAAAATTTTTTTATCCTAAACTCACTTAATGATACACTTCATGATTTATACTCTCAGAAACAGTCTTAAAGCTTTCTTCTTCCCCTCTCCCCCAATCTTCCTTTTCTCCATTCCCAAATCAAATGAAAGTGTGTTTAAAAAGACTTTGGTGCTCAGAAATCCATCCTGACTTATACCGCTGTTCAAATGTCAAAAAAGAGACCTAGAGTCATACAGTTTCAGAGTTGGAATTCAGAGATTTTAGTAACTCATCTAGGTCAACCCCTTCATTTCACAGTTATGGAAACTGAGGCCTACAGAAGTGATGTCAACAAGGAGGCAGTTAAATGGTAAAGACTTCAACTCAGGTCACACCAAGGTCTTCTGACTCCAAATGCAGTAATCTTTCCATTATAACAACCTGCCTCTCAGAAGTTACCCAGTAAAAAGAAAATAATAATAATGATATTAAGTACTATTGAAAATGCCAAAAAAAAAAAAACCCTAAAACTCAACTCAAAAGTTTTTGAATATATACTAATTACAGAAATTCATTGTTTCTAGTCATTCATTAAAATTCCTATCACTATTAAATGAAAAATATTTTATGATGAATAAAATGGCTCCTTTCAGTACACACACACCTACCACAGTCTCCAAACTTTGGGGTCCTTTATGAATATTAAATTGGTCTGTCTTCCTGTCTGTCATGTTAGTGAGTCACCACTCGAGGGAGCCCAAGTTTCTTTGGTGTGGAGAAGACAAGCCAAGCTAAGGTATGTTATACCCTAGGGAAACATTTCATCCTGTTACTGAAGTGAGAAAATGAAAAACAAACATTTCCAAAAACTTCTGTGCTTGAGAAGAACTGGGACTCAACACAGAGGGGGAAAAGGCAATGCTAACTTTATTTTTCTTGCTGGCTTATAAGCGGTGATAGTGAGAACTAGATTAGGGTAACTGGAAATTGTGCTTTGGGGGTTTATCAGGAGTTCCATATCTTAGTTAGCTTATATCCACAAAGAAGAAACCTTGTGAAAGCTTGTGTGTTGTAGTTAGAGCTGCTTGTATCAGCTCAAATGATTCATTAATTATTCATTATTGTTTATCATAAAATCCTGAAAGGTTGCCAAGCACTAGTATGCACACAGTACTCAAACAGGGAAACATCTTTCATTTTGGAACAAACAGGAATGCATCAGATGGGACTACTTGCAAAAGTTTTTAAAATGTACATGCTAAAATGTTGACAAGTTGGAAGCATAAAATTGTGCATATTTATTTTGCATTATTTACATATTGACATGCATATATGTATACTCACACAGGCAGCAAGGCATAGTGAATTGAGAAAGTCAGGGAGGCCTGGGTTCAGGTTTCAGCTCTGGCATATACTACGAGACCTTGGGCAAGACACAATCTCTTAGGGCTCTAGGAAATTCTTTAACACTAGAAATTGCAGAAGAGTTGTTGCCCTGGATGGGTGGCGGTTATTTCCTCATTAGAAAGTCCCCTAGACTAACGAATTCACAGATTCACTACTTATCTCTATGCATGTAAATAAAAGTAAATATATACACACATATATGTATATATGCTATATATACATACGTGTAAAAGTAAACCATGAATACCTATATGTGTTCACTTTTATTTACACTATGGATGGATGGATGGATGGATGGATGGATGGATGGATGGATGTTTCAAGGGTTGCCAGAACCAGATGTATTCTTTTGGGAATGCATGAGATTTCCAAACCTATAGTGTCCACCAGTGTTATGGGAGATCTCCTATATAGACTCCAAAGGAAAGATCCTCTACTAATGATAATGGTCTTCAAATATCTTCAAAATGACTAGAAGATATATTAGTTATATCCAGCACCCCCAAATGAAAAACCTTCCTCAGAGAAATCCACAGCAATGCAAAAGAGATTGGTTCAACTATGTATACATGGAAAAACCAAGAAGATAACAATGTATATTACCAAGACTGTGAAATATAGTTGGATAGAAAGTCTCTCAAATTAGTCCAACAATATATGTACATATACATACTTATATGATGATAGTTAAGTGCTGTAAGGTTTACAGAACATTTTACACGGGTTACCTCACAATCATCCTGTGAGGGAGATGCTTTCGTTAACACCATTTAACAGAGAGACCGAGGCTGAGGAGCTAAGTGACTTGTCCAGGGTCACACAGCTAGTAAGAATCTGAGGGAGGAATGTAACTCGGGTCTTCCATATACCAGGTCTAGTACCATATACCCACGACATTACTGAGCTGCCTACAACAAGGCACTTTAAATGATCAGTTCAGAATTAAGTAGGAGGCAATTGGGCTGGATTACATTTGAGGAATTGTGCTCGGCTCAAGGCCTTTGCTGATTTTCCCCACCTGTAATCTAGAAATCTGTCCCATATTCATTATCTGTGAACAGTGTATGCCCTTCCACTAGGATGTAAGTTTCTTGAGGAAAGGGACTATCTTGTTTTAGCACGGTGCCTAGATAGGCACGTAATAAATAATGCTTGTTGCATTGCATTGAATTGAATGATTCCCAAGCTGATTATTGTTGCAAAAAATTCTTCCTGAAATGAAAACGGGCTCCTTGTGAAACTATATGGCTACAGCTCTAGGAACACCTGATCTTCTGATCCCAGAAGAATCAAAATGACAACCTCAAAAGCAATAGAAAGCTTAGAGATCTGAGATCCCTCCCAACTCTGAGATTCTCTGATTATGTGAACTGCACAGCAGTATGTTTGCTAGTACTGAGTTATCTGTGAGAAGTAGCAGAAAACCATTACTGAGGGGGCTAGGTGGTGCAGTGAGTAGAGTGCTGGCCCTGGAGTCAGAAGGACCTGAGTTCGGATCCGGCCTCAGACACTTAACACACACAAACAAACAAACAAACAAAAAAACCCTAGCTGTGTGATCTTGGGCAAGTTACATAACCCCAATTGCCCTCCAAAAAGCAAAAAAAAAGAAAGAAAGAAAGAAAAAGAAAACCATTACTGAGGACAATGTAAGATTGGAATGGGAGATGAGAAAGTCAGATCAGGGCATGAGACTGAAAGACAATTCAAGTGACTGGCAAACCTGCCTGAAATAGTAAAAGAATCAGTGAAAGGTCTCTAGTAAAGAGGATGTGTGGAAAGAGTTGGACAAGAGAGCATGGAAGACCATAATCTGCATGTGGAAGGAAAAGTGCCTATGAAATCACAGTTCCATCAAGTCACATATAAGTGTTATGTCTGCACCAAGGTCCTGTTCCAGTGCCTCCTTGTGGTGTAAAGGTGATCCAAGGCTGACCCCAGGTAATGGATTATTTTTTTTAGCTATAACAACTCATGAAGATACTTCTACAAGACATATAAGGCTTGTAATTTACATCAGTGGAAGAAATGTCATACCTATAAAATCCTTGAGGTATTGATCTAAGGTATTTGTTTCTAATAAGATATGTATGAGTAAATTTATATCTTGTACATGTGTATATGTATGTATGAGCAAAGGTACATAAAATCACATATGTGTATTATACAATATACACATATGTATTTATTATATAGAGGTCTATATATTCACATCCACAAGTATTTGAAAATTTAGGAAATTATAAATTTCAGTTAGAGTTAGTAAAAATAGGATGGAGCCAAGATAGTGAAAAAAAAGCAGGGACTTGCTCGAGATCTCCCCCAAACCCCTCCAAATACCTGTAAAAAATGACTCTGAACAAATTCTAAAGAAGCAGAACCCACAAAATGACAGAGTAAAACAAATTTCCAGCCCAAGACAACCTAGAAAGTTGACAGGAAAGGTCTGTTGCACCAGCCTGAGAGAAGAGCACAGTCCAGCGTGGGCCATGCTGGCACCAACAAGGCCCTAGCAAACCTGGAACAGGCCTCAGGGGACTGAATCACTGGCAGCTGTGGTGGTTTCCAGACTTCTCAACCCACAAACACCAAAGACAACTCGGAAGGTCAGTAGGAAAGGTCCATCAGACCTGAGTGAGAAAGGAGCATGGTCTGGCCCCAGGTGGTGGCAGTGGCTGTGGCAGCGGCAGTGGCTGCTTCTGGAGCTCTAGGCCCACAGACAGTGGGGAGATACAAGAGCTGATCAGAGGGGAATTGCAGGGATCTCTTTGCTGGCACTGAGGCAGGATTCTCTTGCTTTGCCCATGTTTGGATCTGGGTCACAGTCCTGGGTGGCAGTCCTGGGGTGAGAAGGAGCACTGGTATAGTAGAGCTTGTGGCTGCAGTGGAGAGGGAATCCTCCTCACAGTTCCAAGGCAAAAAAAGCTACTTGTGGTCACTCACACACCAGAGCACAGGCCAGGAGAGGAGTAAACATGTCTCCTTTGATCATACCACCTCGAAGAACTGAAATACAGGCCCCTAGAAATATCTCTTAAAACAGCTGCATAAAACCCCTGAAGCTTGGGGCAACACACCCTCCATACTGGAAGCAGAGCCCTACCTTTACACAGAGTTAGTAAAAATAAAAATCTAACTTTTATCCAAGGTTACTGACCATCTAAAATCTATTTATGCATCCAAATCTACCCACAAAACCCCACCAACTTGGATCTCCGCTTCAGAAGACTCATGATTTTATTATTGTGAGCAGTCCTTCTACTAGTCAATATAGACCAAAACTCTTCCATGTCAGAGTATATAGTTTTATGAATTTCTGGGGCCCCAAATTCCCCTGTTTGCTACCTAATGGTGAGCTCTCTGGTTAGGAGCCTACCCCAATTTACTTAAGCTTGTCATCTGACAACAGACACATGGTCCTTTACCAGGCCCATACCCAATGATTTTCCAGACTGAGAGACCCTATCCTAACCAGAAGAAAATTAGACTTTTCTGAATGATACATATTTAACATGTGAGCCTTGGATGCCCATTTATCTCTTATTGTTTTCCTGTGAGCCCAGATTATTCAGGGAAAGACTCATAGAGCAGTTTCTGGTGATCCTTTCACAGAAGGTAGGCATCTCTCCCCACTCTCCCAATTCTCCCCTCATCTGGAGTCTTGATGAGCTCTTATTTGAAACAGGGCAGGAATCCATGTGATCAATCAAGAAGGAATCAATAACTTTTAAACACTAAATATAAACTCTGGAAATGTTAAATTTCAGCTTTGTATAAATGTATGTGTATATACACATATATCCTTGTAATCACTATCTATCCATCCATCTATCTATCCATCTATCTATCCATCCATCTATCTATCTATCTATCTATCTATCTATCTATCTATCTATCTATCTATTATCCATAGGAGTGCAATATCTGAATTGTTCACTATGTAGGAGCTCTATTTGAATTACTCACCCAATGGCCTTACAATTTGCTTTTTCTGGAGCATGCTAGGAGACAACAGACCTTTTCCAAAGGATGCAATATTCCCATGGTCACCAGAGGGTACTCAACTCAACTTGCAAACATCTGGAACCACTTCTGGTTGCCCTCCCAGATCTCTGGGTGCTCATAGAAGGAAAGAAGCATACACATCCTCTTTCAGATTCACGGACCAAAAGAGAAATTAGCTGACCAGTCCAATGTCATTCACAATAGCCACAACTGTAGATCTTTTCTCCTTGTGGCTCTTAGCTCCTTTTTCTGCTCCAGGTTTGGAATGGGGCAGAATTGGTACAATTTGTACAAATTACAATATTTGTACATTTCCATGTTAGAGTGGTCTCTCATCTTTCCTATCTTATCCTAGATATCTAAATCGCAAGTTTACTGGAAAGAAGACAGGAGGTCGAGGCGGCTAGGTGGCGTAGTGAATAGAGTACTGGCCCTGGAGTCAGGAGGACCTGAGTTCAAATTTGACCTCAGACACTTAATACAAAAAACTAGTTGTGTGACCTTGGGCAAGTCACTTAACCCCAATTGCCCTACCTTTCCCCTCTAAAAAGCAAAAAATAAAATAAAATAAATAAAAAATAAAAAAGATTGATATTAAAAAATAAAGAAGACAGGAGGCCAAGTGAGGGTAGGAGGATCATAACCCACGAATATTATCTCTTTATCCTATCTCACCATTTAGAATGTAAACTCCTTGAAAGTTAAGATTGCTTTATTCTCTGCATCCCCAGCACCAATCTAGCACATAGTAGGTACTTACTAAATGATTGATTCCTTCTTGATTGATCACATATCTTCTTGCCCTGTTTCAAAAAAAGAATTTGTCAAGATTCCAGCTGAGGGGAGGGTCAGAAGAGGGAGGAAAGATGCCTCCCCATCTGGGAAAGGATCGTCAGAAACTGCTCTGTGTGTCTTTCTTTCCATGAATCATCTCCCTGGGCTCAGGGGAAAACAATAATTCAAAGAGAAAAAAAGAGCATCCAAGGTTCACACGTTACATATATATCATTCAGTAAAGTTTAATTCTTTTCTGGTAGGGTCTCCCAAGGTAGAAAATCACTGGGTATGGGTCTGGTAAATGCCTGTGTGATGGTTGTCTGAGGACAAGCTGAGCACATGGGGATAGATTCATCATCAGATAGCTCAGCACTAGTGGATGGGGGAAGTTTTTGACCCCAGTAACTCACAAAGTATATACCCTGGCATGGAGGAGCTTCAGTCTACACTGACTGGTAGAAGGACTGCCCACTATAAAAAAATCATGGATCTTCTAAAGTAGAGGTTCCAAGTCTATCGTCTACAAAAGCTTGAGGTGTTCATGGATGAAATTTAAGGGGTCAGTAATTGTGGATGGTTTAAAAAAAACAACACTAATTCCAATGAAAATTTAGCACTTCCTTTCATTATAAATATAGGCAACAAACATTATTTTGGGAAGGAGTTCATAGACTTTGCCAGACTACCATGATAGAAAAATATTAAAAACATGTGTCCTAGAGTACTGAAGCATAGAAATACAAAAATAGCTACATATCAAATTTTCCATGTATGAGTATATGTGTATGTATGTACCTATGTGTGTATGTCTATGTGAGATTTCTAAGAAAGATGTCACTGCAACTGTGACATGTCTGGGTATTGCATACTTTGATTTTCCCTTTCCCCCAGACTCATACACACTATGCTGGGTACAAAGTGATGGAACAGTAACTTCAGATGAAATGGAGAAGAGGAGAAAGCATGCTGCAACTGGTAATACAAATTTTTAAAAATATTCTGAGGTATTCAGACAGAAAAATCTCATCAAAAACTCCTCTGGAACTGGTGGCCTCAACAAGGCAGCATTCAATCTTCCTCTGCCCTCCTACCTCCTATACCTCTACCCATTCTTCCACTCCAGCTTCCCTTACCTTTAAGGGAGGTTACATGTGATGTGACTTCTCTCCTCCTCTCTCCTTTTTAACCTGTTCTTGGCATTCAATTTTACCAGATATCACCTGAATAAAAATATTTGGGTAGAAGGGGGACAGAGACTGTATTTGCACTGGACTCTTACCTGCCCAAGGAATGGTTCTAATTTCAGACCTGAGGTGGCTGCTGGTGAGAAGAGGAAGGAAACCCCAAATCCTTCTTGTCTGAAAGTGATCCAAGGTCAACAAAGATGGAAAAAGGTAGCATTTATTAGGCAGAAACATTCTGCAAGCATCTCATAGAATGTTAAAAGTTGAAATATTCTGCAATCCATTCAAATAGAACATTTAAAAGTTGGAATATTTCTAGACATCTCATTGCTATTGGTTTTCTTTCTTAACTTTGCAGCTCTGTGATGTTTTTCCCCATTCAATACTGATACTCAGAACAAAATGAAATAAAACATTGTGGAATCTTCATTATGTAAAACAGTAATTAGCAAGATGTCAAGATGAGTGAATGAATGAGGATCTGTCAAGAAGGATTTGTTTTAATAGATATCAAGCTTCCCATAAGAAAAAAAATTCAAAGGCAAAGTGTCTAATGAATGATGCAAGTCATTTCTGATATGGAATAAGAAAAAAGACTCAATTTGCTATTCTAAAATATGCATCTGGAAGAGGCACAACCTGTGATTTGTCAGATGTAACGCAAAGGTGACAAATGTAGACAAATCTTTAATGAATGGTATAAATACAGGTGCACACTCATGCTGAAAACAGCTAACAACACAAGGAGGCAAGTCTAATTTCATAGATATGGTGGAGATGTGGTGGGATGGGATTCATGACAGGAACATGGCATTGAAAGTTATGTATACAATGTTCAAAAGAAATAGATCTGTTAGGAGCGGGACAGTAACACTTTTTGTCAAAATGATATATGTTTATTTCCATTTTGATGACATTTATCATTCCAGATTTTTACCTGAACAACCAGTTGTTGGAGATATCAAAATAACAGGAACTATAGAAGAAAGTTATCATGATTTTGGAGTTTAGGAGAGAGGAAGCTAATCTTGAAGGTAGGAAGACTGAGTTCAAATTTGGGCTCTGAAGCTTGCTAACTTTAAGGCACAATCATTAAACCTCCCTGTCCCTCAGGTCCTTCATTTAAATGGAAATCACAATGTTTCCAAGTTGGAAGAGGCTTTGGAAGTCATCTTGTTGAACTCATAACTGAATGTGTGCCTTCCACACTATATCTCACAATCTCCAGTAATTGTTTGAAGGCCTCTTGTGAAAGGGAACCGACTCTCTCCCATGGCAACATATTGCACTTTGGGATGGCTCTATTTGTTAGGAAGGTTTTCTTTGTGGTTGTTGTTCATCCTTCGTTCTGGAAGATGACCGATGATATCAGGAGGACTTGTGAATGAATTGGATTTAAGTGAGGCAGCACTGTGCAAAGGCATCAGTCTTATTCTCTCCTTCAGAGTCATTGGAGACCAGTGGCAAGACATGAGTCAAGACGACTGGTGATGACGCAGGAAGGTTTTCTCTATATCCATCCTATGAAGGCTTCTCTGCAACAGTGCTCTTAGATTGTGTCTCTGGGTCCAAGCAAAGGTAAAGGTGTGAAAGCTCAATGTATTTCACATTGAATGGTGATTCTGGGATCTCAGGGACAGCTTAAGCTAAGGATTCAAAAACTTTTTTGGGTCCCCAAAACATTTGATACACGGAAAAGATGGAGCACTGTTCTCTTGGTCTGGGCTCTGCAAATTTCTAATTTGGGTTTTGGTTTGTGGCATCACCCAAGGCTGGACTTCTGCTGGACTCAACAGCCATCAGTCAACTAGAAAGTTCTACCAGTTCAAAGAAATGGTCTAGGCTTCCTTGTCCTGATAATACTACTGTGGGCATCAGACTAGGCTGGAGAATGGAACTAAGACCCACTTTCTTCTGCTCCCATGGTCAGAGCCCATGTGGGCTCACTTTAGTACTTATTCCTCATTTAGTACCCAGTCCAGGGCAGCACTACTGCTCCTTTCCCTGGATCACCATCCCTAGGCACAGGTCCCCTCTTCAGTCTGCTCTGGATCTGTGACCCAGGACTAGGTAGGGAGTAACACAGCTGCCAGTTGGCATCTGTTCCCTCTTTCTGCAAAAGGTTAGGCCCCTCTGTGTGGTGGAAAGAAGGAGGATGGAAAGAGAGAAGGAAGGAAGGCGGGAGAGAGGAAGAAAGGAAGGGAGAAATAAAGGGATAGAAGGAGAGTGAGAGAAGAAGAAGGAGGAGGAGGAGGAGAAGAAGAAGAAGAAGAAGAAGAAGAAGAAGAAGAAGAAGAAGAAGAAGAAGAAGAAGAAGAAGAAGAAGAAGAAGAACTATACATGGAGAGATATAGTTTAGAGATATAACAGTCAGTAAGGACTTAAGAAGTGCCTACTATGAGCCGTACATTAAGTCCTGGAGATACAAAGAAAGGCAAAAGATAGTCTCTGTCCTCAAGGAGCTCTCAATCTAATGAAGAAGACACAAACAAACAACTATGAGAGAATTGGCTGGGGGGCTGAGAGTTAAGCAATGTGCCCCTATTGACATAAGTAATATATGCCAGAGTTTAACCTCGATCTTTAGATCTGAGATCTGCCCTCTTTCCACTGCATCACGCATTATTTTTTAAGATCAATGCAACCAGAGAGACTGAGAATAGAGAAGCTAAGAGGATCATTAGGAGTATAGTCCTAATAGGACATTGAATTTAGGGTCAAGTGGTTTGGGTCTCGAGTCCAGTTCTGTCACTTACTAGTTGTGGGGCCCACAACTAGTAAATGGTAAATGTTTAACAACCAGCTAGCAAGTATTTAACAACTATCTCTTCCCCCAAAAATATGCATGACACATTTTAAAATGTAATTCTCACTACTAACATTTTCTTAAGTTTACAATGACAATCAGCAAAGCAATAAATTAAGCCCTGATTTGTAATATTTACTGATTTCTGTGGGATAAATTGCTCACAGTGAAATTTTAACCATTGACTTTCATGAATCAGTTCAAGCCAGCTTCAGCACACCAGGGCATATTGGTCTATTTCTCTGAGTCTCAATCTCATCATCCATAAAAGAAGGAGATTGGACTAAATGACCTTTAAGGTCCCTCTCAGATCCCAAAACCTGTGGTACCACGAAGGGCTAAATGTTTCACCTAAGAAAGTAGAGAGTATCGGTCTTGTTATAGAGAACCCAACAAAAACTTGAGTGATCTATGAAGAAAACACATGCAATACCTTGGCATTATTATATAAGGACTGACAAAGGATTAAGCATGAATATTCTTTGCCCAGTAAGAATTAAATAGGAGCAACAGTCTTCTCCTTCATAGTCTATTAGCAACAACACAAACAGCGTATGTGCTGGTAAAGAGTTATTAACAGTACAAGCTTCCTGGAATGTAGGTCCTAGTGAGAAAGATCTGTCGAATAACAAAGGAGCCTGTTGAATCTCCAGTCATGAGTATGTATGAGCATGCGTCCATGTTCCTTCTGACAACCTGCCCGTATCCTGCAGAGACCTCAGCTGTGTCCTAACCTTGGGAGCAGCAATCTGTTACAACTAAAAGATAAAACTGAACAAATTTTGGCACTGTTTCTCAAATGAAATATCTCCATGTAGTACTACTTTGGTTGAGAGAAGCCTAATGGGAAAGAGCCAGTATCAGGGCACTTGGGTTTTAATCCCAATGCTGCCATTAATTTCCTGTATAACCTTGAACAACTGATAGAATTTCAGAGTCAGAAGGGTCCTCAGAGGCCATCTCATCTTACCCATACCTGAAAAAGAATCTTCTCTACGGCATACCAAACAAATGGTCATCCAGCATCTGCATGAAGGGCTTTAATGAAAGGAAACCCACCTAATGTATTTTCAGGTAATCCATTATACTTTTGGACAACTTTAATTGGTACTAAGGTTTTTTTTTCTTATTATTAAATCTGAATCCGATTCTTTACAACTTATTCCCCTTGTTCCTAATGAGTAACCTTCTGAAGTCAAGCAGAGCAAATTTAATTCCTCTTCCATAGCCCAGCTCTCTAAATACTTGGGAATGGTTACTATAATCCCCCTCAAGCCTCTTCTCCTCCAACAGATCGAACAGACTCGAGGCCCTTCACCATTTTGTTTGTCATCTCAGTGTACCTGAGTTTACAATGTTCTTCCTAAAATGTGGCAGTCAGAACTGAACATGATACTTCACACATGTGTCAAACCAAGATAAAGTACAGAAAAACTATCTCTTCCTTGTTTCTAGATTTTGTACTTCTCTTAACAGATGCAGTCTTAGATCACATTCCCATTCTTGGTTGCCATCTTACACTCTGACTCGTACTGAGATAACAGTCCTCTAGAATCCTCAGATCTTTTTTAGATCAATTGCTCAGATTGATTTTTATTTTGGATAAATTTAGATAAATCAATTAGCCATGACCCTCCCATCTATTACTGTGAAACTGACTTTTTGAACCCAAAGGCAAGACTTTACATTTATTTAAATACTTTAGGATTTCAATGATGTTGATTTCCCCCTACTCATACAAGTCACAAGCCTCACACACCTGTCTATATGACTTTTGTTCATATATTCCTATAAATGTCCCACAAATGGTATACCCAAGATGTTAGGGATCTCCCTCTAACTCTCTTGACACCGTGTATGACAATATTGTACAAAGCTGTCAGTTCTTTGTTTTTGCAATGTGACCAGCTCATCTTTTTTCCAGTCATGCATGGCTTAATGACATTCTTTATATACAGTTTCTGCCCTACAAATGACCATGTTGGAGCTTGCTTAAATCTACCATGTGACTCTCCATAACTCTTTGGGTGATTTACATTTGTACTTATTAAATTTTATCATATTCAACTTGGCCCTACATTCTAATCTGTGTTTGGGTAAAATTTGATACACACACACACACACACACACACACACACACACACACATATATATATAAATACCATCTATACATTTATCTAATTCACTGATTGATAAAATGTAAGTATTCCATCTATACATTTGTTCAATTTATTGAAAAAATTAAAAACAATTATTTGCATGCCATCTAGACATTTATTAAATTCCATTGGTATAACTGTTGTATAATACAGGACCAAACAAATATCCCTGGAACATTGCATTGGAGACTTCTTTGTTGTCATCAAACTGTTAATGATTACTCTTTGGGTCCACTCATTCAACTATAATACTTCTCAGTCCATCTAATTATAATATCATCTACACCAAATCACTCCATATTTTCCAAAAAAGTAAAATGAGAAACCTTGGTAAATCCTTTGTTCAAATTGAGGTAGAATATACCTACAACATTCCCCTGACCTACCAGTTGAGTGACTGTCAAAAATTAAAACAAAGAAAATGAGAATCTGGCATGACATGTTCTTAATGAAGCCATACTTGTTCTCTGTGATAATCACTTTTTCTAGACATTCACTAATAGTTTCTTCAATAATACATTTTATAATTTTTTTGGGAATTGGAGTCAAATTCATTGGCCTATAACTATATGCTATTGTTTCAGAAAGCAAGAATTCAAAGTTCACTGTGGACTCTACTTGCTATAGATAATTTCTAACTGTATACACACTGTTAAGGCTTGGAGAGAGAGGGAGAGAGAGAGAGAGAGAGAGAGAGAGAGAGAGAGAGAGAGAGAGAGAGAGAAGGAAGGAAGGAAGGAAGGAAGGAAGGAAGGAAGGAAGGAAGGAAGGAAGGAAGGAAGAGAACCCTAGGATTCCAGAACTTTAACTCTAGGGCAGAGCATCATTTCATTTTTGTACACACCTACTATTGGGTATGATGTATTGTCCAATATTGATTTTTAATGATGCACTAGCTTCCTGGTTCTGTATTCTGATAATAAGCTGTTTGTAGAATCAGTTTAATCACATTCTTTGCAAATTCGTGCAAATTTTAATTTATTAATTTATTACTTCCAAGTTCAGCCTTGAAAAATATGCTTTTTGTAACACAGGGGGAAGATTATTCTTGTATTAGATTTTTCCTTCTATGAAAACATCTCCATAACAAATTTGGAATTTTGTGCATGAGTGTACAATTCACATCTATGAAATTTAATGTTCTCTTTTTAAAAATTGCCAAGTAAAAAGGCTCAAACTGAGTAAAATGTACATCTGAAAAAATTAATTGGCATATAATACACAAATTTCACTCTTTTCCCTTTTTTGGGAAAAGGATATTTGCTTTTTTCCAATCTTATTGTACATTTCTCATGCTCCATACTGGGATTATTAGTAGCAGCTCAGCAGTCACTTTCAATTCTTTTTTTTTTAATCAAATGCTTTCTTAACTTCTAGTTTACATCATTCATTTCCACCAGATTTTGAATTACAAATTTTCTCCCCGTTCTTCCCCTACCCACCACCCCAAAATAGCAATCCCACTGAATATCCCCTCCTCCAATCTTCTCTCTCCCATATCTTCTCCCATACCCCTTCCAACTTTTCAGTAGGGCACGGTGGATCTCTATGCCCCAGTGCCTGTATGTTTTATTTCCCAATTACATGTAAAATAATATTAATAATAGTATATATATATATATTTCTTTTAAACATTTAATCTTAAAACTTTGAATTCCAGATTCATTCCCTTCCTCCCCTGTCACCCACACTTAATGGGAAGATATGCAATTCAGTATAGGTTGTACATGTGTAGCTATGCAAAACATTTCCATAGTGGACATATTGTAAAAGACTGACTATATTTTCCTCCCTCCTATCCCACCTCCCACTTGTTCTATTCTCTACTTTGATCCTGTCCCTTTTCAAAAGTGGGTGCTTCCAACTTCCCTACCCCCCCAGCCTGCCCTCCCTTCCATCACATCCCTCCTCTCATCCCCTTCACCCCTACTCTTGTGTAGAGTGAGATACCCTGTTTAGTGTGTATGTCATTCCCTCCCCGAGCCAAATTCAATGAGAAAAAGGTTGACCCATTCCCTTTTGCCTTCCTGTTCTTCCCCTCCATTGTAACCATTTTCCCTTGCCTCTTCTATATGAGATAGTTTGCCCTATTCTTTCTCTCCCCATCTCCTCTCATTATATTCCTCACTCACCTCTTAATTTCACATTTTAAGTATCATTCCTTCCTATTAAATAGGTCCTGTGCCCTGTATCTATGTATACCTGTACGCATATATACACACATTCACATATGTATTCATAGGCCCGTATACCCTCCTATATAGACATATGTATGTATGTATGTATGTATGTATGTATGTATACACATTTCTATTTCCTTCAACTATTCTCATACTGAGAAAAATTTCATCAGTTACAATTATCTTTTTTCCATGTAGGAATATAAGTAGTTCAACTTTGATAAGTTCCTTATGGTTTCTTTTCTTTGTTTACCTTCTCATGCTTCTCTTGTTTCTTGTATCTGAATGTCAAATTTTCTATTCAATTCTGGTTTTCTCATGAAGAATGCTTGAAAGTCCTCTATTCCACTGAATGATCATATTTTCCTCTGAAACATGATACTCAGTTTTGCTGGGTAGGTGATTTTTGGTTTTAATCCCAGCTCCTTTGACTTCTGGAATGTCATATTCCAAGCCCTTCAATCCCTCAGTGTAGAAGCTGCCAGGTCCTGGGCTATTCTGATTGTGTTTCCACAATATTCAAATTGTTTCTTCCTGGCTGCTTGTAGTATTTTCTCCTTGATCTGGGAAATCCGGAACCTGGCTACAATATTCCTAGGATTTTCTTTTTGGAATCTTTTTCAGGAGGTGAATGGTGGCTTCTTTCAACCTCTATTTTTCCATCTGGTTCTAAAATATCAGGGCAGTTTTCCTTGACAATTTCTTGAAGGATGATTTCTAGGTTCTTTTTTTGATTGTGACTTTCAGGTAATCCAATAATTGTTAAATTATCTCTCCTGGATCTATTTTCCAGGTCAGTGGTTTTTTCCATGAGATATTTCACATTGCCTTCTATTCTTTCATTTGTTTGGATCTGTTTAATAGTATTTTGATTTCTCATAAAGTCACTAGCTTCCATTTGCTCCAATCTAATTCTGAAGGAATGATTCTCTTCAGTGAGCTTTTGAGATTCTTTTTCCACCTGGCAAATTCAGCTTTTTAAGGCATTCTTCTCATTGCCTTTTTGAGCCTCTTTTGCCATTTGAGTTAGTCTATTTTTCAAGGTGTTATTTTTTTCAATCAGGTTGTTGACTCTCATTTCATAATATTCTTTCTTTGTTCTCATTTATCTTCCCAATTTTTCCTCCACTTCTCTTATTTGATTTTCAAAATCCTTCTTAAAGTCCTTTATGGCCTGTAATCAGCTCGTATTTTTCTTGGAAGCTTTTGGTGCAGGAGTTCTAACTTCACCATCTTATTTCTGTTCCTTGCTTTGATCCTTTTTGTCCCCAAAAGAGTATAAAGTTGGGTTGTTCTGTTTACTTTGCTTCCCTCGTTTGCTCATGTTGCCAGTCAAATACTTGACTTTTGGGCTTTTTGCCACAGTATGACCCTGCTACCAGACAGGAGAGCTTCATACCAAACATTGGGGGCTTTGTAGCTGCTGAAGGTATTAGTTGGGTGCCCTATCTGAAGCCTACACACACTCTGGCAATCTGGTAGCATACCCCAGGATCTCTACCCTAGACCACAATCCAGATCCAAACATGTTAAAGCAAGAGAAATTACCCCCAGTTGCTTGGTCCCCCTACACTCTGCAAGCCAGGAGCTGAAGCTGCCATGTGGTGGCAGCTGCATGGCTGCGGTGCCTCAGTGGCTTCTCATGGGGGCAGAGGCTGACCACACTCCCAACTACTGGATCCCAAAGTCCACACTACACTGACCTCTCACTGTGTCCTTAGCGTCTATGTGTTGATAATTCTGGAAACCGCCACAGCTACTGGTGATCTGAAATCCCCCCAGCCAGTGGCTGGTCAGACCACCCTGGGGCTAAAACCTCTGGCTCACTTGGGGCTGGGCTTGGCTCCCAGAGAGCTGCACTGGCCAGTTCCTGCCCACCTGCCAGGCTGTCCTCAGCAGGAGGTTAGCTTCTCTGTGTCATTTTGTGGGTTCTATAGCTCTAAAGTTTCTTCAGTCACCTTTTATATGAATTGGAGGAGGTGAGAGCCAGAGCCCTGTAGGAGTCCCATTTCTACTCATCCATCTTGACTCCACTCCCCTGACTTTCAATTCTTGAGGATGTAGTGTGCATGAATCAGATAATTTGAATTCATCAATAGTGTGGTACTTTTAAGCTCTCTCTTGATTTATGTTGGGTATGAATCCCCTATTAGCCCTATTTGCTCTGTCCTTTCAGTACAAAAACATTTCTTCTTAACAGAGAGAAAAGAAGCAAAATAAAAGTTTAGTTCTACCCTCTCTCTTTGTTATCATCACCCAACTACACCTTAGGAATAGTGCTATCCTTTATATAAGCCTCTTCTTTTCTCTAAAATAGTTTGGAGGAACACCTCAAACCACTTTTGATTATCACTTATTCCTCAACTTTATTTTCTTTCTCTATAAATACCTTAATACTTCAATTATTTGTGATTTCATTTTTTTGGGTAACCCCTCTACTAGCCCATATTACAACTCTTTATACTTGGTAGTTGATTTTCAGTTGCCGTGACCAAGAAAATTCAGTACCTGGTGGCTGACTTTCAGAAGATTAACCTTTCCGCACTTAGCTATACTGGTTCTGAGATGACTGGCATATAGTCTATTGCTGGGTCTGTATTCACAACCTTTTAAATATAAGACTCTTCTCATTCCATATGTCTGAGTTGTGAAGCTTTGGGTGAGGCCTGGCATCAGGTAAATGATGATATTTAGTCATAGAAATGCAGTGCCATGCTTAGGGTCAAGCTAGGAATAGACAAAAGGACCAGCAATCATAGCAATACTCCTAGCTGAATCTAGCTGTTGAGCCCACTCACCCTTATCCATTACACATTAGTCAAAGTTAGAAAAGGTCAGAGGTCCCTGCCTCCTGAGATAAGGATTTATACCAGTTCCAGTTCATAGCAGATTCCAAGTTCCATGCCCTTGATTCTTCAGTATCAGATGTCATGCAAAGTTTTTTGCTCCTTTGTCTAATGAGTTGAGCTTTGAGAGGACTCACCTTTGTCTTCTTTAAGGGAATAATAATTATTATTATTCACATGCCTTCAAAGACCCAGATCTTCTTTGAAGAATGGCATCAGACCAGTGCTTGGCAAAGCCCCAGGTGGTCAAATAAATTTGGTAGGAAATGCTAGAGCTTACACTGAGCTAGCATAGCCTTAGAGGTCCTGATGTCATCTCCACACTAGAATAAGCCATCCAGATTAGAATTTAGTGGAAGTTATCTCTAAAATGAATATAATAATGCTTGACTTGCCAATATAGGCTTTCTTTCCTGGGAATTGTTTTATATATATATTGTTTTATACATTATGTACTATGTGCCCAAGCACTGTAATAAGGGCTTTATAAAAAATTATCTCAAAAAACAACAAATGTTAAAAATTGTCTTATGCCTAATTGAGGAAAATATTATTTAAAAAAAGAAAAAATACTAAGTCATTTGATCTTCACAATAATCCTATCATTATGCTATCATAATGCTATCATTATTCCCATTTTACAGATGAGGAAGCTGAGGCAGACAGAGGTTAATTGACATACTTGAGGTCACACGGTTAATAAGTATGTAAGGTCAAAATTGAACTCAGGTCTTTCTGACTCCCGACCAAGAGATACTCCCAACTAAGTGTACCACATAACTGCCTCTAAGGAAGAGCAGTGGGAAACTAAATAAACTCAATTCCTACATATTGTAGAACGTCTGTGTCCAGATCGGTTTTGTGCTTGAGGGACTTCTGGGGTAGAGCACAGAAGCAGACTCACAGATCCTTGGGAGACATAATTTTATTATGCATTTATATATTCTGTTATTATGCATTGTTCTATTTTATCTATGCACTGTTTATTCACTTATTGATTTTATGCTGAGTAAAAATAGCTCAATGCAATATTCAAGATGACTTATCTGCTTCTAGGTAGAGTCTAGTCCATGATGTCAAGGTTATGCAAAAAAGAGAAAGTTCCAAAAAGGAGTTGGAGCATTGCAGGTGGGAGGGAGGTGGGAGGAGATCAGAGCTCATTTCTCATTGGATAAAATCCACAAATCTCCAGACCCCTTGACAACCATTTCAGGCTGCCCTGAAGTCAGTGGAAGAGTTAAGGGATGAGTCTCTGGTAACCATAGAGTGTTCAGCATTGTCTGAGCACTTCCACCCAGTGGGCCTTCAAAGACCCAGAGCTTCTTTGAAGAACAGGATCAGGCCAGTGGTTGGCAAAGCCCCAGGTGGTTAAATAAATTTGGTAGGAAATGTTAGAGCTTACACTGAGCTAACATAGCCTTAGAGATCCTGGTGTCACCTCCACACTAGAATAAAGCATCCAGATTAGAATTTAGTGGAAGTTGTCTCTAAAATGGATATAATAATGCTTGATTTGCCAACCTCACAGGCTTTCTTTCCTGGGAATTAAATGATATGATTTTCTGAAAACTCTGTAATTATATACAAATATAAGGGAATTATCACTATCATTAGAAAAATCAGTTTCTAATACAGAAGGTTCTATGGGTTCTTTAAAAACAAGGTAGTCAAAGTCAACAGAAGATTGGAATAGCCCAAATCTGAACCAAGAACTTTCCTGTACTAATTAATTTAAGCTTGACTATAGCATGGTGTGGTGAGATAAGCTGTGGGTTCAGGGTCTGAGGACCTGGGTTTGAATTTCAGCTCTGCCACTTATTACCTATGTGATCATCACCTCTCTGGGCCTCAATATTAAATGAAGTGGTGGACACAATGGCCTTGAAAGTCCATTCCAGCTCTAAACCTATGATTCCAGGAACTTTCAGATCTGAGGCTATTGCTAGTCACGTGCCAGAAATAAAATGACAGTAGACCCAAATACTAAAAAAAATGTTCTAGTGGGTCAGACCAAGAAGTTGCCCAGTCTAGTAATTAAGAATAACCCCAAGGAACATTTTGTGAGAGATCATAGGAACTCTTTCTTTTTTTCTTTTTTTTCCTTTAAACAAATGCTTTATTAACTTCTGTTTTACATCATTCATTTCTGCCAGATCTTGAGTCACAATCATTCCCCCACCCCTGTTTTTCCCCTACCCACCCTCCCAGAATAGCAGTCCTGCAAGATATCGCTTCCTCCAATCTGCTCTCTCCCATACCTTCTCCCATACCCCCTTCGACTTTTCCATTGGAGGAAGGTGAATCTTTGTGTCCCAATGCCTGCACATCTTATCTCCCAATTACAAGCAAAAGAGTATTAATAATAGTATTTATATATATTTGAAACATTTAATCTTAAGACCTTGAATTCCAGATCCATTTCTTTCCTTCCTTGTTATCCATTCCCTCTGGGGAGATAAGTAATTCAGTATATGTTGTACATGTCTAGCTATGCAAAACATTATCATAGTAGATATATTGTACAAGGCTGCTTATAATTCCCTCCCACTCATCCCACCCCCCACCTGGTCCATTCCCTACATGATCCTGTCCCTCTTCTATAGTGGGTACTTCCAACCTCCCCTCCCCCCAAGGATGCCCTCCCATCCATCATCTTTTCTCTCATGGAACTCTTTCTTAATAATAACCTCAAAAGGGGCAGCTAGGTGGGTACAGTGAAAAGAACACCGGCCCTGGAATCAGGAGGACCTGAGTTCAAATCTGGCCTCAGACACTTAGCACAAAAACTAGCCGTGTGACGTTGGGCAAGTCACTTAACCCCAAATGCCCTCCAAAAAGCAAAATAACAAAAGAAAACATAATAACCTCAAAAAGTAATTTTTTGTTGTTGAGTTGCATCTGACTCTTCGTGACCTCATTTGGAGTTTTCTTGGCACAGACACTAGAGTAGTTTGCCATTTTCTTCTCCAGATCACTTTTTAGATGAGGAAATTGAGATAAACAAGGTTAAGTGACTTGTCTGAGGTCACACAGTTAGTAAAAGTGTCTGAGGCAGGATTTGAACTCAGGTCTTCCAGACTCCAGGAACAGAGCTTCTGTCCACTGCCCCACCTAGCTGCCCCTCAAAAAGTACAAGCATTGTTAGATGCACTTGACAACTTACTATGAGCTCATTGGATGGATTTATACAGATAACCTACACTATCTCTTGTATCAAAGAATTCCATAAGTCAACCAGTCAAAGGTTTAAGGAGTTGCATTTTAACAAGATTTTGCATTTAATTATTGTTGTAGTAAAAATTAGCTCCATGCTGGCAAATTACTGAACTGAGACGTATGGGAAAGAACTCAATGGAGCAAACAAGAGTGCCACCACAGGGGATAATTTAATCTACACTTGTGGAAACATAACTGTCTCCCATAGAGACAGAAGTAAATCTGTTTTGGAGAAAACTCAGTGCCATTGATGAAATCAGCATCTTCAAATCTATCTTTAACCAGAGATCCTACCTAACTTCCCCTAAGGCAAGGGTTCTTAACATGTGGGGCTTGTGGATCCCAAAGGGGCCCAGGGACAGATTTCATGGGGTGCTTGAACTCAGGTGGGGAAAAGTGCATCTTTATTTTCACTGACTTCTAAATGAAATCGAGCATTTCCTTCCATTATAAATGTAGGTAACTATTCTGAGATTGGATCTGTAGACTTCACTAGATTGCCAAAGAAGGCCATCACAAACACACACACACACACACACACACACACACACACACACACACACACACACACACACACGTTAACAAGCCCAACCCTAACAAGTGCCATGCTTATGGGAGCATCACTCCTCCAGCTCTTTTGGACCAGACTAGCGGTAAGAAGGAGCATCACTATGGGAGCATCACTCCTCCAGTTCTTTTGGACCAGACTAGCGGTAAGAAGGATCTAATGGATTTGAAACAATCTTTCCTTTACCTTCTTTGTTTTTATGGTGGCACAAGGAAGAAGGCCTAATTCAGCTACCTTTGTGGAGTGAGACTCTTGTTAGTTTCATTTTCCCCCTTTATCCTCTGATGTGTGAGGTTCTCCCTCTTCATTTTTCACATTTATTCTAATCACATAAGATCACAGTTAGGATTGGAAGAGGCCTTAGAGGTCACTTAACCCAACCTACACATTTTACATTTAAGGAAACTGAGACCCAAAGTGGTCAAAAGGTTTGCCCAAGATCTTAACGGGTAGTAAGTGGCAGAGCTAGGATTTAAGCACAGGTCCTCTGACTTCAAATTCAGCATTTTTCACGCCGCTTGCATGGTCTCCTTGCTTTTATTGGATTGATCGCACATGTTCTCAAGGCTCTTAATTACTAACCATCACCTAGGTAGTCTTCTGTCTCACTTTCAGTCTCTGAGGTCCCTCATGCACAATTTTCTTCTTATGAACATCTGTCTGACTACCTTGCCATGACCTGAAGTTCACCATGACAATTCTTGAAGCTAATTCTCCTTAGGCTGCAAGGGTCATCTCCATCAAACTTCTTTATCCATGTCAGAGACTTGGTAAGTCTCCATATTTAACTCATGGTTGGTTGTTGTCCTTCATTCGCAAAGAGGACAAAAATGATATCACTGTATTGGGGTCAAGGTAGGGTGTGTGACTGTGGCTAATCAGACCAACACACACTCAGAAGGCTCAACCACAGGTCAGGCAGAAATACTCCATATGAACATTTGGAGGAGAGACGTCTCTAAATTTGCACATCTTATTTTTATTCTGCTCTACTGTAATTCTACTTCACTTATAGAGTATAATGCCTTCTTTGATGGGAGCATGCCATATGCCCAGCCAGAGTCTCCTATGTCTCATAATCAGTTCCAAAGTTCTTCAAAGAGACCTTGAGAATGTCCTTGTATCACTTCTTTTAACCTCCATGTGAGCACTTGCTGTGAGGAGTTCTCCATAAAGTAATTTTTTTAGGCAAATGTACATTTGGCACTCAAATAACATAGTCAGCCCATCAGAGTAGCTCCCTCTGTGGTAGAGTTTAAATGCTTGGCAGTTCAGCTAGAGAAGAACCTCACTGTCCAATACCTTATCTTGCCAAGTGATCTTCAGAAACTTCCTAAGACAATTCAGATGGAAATGATTCAGTTTCCTGGTGTGGCACTGGTATACTGTCCAGGTGTATTGTCCACCCATACGTTTCAACTCACAGGGTCAGCTTCACCTGCTTCTCTTCTCAAGTATAAGTTCCAAATCCTGATTTATTTTATCTCCACAAACATCCCCAAATCTGTCTCTCTTCTTCAAATTGCTCATCCAAGCTTTATTACCTCACATCTGCAGCAAGCAAACATCTCCCCCATTTCCACTCCTTTGCTCACATGCAATTCAGCTACTCTGGAGAAGATAAATCAGCAGTGAATATTTTTGCATTATTTAGATTTGTTTTTCATATGCAAAAACAAAGCTATGGTATCTCAGGGAAGAGCACAAAGATTGATCTATTTGAGGATTATGGTCCATTGGATCACCATGTGTAGAGCCTCCAGAGAGGGCATTGTTTACCTAAACAGTAATGGCCCCTTCAGAGTTATTAGAGCTAATGCTGTTTATACAAATATTTAAATATGCTATCCTCCCCTGAATGAACCATAACAACCTCATTTGAAGTTATTTTATTATAATTGATGAACAGATAGATAGTTTAAAAATTTACTAAATAAATTTATAACCCACTGCAACAACAATTCAGTTTATCACACAAGTACATATTTGAGCAGCTTAAAAACATATTGACTTTATAATTCATATTTGTAACTACTCTGAAGAAAGGGTTTTCTTCATTTAATGGGCAGATAATGCTGATTTTGATGACTTTTTAAAAGATGCATTATTCATGTGGAACAGAAACAAAATCAATAAATGAAAATTCAAATAAAAATAAAACCCATTATGACCCAACATTCAGGCTTAGACAACGATCATCTTGTGTATTATTTACTCAAGGAAGAGACCCCATAATGGCTCTTTTGGAACTGTGCTATGGACTGTATCATAAACTCCTGTTTATGCTGTTTGGAAATTAACAGAGCTGTGAATTTTTGACACTTTTATCCAACACATTCCACTGGGTTATATTTGGTTGTGAGAGAAAAGCCTAACCCTAATGTGTGGAAATCACAGCCAATAGAAGATATGTTATGACATGAGAGAAGGGCAATTCCCCAGTTTGTGAGAGGAGAAGATTCTTCAAATTAAGTTTATGACTTCAAGTTATCTTGACTGTGGTTAATGGTAAAAGTGTAGAAAGCATTACAAAAGGGATAGATTGTGAGCGATTCAAAAGGGAAGTGTAACCACTACAAGCTAGCATGGTTGATCAAAGCAACTAGGTATTAGTGTAGTGCATTAGTATTGAATCTGGAGTCAGGAAGACCTGAATTACAATCCTATCTCAGACACTACTAGGTGTGAAACCCTGGGAAAGTCACTTATCCTCTGTCTGCCTCAGTTTCTTCATATGAAAAAATGGAGATAATAATAGCACTTGCCTTCAAGGCTTATTACAAAGATAAAATGAGGTAATAATTGTAAATGTTTTGCAAACCTCCAAGCGAAATATAAATGTTAGCTATCATGATGATGATGGATAAGTCATGACAAGCTAATAGCTTTTCTTTTTACCCTTCTTTTTGACAGCATTATTAAACTGATAGATTAGACATTCGACAAAGTGTTTTGTGATACTCTTGGGAATTAAATGTAGGAGTACAAATTGGATGATATTTACAATAGATAGATTTAAATCTGGTAGGATGACTGGACACAAAAATTGTGATGAGTGTATCAAATTTTCGTAAGACATGAAGCTAAGAAAATATTTAATTAACTGGATGAAATATTTAGGATTCAAAAAGACTGAAACATGCTACAATGGTGGGTTAGTTGATCTAATAACATGTCATTGAAATGTAATTAGTGCAAAGTTCTATACTTTTGTTTTTAAAAGATGAGCTTCATAAGTAAAGAATAGGATAGATAAAACTAACCAAAAGTTCATGTGAAAAGGACCTGGGAGTGCTTATGGATCCACAAGCAGAGGGAGTCAATAATATAACATAGCATTAAAAAGCCTAAAGCAATCTAAGCTGCATTAATAATTAGACATTTTAGTGTACTCTTCAGACCACATCTGGACTACTATGTTTAATTCTGAGTACTATATTTTGCATATCAGTTAGAACACATCCAGAGTGACCCAAATGATGAGGGGTTATAACTTGTGCCAAAATTAAGGATGGTTAGCCTGGGCAACAGAAGATGTGATGGTCTTGGGCATGAATCTTCAAGTATTTGAAGGGTTATCATGTAAAAACAGGCAATTTTTCTTGCCTGTAAAGAACAAAATGAGGATCAGTGTTGGAAACTAAGGGAGATGGGTTTCAGGTAAAAATCTTCCTAACAGTTATAGCTATTCCAAAGTGCAAAGAGATGCTTTGAAAAATATCAACTGCCAATGGAGGTCTTCAACCAAGGATTACTTGTCAATATGCTGGATTTGTGATTTAGGTGGGAGGTGGGCTGGAGAACCTCTGTGACTTCTTCCAACTAGATGATTCTATGATTGCTTCAGAAATATTGGTAAAATATGGAAATGTCAAACTGACTTTCTGTTATCATTTATGATTTATTTAAGTGATGGTTATTGTTATTCCTCCTGTTGCTTCTGACATCACCCAGCAGGAAGCGGTATTTGAACTTCTTGCTTCTTTCCTGTTCTCTGGCTGGTCTAAGTCATACATTGAATTGCCTACAATTCTCTGCACTCCCTGAAATGTGGCATTGCTAAAGCCTTTTTTGTCATGAACTCTAGAAGCATTTCGGAGTTGCCCTGCTGTGGTGGCATGAAAGCTTGGATATAGTGCCAGGCAAGTGAGCCTTCACTCTAAACCACCTCCCCTGCATGACAGTTCTTGCCAGCCTCTGACCTCACACCAATGTTTTCCCTGAAATCAGGAAGACATCCTCACATCTCCAATGTGACCTCAGTTGTGAGCAATAGAATGGACACAATGGGTCTGTAATATGATAGCCTCTTTTCCCCTGCACCTTACTGATGTGGTCTTACCCATACTAGAACTTCCAATGGTGGCCATCTCTAGTCATTCTGATCAATATCTTACCACTAGACCCAGATGGCTCCAGAGGAGAAAGTGAGGCTGGTGACTTTGCACAGCCCTCTCTCAATTAAATCCAATTCACTTGCATGTCATGGCATTGCCTCCCTGATGTCAAGGTCCTCTTTGATAATGAAGGACAAACAACAACAGAACTTCCAATACATCTAGAAATGTGACAAAGCACTCTTATTTCTCTCCAAAAGTCTCTCATCTCTGAAGAATCTTTTTGGGGATTGATGGATGAGGTATTCCAAATTACCCAATACTACTTTCTGTCATATCTGGCATAAGGGAATGGTGAGGTGTCCCAATCCCACTCCACTCATTCTCACATTGCTTTAAGTTATCTAAATGGAGGGAAGAAAATAGTCGTTGCTATAATAATAGCACTAATATAGTAATGACGAGGATGATGATGATGGTGACAGTGACGATGATGATGGCATTTAGACTGATGCAACATGCTTTACAAATATTACCTACTTTGATCCTCATAATAACCCCAGTGGGTAGGTGCCATTATTCTCCCCATTTTACAGATAAGGAAATAGAGTCTTCCTGAGTCTAAGACCAGCTCACTATTTGCTACCTAGTAGGCACTTAACAAATGCTGAGTGAAATTAAATCTCCTGTGTGTAACAGGATGGAAAAAGCAGCAGTAGATTTTAATCCAATCAAAGGTTCTAAATTCAAATTCAAACTCTGCTACTTACTTCCTGGTTGAAAAGTTGGACAAATCACTCAGGCCTTTAGTTTCCTTATCTATAAGAAGATATTGGACTAGACAATCTCTAAGGCCCCTCCCAACCTAACTCTATGATCTATTTAAGTACCTAAATAAGTATATAAGTACCTAAATTAAGTACCTATTTAACTCTATGATCTATTTAAGTACCTAAATAGTAAAATATTTATGGGATGATTACTCTCTGATCCAACATGGGGGAGCCAAGATTATCTCAGTATCATATTGTCCTGGTAGAGCAAGGATTGGACACACTGATCATGCTACCACAATAAAATCCAATTCAGTTCCAAAGTGTCTATTAATGAATCAATCAACAACTATTTATCAAGTGTCTACATGTGCCAGACATAGCACTAAGAATTAAGTACCTTTTATGAAAAAGGCCCTTGGTATAACAGAAACAAAACAAAACAAAACCAAATAGCCCCTGTCCTCAATGAACCACCACCACAACAAAAAAATAGCCTCAAGCTGTGTTAAAATATAATTCCACTGAGTCCTGCCACTTTTCAAAAAAATGTGTTCTCCCTGTCTTTAATAGTTTCCCAAGATTATATAACTTCCATGTCTCCTAATTAGCCCAGGAGATTTGGCACTCCCTATGAATTCTGCCATACCCTTAGATTTATTATCTCTGAATCACAACTTAGATCACAACTCTTTCCCTCAGGAAGAAGTTTCCCTTGGATCCTGGTGGCTATTCTTAATTAGGCCTTGCCCCTTCTCCCCTCTTCCTATATGATGGAGGTCTGTGTCTGATAAACCTTTTACACATGCAGCAAGACCTGGGATGAGGCCTGCCTTCAAGGAGCTTACAGTCTGTTTGTTAGAATAAGAACGACATGAAACAATTACTGTGCAAGACAAGACATTGTGGAATCAGTGCTGAGTGTCATGGTGCCTGTTGTTGTGTTGATTGAGTTATGTTTGCCATGTTGAGATTATAAGACTTGGATGGAGAATAGATAACTGATTGAGTACAGGTTTCAAAAGTCAAATTGAGAGGCTGAGAAAAGAGAAGGAAGTGAGGAAGGAGTGGTAAGGACTGACTATAGAAGGCTTTTTCTAGGAATCTGGCTGTGAATAGCAACAGCTCATACACATATATGTATGTATATACAAGTATTTCACTTATTATATATGCATGTATATATAATTTTGTACTCATCTCATTTAATCTTCAAAAAACCTTATGAGGTAGTTGCTATTATTATGCTTATTTTTAGAGGAAGAAACAGAGGTTCAAGAGGTTAAGGAGGAAGAGGAGAAGAAGAATGAGGAAGAAGAGAAAGAAGGGAAAAGAAGGAGAAGGGAGATGGAGAGAAAGGAGAGGTAGAAGAAGGAACCAGGCAACAGGGAAGACAAAATAGCATCCAGGCATGTACAAGAAAATAGGGTTGGGGGCTGGCCTTGGCAAGTAGAAAAGTCGCTTCTTTGTCAAACACTGGGGCAAAGGAGGAGAAAACTTGACTGAAAAATTGATTCCAAGATTCTTTCTGTCTCCATGGAAAGAAATGCTGCAGACACCAATAGCATGCACATGGCAGTAGTGCTCAAATGAGTCCCCAGTAATATGCTAAGCTTTGCTGCTTTATATCTGCGTGTGTAATGGAATGAACACTGATCATAAAGTTGGTGTTGTCTCCCCCTTATTAGAGTGTAAGCTACGTAAGGGCAGGAACTATCTTTGGTTTTGTGTTCCCAGAACTTGGCACAGATTAAGATTTTTTTTTTTGGCTTTTTGGAAAGGGGAGGGCAGGGCAATTGGGGTTAAGTGACTTGCCCAAGGTCACATGGCTAGTAAGTGTTAAGTGTCTGAGGTCTCATTTGAACTCAGGTCCTTCTGACTCTGGGCCTGTGCTCTATTCACTGTGCCACCTAGCCGCCCCTCACTGATTAAGCTCTTAATAAATACTTTTTTAATTTATTCACAAATGTGAATTTTTATTATTCCTTTTCCTTTACTCTAAGTGTTGGGTTTTTTTCATGAAGGACATTTCACATACTTGACGATTCTCCAGGCGAATAAAGGCAAACAGATTTCGTAAGCCCAAGAACATTCCCTCAATTTCAGGTAAATCTTACATTTAAATTTTCCCTTGGATTCCTATGAATTTGAGGCCATATCATGTTGCATCTTCCTCTGATTTCCTCTCTCCCTTCTTAGGACTAGAAAAGGTTTTTTGTGTTGGTTTTTTTTTAAGGACATTATTAAGTTAACCCCTGCACTCCAGAATTCCAGTATAAAGAAACAACCACAGGCAAGAAAGTGTATGATTACCAAAGTTGGTCCCCTTCCTTTCTAGGGTTACTATATTAAATGTTGTACCGTAGTACCTAATTTGTCACTATTTTAATTCCTTAGTAAAGATTTTTAACCCTAACGTTGCCTTGGTTGAATGAATAGAAGGAAAACTTGCTGATCCTCTAGTTCAGTGATTCTCATTTAGTGGCTGAAGGTTCATGAAGATGGTGCGAAGTGTTAGAAATACAAATTCTTTATTGGCACCTTAAATAATTGCCTAATGATGTTATAAATGCATTTTTCCTCTGTGACAATAAGCACATGCATGTTTGAAACATTACATATTTGCATGAGGGCTGGCCTATTGCTAGGCCCTAGCTGAACTGAAGTAACACCATATTTAACCACTGATTCACCTACTTATATACCAGGTAGTAGAGTGGTTAGAGTATCTGACTTGGCGTCGAGAGGACCTGAGTTCAAATCTGGCCCTCAGATATGTACTAGCTGTGTGACCCTGGGCAAGTCACTTCACCCTGTTTGCCTCAGTTTCCTCATCTGTAAAATGAGCTGGAGAAGGAAATGGCAATGTACTCCACTATCTTTGCCAAGAAAACCCCAAATGGAATCATGAAGAGTCAGTCACAACTGAGATGACTGAACATTCCTCACTCAGGATCTCCTCACAGTTTGTTTTATAATTTAAATTTCGGCTTTTTGGAGAGCAAAAGTTATTATAGTTACTGTAAATACTTAAGGAATAAATCTAAGAGAATATTATTGGGACTAGTTACACTGGAGATTCATAGCACATTTTTGTTGTTATTGTTGAAAGGGGTTCTTAGAACAAAAAAAAATTGGAGCCACTGTTAGCAGCTAAGTTATCTGTTTTTTCTCTCCTCTCTCCTAGAGACAAACCTTAGGAGACAGAACATGAGGATGCCTCGGCTATGGCCACCACTCAGATAAGTAATAATTTATACAATTGCACTTTATAGCCTAGCACCTCTGCTCATTCATTACACACTGAGATAATGGGGAGAGGGTCTGGGCAACAGCAACAAAAGAGCAGCATTAGCACTGTGCTGATCTTAATTCTTTGGCCACTAGGTTATCAAGCTCTTTCATTAGGACTCCATTCTTAGCCTCAGGTAGCTCCTGAGAGGAAACTTATCTTAAAGGTTCTTTGCTCCTCGGCCTTATAAATATCATTCCAGATTCTCTGCTCTCATCTCCATCCCTTGCTAGAGGCAGTCAGGTGGATAATAGCACCAGCCACAAAGTCAAGAAAACCAGAGTTCAAATTCCACTAAAGTCATTTACTAGCTGTGTAACCCTGGGCAAGTCACTTAACCTCTGTCTGCCTCAGTGTTCTTATCTGCAAAATGTTTTTTTTTTTTAATATGTAATAGTACTATACCTCCTAGAGTTGTTTAAAGGCTAAAATTAGATTATATTTGCAAAGTGTTTTGTAAACATTTAACTATTATACATACTATCCATCAACATTATCACATCCATCCTCCATCTTCAGCTACAGACCCCATGGGGGGTATCTGGTAGGGCTAAGCCAGAGTTGGCCCCAAACAGGACCATCCTTACCCTTCCTCACCACTCCCAATTTTCTTATCAATCCCCTTCCTCTTTTCCTCTCCTGGTCTTTATCTCAACCCTGAAGGAAGAAAACCAGAATCTATTCTCTACTCTGACTCTTAGGTCCATTCTTTCATTTCTCAATGGTGGTAGACTGCTCTTGTTGAGCAGATATCCTAATGTACCCTGAGAACTAGAAGGTCTTTCTCTCCTCCCTTCAGCACAGTGTTTGACAAATAGCAAGCACTTTAAAATGCTTTTTTCATTCATCTGTT
The DNA here is from genome assembly GCA_011680675.1 of Gymnobelideus leadbeateri. Lineage (NCBI taxonomy): Eukaryota > Metazoa > Chordata > Mammalia > Diprotodontia > Petauridae > Gymnobelideus > Gymnobelideus leadbeateri. Next base: position 131,183 of record WOXC01007672.1, read on the forward strand.
TATTCATTCATTCATTAATGTCAAGTCTAAAAAAATGCAGCCAAGGCTTGCATGTTGTGTAATCATCTATTGTCTCTCCATTCCTACATCCACCATGTTCCTTGCCCTTATCAAGTCCAAGATGTCTTCCAACCATAGACAATTCCTATACCCATGCCACATAAAGCAGCACTGTGCCTACTTCCTGATGGCCCTAAATACTGTGTACTCCTCCCAGACTGCAAGCTTCTAGCTGCAGGTATTCATTCGATGGTAGAATATGGGTAGAAATGTCCTTGAGGAACAACAACTGTCTCTTTTCCCAGATCATCATCACTGATACTCTTAACATTAGCTATAAAGGAATGGGGACCAATTCAGCTTAATATAAGTTAATTCAACAGATATTAATTAAGCATCTATTGTATATAGAGCACTATATCAGATACTGCTTTCATAGAAGGGAGTACAAAGTTTAGATAAGCCCACCTCTTCTTTCTTGGATTGTCAGTAATTCATTCAATTCAATTAATATTAAGTGTCTACTTTGTTCAAGGCATTTTTGTACACAGACAAGTCATCTTACCTCTCTAGGCCTCAGCTTCCTCATCTATAAAATGAGGAGGTTGAGTTAGATGAACAGGTTAAGGGTCTTTAGAGATCTAAATGTACAAGCATTTGACCCTCTCATGGCTGAGTCAATTCGATGCCTAGTTGAGAACACTGGCACAAAAATGTCGAGGAATATAAATAATCATGACAAAAATATGGAAGCTTAGGGGCACCTGAGTTTAGTCCAACAACTAAACTCCCCAGTACTCCCTGAATTTTGGATTCTTCACTGAATTTGGACTTCCTGGTCCTGACTTGCTGTTCTAACACCAGTCTCCAAATTTATCTCAGAGCTTAGATTTTCCTGTTTTGCTGACACAGTTACCAACTTGGTCTTGCTTTCTAGATTTCCTTCTAATTTGGAGCCCCTCCCCAACTAATAGTCAATAGAAAGTACAATGAAGAGGTACCAAAAAATGCTAATTCAGTTTAATTGAATTAAACTACTATCTATGAAGCATCCCTTGAATTAAGACAGTGAGGACACAAAGACCAAAAAATGAAATGTTTCCTGCCCTCAAAGACCTTACAATCTACTCCGTGATACACTATGTACACGGATGAAGTGGGAAAAGCATCATGGAAGGCTTCATGGAGGAGCTGGCACCAAAGAAAAGAAGAAAGATAAAGACTCTCAAAGGCAGAGAGAACTAGGGAGTACATTCCAGGCAGGAAGATGACTTATTCAGAGACTGTTCAAAATCGGAAAGAGCAATGTGTCTCAAAGTCTGATAAAAAAAAAAAGGGGGAAACAGCAGATTTAGATGAAGAAACATATATTGCAAGGAAGCTTGGCCTCAATAAGGGGACCACAGAAAAAAAAGGTAGCTTGGATTCTTTTGACTTTTTGCTACTTCAGTGATCACAGGCTTCCCTTTGTAACATGCATGACTCTAATGTCTTGATGTGAGATGTCAAGCTGACTGTGAAAGAGGGATGACAAGTGGAAGTACTGGAGGGATAGAACATTAGCCCGACTAGAAAGGCTGAGACCAAAACAACTTGAGTCCCTTGCCAAAGTCTGTCAAGCCCATGATTAAACAAGGAACTAGAATTCTCTGGTCTTTTCCTTTCACATTCCTCTATGCCTCCCACAGCTAACCCAGCAGCGAACTCAACAGCCTTCCAAGCTACTCATCAGTTCCTATAGGCTTTTTGTGCCAAGTCTTTTTCCTTTGAACTCTCCATCAGCCATCACCTCCTATGGGTTTCCATTTTAGAAAAGGGAATCTCAGGTCTGTTAGTAAGGGCTCCAAATAGATTACAAAGTATTTCCCCATATAAAGCATGAACAGAGGACAAGGAGAAGGGAAAGACTACTGAAGACCCAACTCACATGAAAAAGATTAAGCCAGAAACTTTTTTCTTTTAAAGTGGTAGGAAATCAGAAGGGAAGAAGACATAAGCAGACGTTTTACTATTTTATGGTGAGGAAATTTCAGAAAGTGAATGGTTCCTTCTATTCAGTTGCTAGAACTGTCTAGAGTAAGAAATAACACTTATCCCAGGCCTGAGGTAATGTTCAAACAAAACCTTTTTTATTGTGATGGAGTCTTTACTTAAGCCCTTACTTCAGCAGAACCTTTGTAGCAAATTCTTTTTTAATAACATCATTTCTATTCTATGTTTAATTCTCCAAATAAGTACTAATCAATCAGTGTTTATATTAAATGCCTGCCATGTGGCTAGCTAGCATTGTGCTAGGCAATAGGGATATAAGAACAGAAAATTAAACCCAACCCTATTCACAATGAGTTTACATTCAAATGAGGGAGGAAACAGCTACATATAAAAATGTATAGAGTATGAATATAAATTATGTATATTTGTATATATAAATGCATAAAAACAAGATAGTTTGATAAGGAGGGCACTGGCAGTTGGGAGGATCAGGAAATGGTCCATTTGGAAGATGGTGCCTGAGTTACATCTTGAAGGAAGAGATTCTAAGACAAAGAGATGAGGAGGGAGTTCTTTCCAGCTATGGGGGATGACCAGTGCAAAGTCACAGAGATGAGAGCTCCAGTGTATGTCATATGTAAAGAACAGAAAGAAGGCCAAATTTGCTTGATGGCAGAGTGTGGGATGGGGGATTTAAGGTTCAATGAAGCTGGAAACCACGGGAGTTAGTTGGAAAAGGGAACTACATAATCAAATCTTCAATAAGGAAAATTATTTCAGCAATAGTGCTTAGGAACGTAGAAGAAAAGTAGAAGGGAAAGAATTGAGTCAGGGAGGCTGGCTAGGGGTCTTTGCAATAATTTAGGGGAGAATTGGGCTTGAATTAAGGTTTTATCTGCTTTGAGAGGAGTCAGCTGCCAGAGATATTTTGGAGGTAGAAATGGGAAGATTTGGCAAGTAATTGGATATGTGGAATAAAGGAGAGTGAGGATTCCAGGAAAATGGATTACAAACAGTTTACAGATTACAAACACTGGAAGGATAGTGGTGCCTTTGACAAAGGAAAAGAAAAGAAGAGGTAGTTTGGAAGAGGGAAGAGTTTAGGGAAAAGAAAGATAATCAGTTTGATTTCAGACATGTTGAGTTTTCGATGTCAATGGGACATTGAATTTGAAATGTCTAATAGGCAATATGGAATTGAAACTGAGGGAAACCCTGGACTAGATAGTTAGATCTGGGAGTAATTTGCATATTGTAATAATATCTAGCCTTTACATAATGCTTTAAGGTTTGCAAAATTCTATATTACATACGAAATAAATACATACACGTATATGTGCATGTGTATATATATGTGTATATGTATACGTATACATATATATGTAAAATCTCAAATGATCTTTAAAAAAAACAAAATGTTGTTACTATTCCAATTTTACAGATGAGGAAACTGAGACCAAGAGAAGTTAAGTGACTTATCCAGGGTCACACAGCTAGTCAATGTCTTGTACTCCATGATCAGAGTTCTCATTTATCTGGCAACCTAGCTGCCTTATTAGCATCAATAATAGATTTGATAAATAATCAGCAAAAAGGCAAATAAAAAGGGATATCTCCCAAAATTCTCCCTGAAACAAAAACGATTTATAATTTTAACATTTCAAATATTCAGTAAGTCAGTGATCAGTAGGGATCTCATTCCTTCAGTTGTCCTACTATATTTCCTCTCTTTTTAAGATTATAACATTCAGTTTTCCTATTTGGTTTCCCATCTAAATGTTAACCAGACCCAACCTGCTTGCTTCCAAGATCAGATTGCGAGTAAGTATATTCAGGGTGCTATGGCCATGTGCTTTTTAAAATGTAACATAACCTAAGAAAATAGGAACAACAACAGTACATTTATCCCTCCTGTCACCTTCCATATTGGTCTGTCCATTTATGGAATTCCTTTTATCATTGTTTTTATAGTCAATGTATGCTTTTTTTTTTCTAATTCTGATGATCCATTTTTATATAAATTTTCATGTCTCTCAGCATCTCCTTTTGTTCCTCATATTAGTCATAATATAGCCCAACAATATCAGATTACATTAATTTACCATAATTTATTCAAACATTCTTTAGTCAATGGATATAGATGGTATCAGTGATAATACAGAAAACATGTAGAGCTTAGAATCAGTCAACCAGGGGTCAAATTAGATACATATTAACTGGGAAAACTTGGGCAATAAGGGCATTGGTTTAAAAAAAAAAGTATCCTGGAAAACTCCTATTTGGACTGAAGAGAGACACTCTCAATTAGGTTGTCCAGTGTCCATCAACTGGATTCCTATAGAAACTGGAAGATTTCCATAAGATCATCAGTTAAATTACAATATTCAATGTCCTGCTACTGAACAATAAAGAATGAGTTTGTAAACACTATTGCCTGCTTCAGTTTTCTTCCCCCTGAGAGTAGGAAATGGGGGAAAGGATAACCATTTATAGCACCTACTATGTGCCAGATGCTGTGCTAAGTACTTTACAAATATTATCTCATTTAATCATCAAGGAGGAATGAGTGGGTTGTCTTAGAGGGAAGTTGGTAGATGCCTTCTCATTGGAGGTTTTTGAGCAAAGGCTGGATGACCAACTACTTGTAAGGTGTTTTAATGGGGATTCTTTTTGGACTAGAAGACCATTGAGGTACCTTTCCAATTGTGAAATTCTACAGTCCTGATTGTATGATTCTGGTGACAGGTCATTTTTGAAACAGGCACCAATCTCTGCAATATTAATTTCCATCCAAATACTATGCCCATTGTACTTTTACTTGTACAATTCTGGATATTTTGGCTTAGCCAATAGGTTAAATAAGCTTTTATGTAGTGGCATGGAGACCTAACCAGTATTTATAATATTGTTTCTATGGGGAAATGCTTTCCAAGTTCCAAAAAACCAATTTACAAATGTATACATGAAGTTGATGTCATTTTTGGTGGAATAATGAAGTTTAGAAATTACTTGGGAGGAAAGTTCTCATCTCCTTGATACTTTACTTTTGAAGGAATGTCGAAGATAAAAAATTAACATTATAGAGTGTGATAACGAGTTTTAGACAACATAACCCAGCCAAGAGAGACAGAGACATGGGGACAATGACAGACACACAGAAAGCACAACCTAAAAGATACCAGAAGTATTGTTCATGAATTTATCCAATGATCCTTACTTAAAATTTTATTATTTTTTACTAGGTGGTGATACCGATAGCTACTGTTCTCAGCTAGCTTTATGATCATCCCAGTGGTTATGATGCCTTACCACATTACACAGAAGACCTGGAAAAAATGGCGAGTTTTCTACGCTTCTTGGAAAGTGAACCAATGCCTAGTTCTGCCTCTTTATGGGTGGTCATGCTGATTCACTAAACAAGGGATGTAGATTATTGAGAATTTACTTAATCAGAATCAGCTCTAAGTCTCAAAGCTACTGCAAAAAACCCACCAACTCTTTGACCTTGCAATATTTTATTGAACACTGATCATGACATTTTGGCATAATAGGGTCCTGTCCTCAAAACATACTTAGATATTGCATTTTACTCTTGGCATAAAATTATTAAAGGTAAACACACATATATTTTAATGCATATATATGTAGATATAGATATACATATGTATGTATATATATGAATTGTTTCCCAGACCTCAACAGTTCCTACATGATACACAGGCTTTTCTGAACCCAGGAGTTCTAGAAAATACACAGTGTGAATTGCTTATCTTCCATGCTGCTCTTCATGCAGACAGGCCAAGAACAGACAATATAACTCAGTTCAACTCATGCATTCACTAAGGTTGGTCATTAGGTCTAAGGTTCAGGAACTTTGGACAAAGGGCACCTCGAGGAGGAGGACAGACAAGGGATCTACTATGAATCAGAATTCTTTATAGCTGGTGCTTTTTTGTTCAATGTCCTTAAGCAAGAAGACACCTCTGACTGCTTCTTTCCAAGACTTAAGTCATCATTTGTGGAGTCAAAGGACTTGACACAATGGCAAGCCCCAGTAAGATGAAGCCTTCTGCCATCTTGCTGCCCTGACACCTCTTTCCTTGAGATCTTTAGCACACAGCACCTTTTTCTGGCTATAGTCCTATTACACACTTTCTCTTTTGCTCCACATTGGCTTCATACCACTACTGTGAGTAGTGAGAAGAGAGGCAAAAGATGGGTGCAGGATCTTCTTCAAAAGACCCTTCCTTCCAGATTACAACCTTCCCATGCATTATTACTTGGTATATACAAAGTAGTCTTTGAGAACCCAGGATTACCTTCAATGAGGTAACAAACAAAAAGAGACATGATACCACAGCAGGAGAAATGTGCTCCATACTAGAGTTGGGGGGGAGGAAGCAGAGAAAGAGACAAACAGAGAAAGAGAGGCTGAGAGGCTAAGGCAGCAAGATGGTAGAGAGCTTCACTTTGCTGGGATTTGCCGTTGTATCTGCTCCCCCTTCTCTATAAATTTAGTGACATGAGAGGGATTAAAGCAAGATGTTTTGCAGAGGCTCCCAATGTTAATTATTATTAGGGATCCGAATTGGATCATTGATTTCATTGGTATAAAGAAATCCTGAATGAGGGAACTCTCTACCAATGCAGGTCAGCACCTATTATGCATTTTATTGTCTTAGAGAGTTTCCTACAGCACAAACAATTTAAGTGACTTTCCCAGAGTTCACACAGTCAATATGTGTCAAAAGTCTGACTTTGAGGTCAATGCTATCCACTTTGCCATGCAACCTTTCTTATTAATCACTATATATACAGTATTTTATAGCACTTGCTTTATATGCATCATCTCATTTCAGTCTAAAAACCTTGTAAAGTAGGTAGACCAAGTAAAAACATCCATGTTTTACAGATGAGAAAACCGGGGGAAGTTAAGTGAATTGTTCAAGGTCAAACAGCTAGTAAATAGTGGAGCCGGGACCCAAACCCAGGTCTCATGTTTCTAGGCCCCCTGCTTTTTCCATTATACTACACTATAGCCAAGAAGACATTAAAATTCATATTAATAATAATAATGATAATAATAAACCACTGTTGAACATCCACTCATTCTTTTCTTCAGACAAAGAGAGGAACCTTTGCACAGAAAAGGCCCTTAAAAAGGCAGGATTCCTAAAGAGACACACTGGTTTTTTACTTTGGTGCTCTCATACACTCAATAAAGGACAAGATAATTACATCCTGTCTAGCATGCTGATAAAAAAATAGCATTAGCCCAAATAATCAGAAAACCTCGATGATAACATCAGAACACCCCTTTTACTAAAACAGCCGAGAGCTGAACTCAGGGGATATGAGATGACAAGCAGAATCAATAATGCTTTTGTTGGCTTGGCCTTCCCCAGCCTACCACGCTTCTCCACTCAGGCTCCAGACTTCTTTGCATTAACTGCTTGAATTCACTGCACCATTCCCCCCCCAAAGGAGGGGGGAAGGCATTGAGGTGGAAAGTTTCTACTTTTACTTTTTTCTAAAAATTGAAATCATTTGAAATGAGTGAAGACAAGAAGACCATTTCATGCCATGTGAAGTGGTTCTCACCGTGGCTCTGGTAGGTGATAGAGATTTGTTTGAGGTCACACAAACTGCCACCATCTTGTGCTCTTAGGAATCTTGATCTGGAAGGGAGATTGGAAGTCACCTAGTCCAGTTCTTTCATTTCACATGTATGGGAACTGGGTCTGAACTTCTGGCCCCCTTCTGAACACTTTCAAACGGTGCCTTGTACACAGGATGCTAGATCTACAGCTAGAATTAGATGAACTATTTTAAATCTTACAGGAGAATAGCTATTAAACATAATGCCTCTTCAATGCTACATTACTCCTTGATACAGTGAAGAAATACTAAGCCAAAGAAACTTCATCTTGTATAAAATGAACCAATAAGTGCCTGGTACATAATAGGCAATTTAAAATGCTTATTGACTGATTAAAATCCTTAAAGGGATGCTCTATGACTCTGGAAAATGGAACACCATAATATCATGAGAATAAAATTTACAGGTGACCCAAAGGGTAGCATATTAATTATTTAAAATGACTTCTATATTAAGCATTTATTGAATAAATATGGAAGAAATGGCACAAAAGGAATCACCCAGATTATATATGACTAAGAAAGGAGATGGGAGAGCACTATGGTGAGGGGTAAAGATGGACAGTTTATTGCTCTGATTTCCATGAAATATCAAAAGAACCAGAAGTCGGCCTTCAGAACTTTGGGTAGATTCTCTTTGGAGATAGGGCAGGGACCAGAATCCCACAGGACTAGAAAGCAGGGAAAGGTAACTTCATCTGTACTAGGGGAGGGCAGACTGACACTAATGAGTTCACAGACATCTTTAAGTAAGAAAAAAAAAAACTCTTATATTTTGCCCATTCAGGATAGGGGCCTAGAACTGGAAAATAAATGCAGCATCACTCAAATTTGCTTGGTTTTTGAGTCACACTTTGATCTGTACTTCAGTTTCCTTGTCTGTACAAAGAAGGGACGAACACTCAGGTCCCTTCCAGAGCTACATTGATAAATCTATTCAATGACTATTGCCAACAGTATTTATGGAATGGAAAGGAGTTAGATTCTACGTTCTAAAGTTTCATTAAGCTCTGAGACTTTAGATTTTTTTCTGTCTTCAAACTGCTCCAGAAGAGGATCTCAAGCATAACCTTTTTCAAGTTCAGACCATATTTTCATTTTTTGGTCTGGCTCCTGCCTACTTTTCCAGCTGCAATGCATAGTGCCACCCTTCATCAACCCCACAATCCAGAAACATGGGACTTCACGGGCTATTCCTTGAACTGGACACTCCACCTTTCACCTCTGTGCATTTATACAAGCTATTTCTCAGCCCTGAAATGCACTTCCTTTCCACTTCCAAGAATCTTTATTATCCTTCAAAGATCACTTCCACTGTTCTTGCAGTCATTCCTGGTTGGCCAAGTTGTTAAGCTTCTCTCCCAACTGAAATGACTTTGTATTGTGTTTACTTGGCTAAAAGTGATATTCCTGCCCCATCCATCATCAATAAAACGTAATTTCCTTGAGGTTAGAGACTGTTTGTTGGGTTGTTTTGTTTTTTTTTTTTTCCTTTTTAAACTCAGAGCCCCATACAGTATATTCTTTTGGGAGGAGGAGGGGAGGCCTGTGATTTCATTCATTAGTGCAGGGAATTCCTAGCATGAAAATTCATTCCACAGATACATAACAGCTCTTGCCTGTAAATTGGAGAGTTGCCTGGGCATGTAAGTGTTAAGTGACTTGCTCATGGTCGACAGCTAGTATAGGCAGGACTTGAACCCAGGACCTTGCATATAGTACTTACTTAATAAAAGTTCATCACATTAAATTAAGAGACTTACTAAAGGCCATACTGGTAGAAATAGAGCCAAGATTGCAACCTAGGACCTATCTCCAATTCCATCATTCTTTTTATACAAATACTACTTTACTATATGTAAATGCTTGGGAAAAAGGTTTTGTTTTTTTTCCAGATGTCCCACTTGAGAATTTTATGTTTATAAGTTGTCCTCAATCTCAATCAATTTCCCAGATGTGTGAGGAAGGACTCTACAGTTTCTATTATGCTATAGAGAGCATTTCCTGGTCTGCAGCCTTTCTCTGAGACCAGAGTTGACAACACTGAATGGTTTACTATTTATTATCTTGGTGACCTTGGAGAAATCCCTTCTCCTCTTTGGTGCTCAGTTTCTTCATATTTAAAATGACAGTACAGAAGTAGATTATAGATTTTTAACTTGAGGGCTGTTGCCATTTTTTTTTTATTTTGATAATCATGTTTTAATATGACTAACTTTCTTTATTATTCTATTTATTTTAGACACTTAGAAATATTATTGCCAGGAATAGTGGAGCACACTTGTAATCCCTATGACTGGGGAGACTGAGGCTGGCTGGTGTATCCCTAAAGTTTTGGAGTTCTAAGCCACAATAGGCTAAGGTAATTGGGCATCTACACTAAGTCCAGCATCAGTATAAGCCTATGGAACCAGGAGGCTTTCAGGTGCCCTTTGTTCAGTTGTTTTCAGTCGTGTCTGACTCTTTGTAACCCCATTGGGGGTTTTCTTGGCAAAGATACTAGAATGGTTTGCCATTTCCTTTTCTACTTCATCTTACAGATGAAGAAACTGAGGCAAATGGATTTAAGGCCTTGCCCTGAGTCACCCACTGGTAAGTGTCTAAGGCCAGATCTGAACCCAAGAAGCTGAGTCTTCCTGACTCCAGTTCTAGCACTGTGCCCCCTGTGCCACCTATCTGCTCCACTCAGGTGGCCTAAGGAGGGTCAAATCAGGTCACGTAGGAAAGAGCAGGTCAAAACATCTATGCTGATCAGTAATGGGACTGGGTCATGATTAGCCCCTGTGCTACCAGCCTGGGTGAGATGGGGAGGCCCAGCCTTTGAAAAAACATAGATCGATATCTATCTGTCTATCTATCTATCTATCTATCTATCTATCTATCTATCTATCTGTCTGTCTCTCTATCTCTGTTTATTTATCTAGCTATATGTGTGTATATGTATGTATGTGTGTTTGTATGTATGTGCATATATATGTATATATTTCTACAAGGAGTCCATAGGCTCCACCAGACTGACAAAAGGGTCCAATGACACAAAAACAGTTTAAGAAGCTCTAGGGTAGATGGTCTCTAGAGTTCCTCCCAGTTCTAAATCCCATAATCCCAAAATTAGAGTCAGTTTTTACCCCCTTCTTTGTAAGATGGTAATAATGGTGGCATCTTTGAAATGCAAAAGCCTAAAAGTGGTACCATGGTATTCTCTGATATTTCCATCTCTCTGCAGTTTCCCTAATCTCATAAATATATCTAAGTAATTTCTCTATCATTCTTATTGGAAACAAGAAATGATAAGTATAGCAACTAAAATTTTTGCAAATAAGCAAATATATCTAAGTAATTTCCCTATCATTCTTATTGGAAACAAGAAATGATAAGTATAGCAACTCAAATTTTTGCTTTAAGACTTAAACAGTACTTTGTCCATGATAATCCCTCAAGTTAGACAGTGGAAGTGTTATTGTTGTATTTTACAGATGAGGAGACTGCCATTAACCAGCTAAGGGCAAGTCATTTAACCTGCAGGGTCTCATATTCCTCATCTGTTAATGAGGATAATCTTAATACTTGCCTAAGTACAAAATGAGGCTGAGTATAATTCTTACTCCCAGTGTGTTAGTGAGGAAAATGTTTGTAAACCTTAAAATGATAAATGGCAGCTATTAGGAGCTTGGGATCCTGGATTAAAACCCAGGTCCCTTGTTCTAGGTCCAGAATTTCTACACACCATATTGCTTCCCAAAGATTTTAACTTCTTCCTGACTAAGATCATTTCTTTAGTAACAAGAACTTCCCTGACTTCAACCAAGATCTCTTTCTAATGAGACTCAAACAGCTACAGAATTCTGCTGCTGATCTGACTGCAACATTTCATAGCCTACAATCTCTTTCATTTGCAATAGGCTTTTCATTTAGAGGATAAGGAGACAGGAAAAAAGGCAACAGCAAATTGGAAACATTTATCATAATATTAATTTTGGTTTTGAAATTATTTTCTATGAATCATTCATTTCCCTGAATGTCAGCCTGAAGGTCTCTTCTAAGGAACATATGTTAATTGGCAATAAAACAGAAATTTCAACCTGCCTCCTAATCTGTGCTACAGACCTTTTGGCCAGGGTGCTCTAAGGGAAACCAAGGCATAATATAGATTTTTAAATCCTGGGTTATCTTTACTATCTGCTCCTGATCCTAGACTTCTCAGCTGTTGAAAGTTCCAGAACTAAGCTTATTCCATCCATTCAAATGTGATGCCTCATAGCCTCAGCTGGATGCTTACAGCTGTTCAGAAATCCTTCTAGAGACCATTTATTACCTTCCAAATCTTCTCTTCTTTAAACTTTGAACTCCAATATTTAGTTACTTTTTTCAGTCATGTCTGACTTTTCATGACCCCATTTGGGGTTTTCTTGACAAAGATACTGGAGTGGTTTGCTATTTTCTTCTCCAGGTCATTTTACAAATGAGGAAACTAAAACAAACAGGATTAAGTGACTTGCCCAGGATCATCCAGCTTTGAAGTGTCTGAGATCAGATTTGAACTCAAGAAGATGAGTCTCCTGACTTTAGGTCTAGCACTCTATTCACTGCACTACATAGCTGCCCTACTGAACACCAATACTAGCCCTCAAATAATGAATTTTGTTATTTTATTGAGGCTACATAGGTCTAATCAAATTATTTCATACCCTGAAAACTTGTAATGGCTTCCCACTGCCTATCCCTAAGTGTCAAGCACTTTATTACAACAATCTGGATACAACCTACCTTGGTAAATGTACAGAAATACATTTAAGGACTTTTCTTTCAAACAAATTAAAAAATAAGGTTGTCAGAGTATTTTACACAATCCCCAAGAATAAAAGTTTACATTACTCCTTGAATCTCTGAGGGAAGTTCCCCTCTCCCTTGCCTGCTTCCAACTCTACCTCACACTTTATTCACATATTCCAAATTCCAAAGAAACATGTCTATTGGCTATCTCCTTAATGCCCCATGCTTCCCTATCTATGTGCTTTTGTTTATTTCTTCCTTATAGTTGGAATGGCTTCCTCTAATCTCCGTATTTGGACAGGCTGTTCATTTTTCAAACCCCAGATGAAAAGTTATCATTTCCATTTATTTAAACCTTTCCAGATTTCCTTCACTAATCTCAAAGAACTTTGTTTTTCTCTTATCATTGTATTTCAGTTTGCATTGATATTTTTTATGTATCTGTCATCGCCTCTGCTTAAGACTCCTTGAGAGAAGTGACTGCATCTTATTTATCTTTGTTTTTGTTGGTTTTTTAAAACTTTAATATTTTATTTTCCCCAATTACATTTAAAAGACAATTTTAGCACTCATTGTTTTATTTTTAAGTTTTAAATGCCAAATTCTATCCCACCCCCTTCCTAAGACAGTAAGCAATCTGATATAGGTTACATATGTGCAGTCATATAAAACTTTTCCATCTTTGTCATTTTGTAGAAAAAAATCAAAAAGGAAGAAAGAATGAAAGAAAAAAGGAAGGAAGGAGGGAGGGAAGGAAGGAAGGAAGGAAGGAAGGAAGGAAGGAAGGAAGGAAGGAAGGAAAGAAGGAAGGAAGGAAGGAGGGAAGGAAGGAAGGAAAGAATGAAGGAAGGAAGGAAGGAAAAAAAGTTAACAGTGAAAAATAATATACTTTGTCTGTATTCAGATGACGTCAGTTCTTTCTCTGGAGGTAGATAGCATTTTTCATTGTGAGTCCTTTGGGACTGTCTTGGGTAATTGTATTGCTGAGAATAGTTAAGTCATTCACAATTCTTCATTGTACAATATTGTTGTTACTGTGTACAATGTTCTCCTGATTCTGTCACTTTACTTTGTATCAGTTCATATAAGTCATTCCATGTTTTTCTGAAACCATCCTGCTTGTCATTTCTTATAACACAATAATATTCCATTACAATCATATACTCCAACTTATTCAGCCATACCCCAATTGATGGGCATCCTCATTTTCCAATTCTTAACTACCACATAAATATTTTGTACAAATAGGTTCTTTCCCCCTTTTTTATCTCTTTGGGCTATAGACTTAGAAGTGGTATTGCTGGGACAAAGGGCACACACAGAGTTTTCTAGCCCTTTAGGCATAGTTCCAAATTGTTCTCCAGAATGATCGGGTCAGTTCACAACTCCATCAATAATGAAATAGTGTCTCTGACCACTTCACATATATACAAAGTTAATTATGTTTTGTTCTTTAATTGTAGTATAACTAAACTGTGGCACTCAAAATTTTTAGAAAACAACAAACTGTTAACAGCCACATCAAAAAGTTGAGATGGGCATTCTATCGAATTACACTGAAATACCTTAAAGATTTCAAGGGGAGATGCATTGATATGTTGAACTCAAAATATAGTGGCATTGATTTGAGAGTCATAATGTCCAGGTTCAATGCTTGACTCTGACACATATGAAATGTGTGGCATCACTAGGGCGAGAGGACAAGGAGGGTGGCAAAAGGTACCAAGTTCAAGTTGTATAAACATCTGCTAAAGAAATCAGACATATTTAACCTATTCCACTATTCTTGTCCTTTATGTGAAAAGCAAATCATTGCAAGCACCATCTCAGAGCTAACATGAATCTAAATGTCTTCTCATGTTTCCAAGTACAATAAAATTTTATAATTTGTAAATATAATTTAATAAGCACTTTGGTTGAACTAAAGTAACCTTAATTATCTTTATGAAAAATGCAGAAGGATGGAGGAATTAGTTGAAACAATGCTGGGCCTGGAATTATGAAACATGAGTTCAAATCCTGCCTCAGAACTATCTAGTTTATGACCCTGGGCAAATCACTTAACCTGTCTGGCACCAAATGGGATCATAACAGTGCTTACCTCCCAGGGTTGTGGTTGTGTAAGCTAAATGCTTTACAATATTTGTAAAGCATTTAGCATAATACCTGGTACATAGTAGGTGTTTAATAAATGCTTGCTCCCTTCCTCTCTCTGCTTCCTTTCCAACTATCATTAAGTTGAAGGCAAACTAAAGAACTCTGGAAATTCTATCTACAGCTGATTTTTCCCTTTTCAATTCAAAATTATTGAAGGGTCATAAGATCAGAGGTCTTAGAGCCGGAAAGAACCTAACTGACAATCTCTTCCAATGTTTAATAAGAGGACTAACCCTAATTGACACAGGCAGTCAAAACTCTAAACTGGAACCCAGGTCTTCTGAGTTCCACTCCAAATTTAACACATTCAGTATTTTTTCTTCCCTTACACCAGACATCATTAAGACATTCAGGAACCATTTCACTACAGTGATTTTTGTTGCCTTTGGCTAGGTAGGATATTTTCTTTCTTCAGAATCTTCCTCCTCTGGTCTGGTTCTACTCACTTTCACATTTTTATTCCTGCTTATGATGACACTGGAAAACCTGGTGCCTCTTACTTAATATTCCATCCAAACCATTTACATATTCCATAAACAAGTGAGGCACCAAATTCATTCCCTGAAGCATTCACTGCTGTCCAGAAAAGAAAATGTCTAATTACAGGCACTTAAGGATTCCTCTTCTAGAGCCAGTTTCCGACCCTCCAAGGAGCACCTCCTAATCTGTGCCAGCACTCTTTGGCATGGTTTTTTTATAAGACACTTTGGGAAGCTAAATAATACATTTGCTTTTGTCTTCCATGGAAATAGCATTTCTCTGGCAAGCTCTACCAGCTAGTTACCCCCCAAATAATGGGACAAATGTATCTCCCTTTGCTTTAAATAAAAACAAAACAACAAATATAGGTATCACCTTCACCCAATTGTACAAAGTCAACAGAGTTAGTTCACTCTGGTTTTCAATAGCAAGCTGCTATATTTCTCAATAACTCAATTCAAACCAACAAACATTAAGCTCCCACTACATACAACAGATTATGCTTAAGACTGAGGAGAGGGAGATATAGGAAGTTTAGATAAGACATGGTCCTTACCACCACTGCATTTACAACCTAGCAACAGAATAAGGCACATACACTGTAACTCAAATATTCAAATTGATGTATGATCTCATCAGTTTGGGAATTCCTTCCAATGATGTAGATTGAGACTTAACCATGCCTGATAATCTTATGCTATTCTTTTTGGTTTGTTTTGTTTTTCTTTTTTTAAGTATGCTATTCTTTTCGGCGCCCTCTCATAAGGTGACCCAAAGGAGTCTACACAATATGTCAGAGGGTTTCCACACTTTCTCCTGACAGCTTGAAGATGGAAGTGGAGCATTCATTCTATTATTTTTCATCCTCACCATAAGATCCATCTATTATTTCTTTCTATTATGCTTTTCCCTGACAACATCTTTTGTCTCTGTTCTCTGAAGTTCCGCAATGGGTATATGCTGCAGCCTGTTACATCCACCATGTTTCCTTCCAATGCCTTCTGTGGGGCATTCTTTTTTCTTTGTGGGGTTTGTAATTTTTGGAGAACACTGTGTTCCATGTCTTGCAGTCTTAAAATTTGGTGAAATATTGGTATTTAAAAAGAAAGGTCTTTATTTTGCAGAGATAATATGGATTATTAAAAAAAAAGCTTGACAATTTCCTGAAGTCAGTCCTACAGGATACAAATAAATTGTAACATTACAGTTACCTATAAAAGTACAAATAATGTAACATTCAATATTAGAGAAGGGTAAAAAAAGGTATAATGTGAAGGAGAAAAATATTGGGAAAGTATGATATATCTGTAGGCATGGAAAAAAGGCTTTTCAAGATCAAGGGTCGAGGTAGAAGGATCAACTTCAGTTAGGAGTAGAGATAACTTTTCTTCTGGGAATAGAGGTCAACATTTTCAATAAAGAAAGACTTTTAAGTCATATGCTGTGGGGGGTGGAACTGGGTGAGAAGGTTTAAGGAGAAAAGTCAGTATCTCACAGATAATCTTAAATTTTATTTTAGGGTTTGTTTTGGGGGGACATCTGGAGCTGTGATATCATTGGTGTGGGTAACTTCCAATGAAGTAATTCCTTCCACCAAAGCAGATCAGAGCCAGCATTAAACTTGAAAGCCTTAGAGGAGTATTTCAAGGGCTGAAAGGTTAAATGATTTGCTGAGACTCAAACAGATTCTATATATCTGAACACAGAATTCTAAAGACTACTTTCCATCCACTAAATTATTCTGCTTCTGCTTTTTAAATCTTTTTTTTTTCAAAAGCTTTATTAACTTCTGGATTTCATCATTCATTTCTGCCAGGTTTTGAGTTACAAATTTTCTCCCCATTTTTCCCCTACCCACCTCCCCAAAATAGTGGTCTCATAGGATATACCCTCCTCCAATCTGCTCTCTCCCATATCTTCCTCCATACCCCCTTCAACTTTTCCAGTAGGGCATGGTGGATCTCTATGCCCCAGTGCCTGTATATCTTATTTCCCAATTGAATGTAAAATAGTATTGATAATAGTATATATATTTTTTAAACATTTAGTTGTAAAACTTTGAATTCCAGATTCATTCCCTTCTTCCCTTATCACACACCCTTACTGGGAAGATAAGCAATTCAACATAGGTTGTACATGTGTAGCTAATAAAAAACATTACCATAGTAGATATATTGTGAAAGACTGATTATATTTCCCTCCCTCCTATCCCACCTCCCACTTGTTCTATTCTCTACTTTGATCCTGTCCCTTTTCAAAAGTGGGTGCTTCTAACTTCCCTACCCCCCCAGCCTGCCCTCCCTTCCATCACATCCCTCCTCTCATCCCCTTCACCCCTACTCTCCTATAGAATGAGATAACCTATTTAGTGTATATGTCATTCCTTCCCTGAGCCAAATTCAATGAGAATAAGGTTGACCCATTCCTTTTTGCCTTCATGTTCTTCCCCTCCATTGTAACCATTTCCCTTGCCTCTTCCATATGAGATAGTTTACCCCATTCTGTCTCTCCCCATCTCCTCTCATTATATTCCTCTCTCACCTCTTAATTTCACCTTTTAAGTATCATCCCTTGCTATTAAATAGGTCCTGTGCCCTCTATCTAAGTATACCTATAAGCATATATACACACATTCACATATGTATTCATATGCCCATATACCCTCTAATATAGACTATATATGTATGTATGTATGTATATATGTATGTATGTATGTATGTATGTATTTCTATTCCCTTCAACTATTTTCATACTGAGAAAAGTTTCATCAGTTACAATTATCATTTTTCCATCTAGGAATATAAATAGTTCAACTTTCCTCATGATTTCTTTTCCCTGTTTACCTTCTCATGCTTCTCTTGTTTCTTGTATCTGAATGTCAAATTTTCTATTCAATTCTGTTTTTTTCATCAAGAGTGCTTGAAAGTCCTCCATTTCATTGAATGAAAATATTTTCCCCTGAAACATGATACTCAGTTTTGCTGGGTAGGTGATTCTTGGTTTAATCCCAGCTTCTTTGACCTCCAGAGTATCATATTCCAGGCCCTTCAATCCCTCAGTGTAGAAGCTGCCAGATCCTGTGTTTTCCTGATTGTGTTTCCACAAGATTCAAATTGTTTCTTCCTGGCTACTTGTAATATTCTCTCCTTGATCTGGGAATTTCAAAACCTGGCTATGATATTCTTAGGAGTTTTCTTTTGGGGATCTTTTTCTGGAGGTGATCAGTGGATTCTTTCAACCTCTATTTTGCCATCTGGTTCTAAAACATCAGGGCAATTTTACTTGAGAAATTCTTGGAGGATGACTTCTAGGTTCTTTCTTTGATCATGGCTTTCAGGTAGTCCGATAATTTTAAAATTATCTCTCCTGGATCTATTTTCCAGGTCAGTGGTTTTTCCCATGAGATATTTCACATTGCCTTCTATTCTTTCATTTGTTTGGATCTGTTTAACAACATCTTTATTTCTCATAAAGTCACTAGCTTCCATTTACTCCAATCTAATTCTGAAAGAATGATTCTCCTCAGTGAGCTTTTGAGATTCGTTTTTCATCTGGCAAATTCAGCTTTTTAAAGCATTCTTCTCCTCATTGCCTCTTTGAGCCTCTTTTGCCATTTGAGTTAGTCTATTTTTAATGTGTTATTTTCCTCAGTCAGGCTGTTGACTCTCATTTCATAATTTCCTTGCATCGTTCTCATTTCTCTTCCCAATTTTTTCTCCACTTCTCTTATCTGCTTCCTAAAGTCCTCTATGGCCTGTAAGCAGCTCATATTTTCCTTTGAAGCTTTTGGTGCAGGAGTTCTGACTTCACTGTCTTCCTCCTGTTCCATGCTTTGATCCTTTATGTCCCTAAAACAGGAGTGTAAAATTGGATTGCTCTGCTTGGTTTACTTCCTTTGCCTGCTCATGTTGCCACTCAATTACTTGACTTTTGAGCTTTTTGCCACAGTAGAACTCTGCTACCAGACAGGGGAGCTTCTATCCAAAATGCTGGGGTTTTCTCAGCTGCCAGAGGTTGGGTGCCCTCTCTGAAGCCTCCACATGCCCTGGCAAGCTGGTCACACACCCCAGGACCTCCACCCTATACTACAATCCATATCCAAGAAGGCTAAAGCAAGAGAAATTACCCCTCAGACTGGTTGCTTGGTCCCCCTAGAGTGTGCAGGCCAGGAGCTGAAGCTGCAATGTGGCAGCAGCTATGCTGCTGTGTCTCAGCAGCTTCTCGCCTTAGGGGAAGAGGCTGACCACACTCCCAACTACTGGATCCCAAAGTCCACACTACACTGACCTCTCACTGTGTCCTTACATCTATGTGTTGATAATTCTGGAAACTGCCACAACTGCTGGTGATCTGAAGTCCCTCCAGCAAGCTGCTGGTCAGGCCTGCTCTGGGGCTAAAACTCTGGCTCAAGCAGGCCTGGGTTTGGCTCCCAGAGCGCTGCACTGGCCGCTCCCTGCTGGGTTGCCAGGCTGTTCTCAGGGGGAAGTTAGCTTCTTTGTGTCATTTTATGGGTTCTGTAGCTCCAAAGTTTGTTCAGAGTCCCCTTTTACATAAATTGGGGAAGGTGGAAGCGGAGCCGCTGGACATCCTGTTTCTACTCTGCCATCTTGACTCTGCCCCAACTGCATTTTAAATGTTTAAACAAATAATATTATTACAAAAAAAAAAAAACCCAAACAAAAAACTCCCCAAATGCACATAGTCCTAATGGGACAGAAAGGTATAACATGAGATAATAGGTAATGAGATGGTCTGGAAGTTGGGAAAGTCTGGATTCAAATCCTATTTCTAACCAATATGACCAATCCAAGTGATCCTGGACAGATCACTTAACCTTTCAGTGGTCCAGGCAATTCTCTAAGATTTTAAGTTGGAAGAAGAGAGGCCAATTTGCATTTATTGGGGAAGCCCCTGGAGCCCCTTACACTGATCAAATTAGAGGTCCAGTTTTCATTTTTTTGTTCTGTCTTCATGATAAAGAGGCTACATTAAATGGAAGCCTAAATATTGTGGAAAGAGATTTTAAGAAATGGAATTTTAAGCCATATAAGCAAGAATAGGTTTATAGGTTTCATCCTGTCAACTGGAAACCAACTTGTTGGGGTAGTATTAATGAATAAGAATTTATTACAGGGTGTCTTAGAATGTAGCTAAACTACAATTTATCTATTAGCCAAGAGCATTGACTGAGCACCTTGGCTGAGCTGAGTTGAGCACTGTTTGAGGAGCAGATACCAAGAATGAGACATGATTCTTTGAAGTCACTGCTTAATCTGCAGCTCTTTAACCAGCCTGATCTTAGTGGCATTGCTTTCTCATTATAGACATTGTTATAATTGCCTGATAAGCCACGTCTTGGAGAGTTATTCAACAAAAAAGATCTTGGGGCGGCTAGGTGGCGCAGTGAATAGAGCGCCGGCCCTGGAATCAGAAGGACCTGAGTTCGGAGCCGGCCTCCGACACTTAATCCACACAAACAAAAACCTAGCCGTGTAACCTTGGGCAAGTTACTTAACCCCAATTGCCCTAAAGGGGCGACTAGGTGGCACAGTGAGTAAGAGCGCTGGTCTCGGAGCTGGGATGACCCGAGATCAGATCCGGCCTCAGAAAATGAGCACCCACACATAAATAATGACTAGCCGTGTAACCTTGAGCAAGTTACTTAACCCCAATTGCTTTAAAAAACAAAAACAAAAACAAAAACAAAAAAGGTCTTTATTTGTGTTTACTCTGTGCAAAATATTGGGTTAGGTTACTAGGGAGAGAAAGGTGGAAAATGTTATAGTCTCTCCCCTCAAGGAGTTTATAATCAAATGGAGAGGATATGAAATGGTATGATAACAAGTATAACACAAGGACTACATTGGGGGAAAAAAAGAGAGAGATGCATGAAGTGTTCTAGAAAATTTTTAGGAAGAAGAGATGACTTTCAGATGAGGGAATCAGTGAAGACTACTTGGAAGAGATGGTACCTGAAATGGGACACACAGGAAGGAAAGGATTTTAACAGGTAAAGGTGATAAGGGAGAGTGTTCTAGGCATGCCTAAAATGTCCTTGTCAGTTGAATTCAAGCAACAGCTTGCAGTACAGTTTGAATGGAAGGGAAATGTATGAAAGAGATTAGGCTAGAAAAGCCAGTTGCAGTCATATTGTAAGCTCCTGCCAACTTTTCTTCTCTCCTTATACTCTTTCTTCCAGGCCCTCTCCTTTTTCCCTCCCTCCCCCCTCTCTTTCTGTAATGTAATCTTCTCATGGGTAACTATCATCTCTATGCAGATGACTCCCAGATCCAACATATCCAGCCCCAATTTCTATCCTGAGCCTCAGTCTCATGCCATCAATCACCTATTAGACATTTCAAACTGTATAGCCCAGAGATATCTCAAACTTAACATGTTCAAGACAGATCTCATTACCTTTCCCTCCATACCAACCCTTTTTTCTAAACTACCCTGTTTCTATGGAAGGCACCACTGTTCTGTCAGTTTCCCAGATTTGTAAATTAATCCAGTTCTTCACTCT
Organism: Gymnobelideus leadbeateri; assembly: GCA_011680675.1. Taxonomy (NCBI): domain Eukaryota; kingdom Metazoa; phylum Chordata; class Mammalia; order Diprotodontia; family Petauridae; genus Gymnobelideus; species Gymnobelideus leadbeateri. The sequence goes on from WOXC01007672.1 coordinate 152,766, forward strand.
TTCTGTATCCACCTATCCAATCAATTGCCAGATCTTGCCATTTCTACTTGCACAACGTTTTCCACATCTGACTCATACCTTAGTTCAAGGCCTTGTCACCTTTTGCCCAAATTATTGTAACAGATTCCTAACTGGTCTTCTTCCATCAAGACTCTTCCTAATCCAGACCATACCTCACATAACTACCTAAGTAATTTTCCTTAAAGCATAGATCTGACCATACAACTCCCCTAACTCAATAAATACCAATGGCTCCCTATTATCTCAAGGTTCAAATACCAACTCTTCTATTTGGCTTTTAAAGTCCTTTACAACCTGGTCCCAACCTATCTTTTCAATCTCACTGTACATTATTACTCCTACCCCCATACTGTGAGACTCAGCCAAACTGATCTTCACATTGTTTCTCACATGCCTTAGCACTGATAACCCCCATGCTTGGGAATGAGGCCCTTCTTACCTCTGACTCAGGCTTTCTGTCTTCATTTGGACACAGGTCAAGAATAGTCTTCTATATGAAACCTTTTCTGACTCCCCCAGTTTCTGGTTCTCACATCCAAACCATGTGCCTCATATAAAACTACTCTGTATTAATTTGTATTTATTATCCTCATATTTATTTTTTTCTAGCTAGTTATTGTATAGCCAAGAGCAAGCAGCTTTCCAGAGGACTGTTGCTATGAACAGTTTCAAGATTCTGATTACATAGTATAGTGAACTCTCTATTTATTCAGCAATAAATTAAAGCAAAACATTCACAGAAATCAAAGTACAGCATTCACAATGTTATAGCATAACAAATTATCACTAAATTGTCCACATAGTTTTCACCAAGTAGCCACATAGTTTTAAACAAAGTACAATCATTAAACAAAGTACAAGTCCTTAACTCACTCATCCTTAAGTAGCAAGTCTCCTTAAGGGACACAAAATACAAAGGTCAAAATTCTCCACTCCTAGGTCACATTGTTTTAATCTCTCAGTCAAAAAGTCTTCTTTCTTCTTAATTGGAGATTAGTTTCCAATCATCCTTAATTTAGTAATCCTGAAGAGGTACAGGATACAGAGTACAAAGACCTCCCACCCCTAGGCCACCATAAATCATGATCTTCTCAGTTTGCATTAAATACCCAAGGAAAGTTCTTTTAATCTTGACTGGAGGCTGGCTCTCAGATTCCATGGTTCCTCTTCCATGGGTCCAGCTCTTATTGGAATCCACCCAACTCTGTCACCTGGGTTCAATGGCAGGCAGCTCCCAATTCCTCATCCAGCTCCTTGTCCAGTTCCTGTTCCATAGTGAAGTCCACAGTGTCCAGTCCACCTCAAGTCCTTCACAGTTCCTGTTTCTGGGAAGACAAAGTTTAACAGAGCCAAAACAACATTCATGCACATTGCTGGCACCATCATCAATTCACTATCTGCCTGTGAAATCAACACAGACCCACAGACAAGGTCTGAGAAATCAACACAAATCATTAGTATAGTCCCAGGACCTCTGAAAACATCAGTTAGACCCTCCTCCAGGATTTCTGTAAACATATAAAAAGAAAATTCTCCTCTAGGGCTTCTGAACCAACAGTAAGGTTCCAGAGGTTCTGTAACAACAATAATGTCCTGTATCTGCAGATGAATCTGACAAAGTACCAGCACCACAGCCAGGCCTCCTCCCAGTTCTGCTCTCTCTCAGCCTGGGCTTCTCCTTATATATGGTCATTAAGCTCCTCCCTGTTCACAAGTTCTGTTTCTTAACAAAAGACTTGATATAATCATGGGCAAGAAACTTGAAATGAAACATGGTGCTAAATAATTAAATAGCTGAAACAAGGTGTTAACTACTGCTTTGCTTGCCATTACAGTTATGTATGTACTTATTGCCTCCCATATTAGAATTTAAGCTCTCTGAGAGTAAGGAATACATCATTCTTTGTAATTGTATCTGTGGGGCACAGCACCATGTACATAGTAGGCATTTGGTAAATCCTTGTTGATTGATTGATAATAGGGAGTCACTTCCCCTCTTTAGATCTGCTTATTCATCTATGAAAATGAAAGGTTTGGACAAAACATCCTCCAAAGGTCCCTTTCAGATCTAAAGCCCATATACACAGTATGATATGAGAGGGGACTTGGAAGGCTCCCTTGCTCAAAAATAATCTCCCCTACTGGGCTCCTAAGACCAGTATTTCTATTATTAAAGATTCCTTCATTTATGTCTTGAAGACTGGAATGCCTTTCAGTTTATTAGAAGGCAAATGCCCTTGGGAGAGGTAAAACCTTAAACCATCATTAGCTAACTCCTTTAGGAGAATTATATTGATAGAAAGATGTAGGGGGAAAGAGGGAGAGCATCAGGATAGCCAGGAGTAATTAAGAGGAAGGTCTGGTGGAATGTTGCCAAAACAAACTTTTCCTACTTCCAATTTTCCCTAGAATTGGCTTTGTTTTTAGAACCATCAGATTATATTATTCTGAATTCCTCCCCTCAGGTGAGCTGAGAGGCCAGTTCAGGCCCATTATAAATTACTGGGACAATGGGGCATTATAAAACCAGAGCTTCCTTCTTCAATCTTAAGGGGTTTAACTTTGGATTTGGCAGAGGTAAGAGGTGAATGATAAAAATAAGTCAGAGGAGTATTAGGTTCTTTCAGGAAGGGATAAATCCTGCAAAGTAATGTTCAGTAGTGACCTTTTCCCTCTCCTATCTCACATAGCAATTTGTTTGCACCAATATTATAACAATCATATGTGTATATCTCCATTAGATTATAAGTTCCATGAGGGCAAGGATCATGTATCATCTAAACTTTGTGTCCTCTGGACCTAACGTTGTTTTGCACATGGCAGGTGGTAACATTTGTTATTAATTTGTTGCTAATTATTTATCAATATTAATATTTGTGGAATGTATGAACTATATTGGGCAGGGGTGCCCTGTAGTATGTTTATACTCCTCAGTACTTGGTTGACCTGTTTATTTCACTCCAGATGACTCCCTTAAACAAAATGGTAATTTATTCATTTAATGATTCATTCAGTAAGTGTTTATTAGAAGACCTGTTTAAGATGCCTCCTTTATCTTGCAATCTTAATATTCCTTATATCTTTGTCATTGGACATGAAGGCTTCTGGTTGGAGGATGGCATTTTCCTTTGTTTCTGCTGGTTCCATTTGTGACTCTAAACTTGCTTTCTTCCATTACTTACATTGGCCCTACATTTTTGCAGAAGCATTCTGAAGATCACTTCCAGACCATCACCAGTCCCTCAACCTCCAAAGTCAGCTGAGCAATGTTCCTGAAATGACAGTCTCTCCCTTTAAATTTCTCTCTCAAGAAAAAAGAATAATTCTCATAAAGGAACATTTTTCAGTTCTACCCCAATCTGTGCCAACTGCATAATGTATCTGGAGGACGGCGCCTGCTTCCAAATTTAGATCAACCTTTAGCACAATGAAAGCTTCTCAAAGTGAATAAAGCGGCACAAAGACTGACTTTTGACTCGTAAAGGCCACTGATTTTCTTGGACTTGATGAGAAGTTAGCAGGAACAAAAAATATAGTAATCTAGTTTCTGTTCATCAAATTGTTCCCTGTTTGCTTAACTGTGGCTAAACTAGATTATATGATTTAGGATTAGAAGTGACCTGAAAAGTCATCTAATCCAAAATCTTTATTTTTGAGCTTAGGAAAGTGTGGCACAGAGAGCTTGTGACCTGCCTGATACCACCAAGGTAGGAGGTAGCTGAGCCAAGAATCAAGTACAAGGTCCTCTGACTCAGAATCTAAGGCCCCCTATACTACAAAGGAGTAACATGGACTTGTTGCTCCTATGGATAAGCTCATTGGCATCAACATATTAAGAAGAATTTCAGTATGGACTGCTCTCAAAAGAAAGGAAACTCTGTGGTTCCCAAATCAAATTCTCTAATACCTTTTGTAAATACTTGTGGGAAAGAGGAGGAAACTATCTTAAATATTGTGAAAGCAAAGAAACACAGGTCATGGGGCGGCTAGGTGTTGCAGTGAATAGAGCACCGGCCCTGGAGTCAGGAGGACCTGAGTTCAAATCCGGCCTCATACACTTGACATACTTACTAGCCGTGTGACTTTGGGCAAGTCATTTAACCCCAATTGCCCTCCAAAAAGCAAAACAAAAAAGGAAAGAAACACAGGTCATGGGACACAGAGGGTAGGTGTAAAAATTAAGAGTGCTGGCAGTACTTCAATAAGTGTTCTATTACTGCTCTTTTATTTCTCAAATTGTTTTGTATTTACTTATCTGCATGTGTGTGTATGCGTGTGTGTGTGTGTATGTGTGTGTGTGTGTGTGTGTGTGTGTGTGTGTGTGTGTGTTATGCTCCCCAGGAGAATGTAAACTCTTCGAGGGCAGAGACTAGTTTTTTGTCTTCATATCTTTACATGCTTGCCCATGTTCCAATAATCAAGAACTTAGCACAGGGTCATGCAAATAGTGTCTAATAAATACTTGATTGATCTACGATCTCATCAATGTAGGTATCTCCTACAGTGATGCAGATAGCAGCCCATTCTTGGGTGCCCATCCTCTGCCATTCTTTTCTTTGTCCTCTCTAGAGTAAACTGTAGGGGATCCAGGGACTTCTCCCTTGTCCTCTTGACATTGTGAAGATACCACTGAAGCATATGGATATCCTTTCATTTTTTTTTCATTCCATCACCTACTTAATCTTCATTCTTGATCATATATTTCTGTGATGATATTCTTCACCCTGTTTCTTCTGCATAATTCCACATTTCTGATGTCTTTTTAATGCTTCCCTAATGAATTCCCTATCTCACTCCCCCCAGAGGTTATTGCAGCCTTCTTGAACCTACCATGCATTTCTCCTTTGTTCTTTGTATGATGCTCAACCTTGAGCATTTGGCTGTTAGGTGGCATGGTGGATAGAGTGCTCGGCCTAAAATCAGGAAGACTCATCTTCCTGAGTTCAAATCTGGTCTCAGACACTGTGTGACCTTGGGCAAGTCACTTAACTGTTTGCCTGTTTCCTTGTCTGTAAAATGAGCTGGAGAGGGAAACGACAAACCACTTCAGTATCTTTGCTAAGAAAACACCAAATGGGGTCACAAAGATTCACACACGACTGAAACAGCTGAACAACAATTTCAGTTCATTGGAGATAAGGCTCTATGACTTGTTGCTATCCTGAAAGCATAATGATATTAAAAAATGAACCTTCCTTTCAGGGAGAAACTTGGGTTTATTAAAAGAACATTTCAATTTGCCAAACACAATCTGGCCTGTTCTCCTCCTATTCAAACAAATGGTTGGAGGATGCTTTGCATATAATAAATGCTTAATAAATATCTAATGGACTGAATTAGCCAAATATGTCCCTTTCATTCTCCTCTAAAATGACTCAAGTGAAAAAGAATCACTTCTGGAAAAGTTTAGGGCTCATGCTTCCTTCCCTACAGTACAGAATATCTCTTACAATTTTGTAGTAAAATCTTCATTAACAGGAACATTCAGAAAATGGAATGCCTGCCTAATTGAATTTGGGCATAACTGAGAAATCTAAATCTTTTTCTTTGGGTCCTTGGTGAAAAATTTAAGTGCTTCAGTTCATTTACTTGCCTTACGAATGAGGATACATGAAATGCAATGAAATCTTTCTCTTTTTTCCTCCTCTAAATTTCTCGGCACTTTATCCTCTTTGTTTATAAGGCTTTTACTTAGAACTTGACATTCTCTCCTTGAATCAATTTAATTTTTATTTCAGTAAATATTCATTAAACACTTGCCATGTGCAAAGTACTTTACTAGGATCTGGGGACACTGTGATGAAAATTGATAGTCTTTAGCTTTGAAGAGATTACAGTTTATTATAATTGTAATTTAAAGTATTGAGGGAATGGAGAAGTTAAATGACTTGCCCAGGATCACACAGCCAGTATGTTGCAGAGGTGGACCTGAATGATGACTCCATCCACAACTGTCTAAACTGCCCTCACATCAAATATATACAAAATAAATACATATATAAAAAAGTGATTTTGTAAGGGAAGGCAATTTTGCAAAGGTATCATGAAGAAATTCAGTAGTTAACTATTTCAACTCAGTAAGGTTCTCTGCTTGTCAATCTCTTGCCCCCTTATCATACTGCTGCTCTTCTCTTAATAAATCTCAACCGCTACCTACACCTACCACACACCTCCTGTGCTGTTACCCACAAGCCACTGAATGTGCCTGAAAGAATTCTCAAAATCATGATGCTCGGGTACATTACAAATCCATGATATCCAACTTTAGTTGAGCTCTTGCTACAGCAAAGCAGTCCTCTTGTGTCTTATTCCTTAATTCCTTTTCTCCCTCTCCACAGAAGTTATTCCAAACCTTCTCTTTCCTCCACAACTGCTCTGCCTCACTCTCAACTGAAGATCTTGACTCTTTACTGAGAAGATTGAGATCTTTTGTCAAGAGATCCTTCCTCTCCCATTCCCTTCATTTCAAAATCCCTTGACATCATCTCCTACTTTCTCCTCCTTTCTCCCAGGCTCTGACAATGATTTCATTGTCTTCTCCTTGCCAAGACCAACCTCTCTTCATGTGCATCCTTTCCCATCTTCCCCAAATTATCTCCTCAATCATCCCTCTCAACAACTCCCTCTCAAATGTTCTACCTCTCCATGAGTTGGTCCTTCCCTATTGCCTTCAAATATGCCCAAGTCTCCCCTATCCTAAAAAGCAACTAGAAACCCTACCATCTTCTCACATTATTATTTATATTGCTTTCTTCCTTTTCTCAACCAAAATTCTCTTTAAAACTGTATATTCACCACCTTCTCTTCCTCTTTTTTCAATCACTCCTCAAATCCTTGCAATCTTGATTTCTCAAGTCATGACTCAACTCAAATTGCTCTCTTCAAAGTTACCAATGGTCTTTTAATTGTGAAATCCGGGTCTTCTCTCAGTTCTAATCCTTCTCCCTTGTGCTCCCCTTGACACTTCATTTCACTGTTTAATTAATTAATTGTTTGATTACCCTGTTCTTAATACTCTCTCCAGTTTGGGTTTTTTGTTTTTGTTGACACTGCTCTCTCCTGGTTTGTCTCCTGCCTATCTGACGACTCCTTTTTTATCTCCTTTGTTGGCTCATTATTTATAGCATAACCTGTAACTGAGGGTGTTCCCCAGGTTCTGTCTATGGCCATTTTCTTTTCTTCTACCTACTCTTTCCCTCTCTTGGTCACCTCATCAGTCTCCATGAGTTTAATTGTCATCTTGGTGCAGTTGACTCACCGTTCTATCTATCCAGGAGCAGTCTCTCTCCTGAACTTTAGCCTCACATCACCAATTTTCTATAGGACATTGCAAATGGTAGATCTTGGAAGTATCTTAAATTCAACATGTCCATACTCAACTGATTCTGTTTCTTTCTAAACACTCCCCTCTTCCAAACCTCCCTATTTCTGTCCATCAGCCTTATTCTTGTAATCTTCCAGGTTTGTAACCTGAGAATTTTCCTTGACTCTTCATCCTCACTAACCTATGTATCCAGTCAGCTGCTGATGTCTGCTTTTCTACATTCACACCACTCTCTCAGCTGACCTCCTCCTTTCCAGGTACACTTTCCTTTCCAGGTACCACTCTAATGCAGGCCCTCATTCACTCTTGCCTATACTACTGCAATAGCTTTCTGGCTGATGCCACTTCCTCAAGTCTCTCCTCCCTCCAGTGCATCTTACACACTACTGCCAACATGTCCACAACTAAACTCATAATTCCAACCTTCCCTATAACTATTGAGGGTACCATTATCCTCTCAGTTACTCAGGCTTGAATTCTAGCTGTCATTCTCTACTCCTTATTGTCTCTAACCAAAAGACTATGGCCAAAACCTATTGGTTCTACCTTTATAACATCATTAGGGGTTTCTTTACTTCAATATTCTCCTCTGAAGATGAACCCTAGTCATCTCCATTCCCATAATAGCTTTCCATAGTCGAATTCTTACTCCTTTGCCTGTGCATTTTTTTGTGGTAAGAGCTTAGTTATTTATAGTCACCTCTAGCCCTGGGATATGGGATATGGTGCCTCTTGCCCCCAGATCATCAGTTCTCCCCTCTAGCCTGAAATCAAAGCCAAACCTACAGGCTCCTGTAAGTGCCCACAGTCAGGGGCTTTCTGCCCCACTGCTTCTGCACTCACCAGGCATGTGCTGGTTCCTTCTTGCCCCTGCTGCAATTCAATCTTTGCAGAACCACTGGGTCTGGTGTTCCTTGTCAGCAGAAGTTCCCTCTATCTTCCCTGACTCAGACTCCCAACTTCCCTCACTACTGGAGGGGGTGTTCCTGTGGCTGAACTGAGGCAGCTTCTCAAGCCAACTAACCCCAGGGCTTGTGGCTTGTTGTTGAAGAGGACCCCAGCCTGAAGGTGTTTACCCTTCACAGGAACCAAACCTCATCCTGGGATTTTCCTTCTGATCTTTTCAAATTGTCCCAGGAAGACCGGGTTATGCCCCTATTCTTATTTATTTTTTTACTCATGCTTTGTTTGCCCTAAGGTACTATTTTATCTCTTTTGTGGGGGGAAATCTTGAGAGCTTGGAATTTTCTATTCGGCCATCTTCCCAGAATCTGCTCTCTCCCTGCATAACATCTTTCACATAAGCACTGCTACCACCCTGGTACAAGGACTCCTCACCTCATGGCTGGACTATTGCAATGGCCTACTGTTTGGTCTGTCTGCTACAAGTCTCTCGCCACTCCAATCCATCCTCCCCTCAGCTGTCGTCGAGGTGATCTCCCTAAAGTGCAGGTCTGACTACATCATTCCCCATTCCATAAACTCTGGTGACTCCCTTTCACTTCCCAGAACATATGTAACATTCACTATTAGGCATTCAAAGTCTGAGACTGGCTCTTGAATTCCTGACTGATACCTTTTGTCTTTCTGTTTCCTACCTTGAGCATAGGTCAATAACTAGTCATCATGAGAAACGGCCATTTCCAGCCTTGACTCTTGAATTGAGAGTTCCTAAGGAACTCTGGCATCAGTTGACCAAATGGAGAATTGCCTTAGCATACTTCTTGAAGGAGAAGACAAGCATTGCCAAGATCATCCCAGAGGTGGAAGATTAAAGAAAACCATGCCCTGGCCAGCCAGAAAATCTAGACCTTGTGAAATATCTATTCAATAGTTCTACAAAATCATATTAACCTTTGCAGGGGAGTATAACAAGTATAATGGGCTATTTGAGATATTTCAGATTGTCCATAATTGTTATCATATATCCATAAGTCTTTTTTATCTTATGCAATTTCTCTGGTGGAGTGTGCCTTACTTTCCTTATCTGTAAAATAAGGGTGCCAAACTCTATGACATGTAAGGTCCCTTCTAACTCTGAATCTATCACCCTGTGAAATAAATACTTGATATCCATATTGAACACTGATTATGTTTTCTACAGGAGACCCTGTTACCCATATTTTGAAGAGATTTTAGACATGAGCTATATTTAAGCTTTGCTTTAGAGATTTCCTTTGGAGTTACTCTGAAGTGGGGTTTGAACCAGAGCTCAGAGAGCATTTCTTCTATGGATTTAGGCATTGCAGGATTGAACCAAGGTTCATATGAGCTCTGAGCTCCATTGTAGCCCCTTGGGCTATATATGCATATGTGTGTGTGTGTGTGTGTGTGTAAGTATACATGCATATATATTAAAAGCACATAGAATATGTATGTTAAATTGAATTTTTTAAGCAACTGGAAAATAATAAAAAACATTTAAGTTCAAACATATGACTTATAGTATGACTTGGAGTTAAAAGGATCTGATTTTGAATCCTTCCTCTGACAGTTTACTAGACTGGACAAGGCATTTAAGTCCCCTGAGCCTTAGTTTCCTCATCCATGAAATGTGGATAATAATAGCATCTTCTTCCCATGGTTGTGAGAATAAACTGTACTGAAAAATGTGAACCACTTCACAAACCTTAAGGTATGATATGAATGTTCCACTGTTATTAATGCTCTTGTTATCAGAGAAGCCTCACTGCACAAAAATATTACCTCCCTCACTGACCTTCCAGACATCTTTAGATTAAGGTAGTGTCTCCCCAAACCCCTTCAAAGAACACAAGTCTGATAACTGAAAGAGGTAACATTAACTCATTCTCATGAATTAGTTAATCAAATTAGCAGAAAACACAGCATAGCACCTTGAACGCAGTAGTTCAATAAATGTTTCCAGAATTTTTTATTTTTATTCTTATTACTTAGCACAGTGCCTCGACCATTTGTAGGGACTCAGGAAATGCTTGGTTGCCATTTCTGAATTAGGAAAGCAGGCCTCTACAAGCACAGAAGCCAGAACAGGAAAGATTTTTCAGAATTGGAGGATGTGGAAAGAATCAAAGTAGGCAGTACTGCCCAAGGAGGCTAGATTTGGGTGGCAGGTAAACTGTATGCAAAGTGTACCCATGTTATACTAAATGGGTCCCCAGATAGAGTACTGAGGCACAAAACACATGAGGGAAGAGAATCTCTCTTTGTACCACTATCACTGGGAGGCTATTTTATTCAGTCATTTCCAGTTGGGTTCAATTCTTTGTGACTCCATTTAGGGTGTTTTTGGCAAAGATACTGGAGCAGTTCTGCCATTTCCTTCTCCAGCTCATTTTACAGTTGAGGCAACTGAGGTAAACAGGGTTAAGTGACTTTCCCAGGGAGGCTAAGTCATCAATAAAAACCTGGATAACCAGCTTGTAGGCTAAATTGACAATTCATCCAGCCAATGCCAGAAGATGAGAAAATGCTAGAAGATGCATGCATCATCCTGTTCTCCTTTCCCTTAACTAACTGCACACAAGAAGCCTTCATTTAGCAGTATTGAGGTCCTTATATACACACACAAGTATAAGAAATTTATGTATAAAGTATAAGCAGGATAGTAGAAGCTATAAAGTGTCTGCTGTAACTCTGGAAATCACAGATTAGCTAGGGTCACTTTTAATACAATTAAAAAAACTGAAACAGACACTCCTGAATCCTCGGGCTGCTGCTCAGTGTATCCTACATCACTTTGTAAATAGCCATTTTTTTCTTGAGTGCAGAGGAAATAGAACCTTTCCTCAAGGACCTGAGTTTCCCTTAAGTGTTACCAGTGTGCCTATGATTCAGGTGGGTCCCAGAGGGAAAGAGTACAGGTCTGCCACTGCATGGGGTTACTTTTTTATTCCTCTTTCTGAGCCTGTAGACTCCTTTTTCCCATTAAGTTACAAAAAACTTCTCACCCTGGAAGATCACACCTCTCCCACAACTCTTTCCTCTGACTGCTCAGTTCCTTCCAGAACCTTCATTTTAAGAAAAATACCAGAGCCAGTTGTGTTCATTCCTTCATTCCTTTCCAGACAATATCACTGATTCTTAAGACTTCTTTCTCAGTGGAGCCAAGATGGCGGAGTAGAAACAGCATTTCCAATGTGCTCTGCCCCACACAAATTTCAAACAATGTGAAAGGGGGCTCCGAACAACTTCTGGAGCCACAGCACCCACAGAACGGCACAGAGAAGCTAACCTCCTGCTGAGGAGAGCCTAGCAGCCCTGCAGGGAGCGGCCAGCACAGAGCTCTGAGAGCAGGCAGCACAGCGCGCTGGGAACTGACAGCGGCAGCCCGCAGAGCAAGCCCAGGTCCGCGGATTTAGCCCCAGGGCGGCTGGGCCTTCAGCCAGCTGGAGGGACCCCAGAACACCAGCAATTGTGGCGATTCCAGAATTATCAGCACAGATATGCCTAGGACAAAGTGAGAGGTTAGTGCCCTATGGACTTTGGGACCAGTATTTGGGGAACACGTGGCTTCTTCCCCTGAGGGCGAAAAGCTGCTGAAGAAACAGCTGCACAGAAGCCATTTTGCATCGTAAGTAGTGGCTCTAGCTCCTGGTCTGTGAACTGTAGGAAGATCCAGCAATCAGTCTGGGGGTTAATCGCTTTTGCTTTAAACTGCCTGGATCTGGACTGTGGTCTGGGGGGGAAGTTTGGGGTGGGTATCCAACTTGTCAGAGTGGGTGGAGGTTTTACGGAGGCCACACAACTGGCGGAAGTTGTGAAGATCCCACGTTTGGGTGGAAGCTCCCCTGTCTGGTGGCAGAGTCCTACTGTGGCAACAAGTCCCAAAATCAAGTAATTAAGTGGCAACATGCCTAGGCAAATGAAACAAAATAAACAGAAAAGTTCAACATTGGACTCCTATTTTAGGGGCAAAGAGGCTCAAAGCATGGAGGAGGACTGTGAGGTCAGAACTCCTGCACCAAAAGCCCCAAATGAAAATACAAGCTGGCTACAGGCCATAGAGGACCTTAAGAAGCAGATAAGAGAAGTGGGGGAAAATTTGGGAAGAGAAATGAAAAAGATGCAAGAAAAGTATGAAATGACAGTCAACAGCCTGACTGAGGAAAATAACACCTTAAAAAATAGACTAACTCAAATGGCAAAAGAGGCTCAGAAAGGTAATGAGGAGAAGAATGCCTCAAAAAGTCGAATTTGCCAGATGGAAAAAGAATCTCAAAAGCTCACTGAGGAGATTCATTCCTTCAGAGTTAGACTGGAGCAAATGGAAGCTAGTGGCTTTATGAGAAATCAAGATACTATTAAACAGATCCAAACAAATGAAAGAATAGAAGGCAATGTGAAATATCTCATGGGAAAAACCATTGACCTGGAAAATAGATCCAGGAGAGATAATTTTAAAATTACTGGACTACCTGAAAGCCACGATCAAAGAAAGAACCTAGAAATCATCCTTAAAGAAATTCTCAAGGAAAATTGCCCTGATGTTTTAGACCCAGTGGGGGAAACAGAGGTTGAAAGAATCCACCGATCACCTCCTGAAAAAGATCCCAAAAAGAAAACTCCTAGGAATATTATAGCTAGGCTCCAGAACTCCCAGATCAAGGAGAAAATACTCCAAGCAGCCAGGAAGAAACAATTTCAATATTGTGGAAACACAATCAGAATAGCCCAGGACCTGGCAGCTTCTACACTGAGGGATTGAAGAGCATGGAATATGATAATCCAGAGGGCAAAAGAGCTGGGATTAAAGCCAAGGGTCACCTACCCAGAAAAACTGAGTATCTTGTTTCAGGGGAAAATATGGTCATTCAGTGGAATAGAGGACTTTCAAGCATTCTTTTTTTTTTCAAGTTTCAGATCTTTATCTTTATTGAGACAAACAAATGGAGAGTGGAATCTGCTTCCCATCCTTTGCCATGAGAGATGAATGCAATACTGCTCAGTGATCACAGAGGTAGCAGAACCTAGTGGATGTGAGGCTGACCTTGGAGTCTGGAAGATCTGGGTTTGATTCTTTTTTTTTTAAACAAATGCTTTATTAACTTCTGTTTTACATCATTCATTTCCGCCAGATTTTGAGTTACAATCCTTTTCCCCCCATTATTCCCCTACCCAACCTCCCAGAATAGTAGTCCCACAAGATATCGCTTCCTCCAATCTGCTGTCTCCCATACCTTCTCCCATACCCCCATCAACTTTTCCATTAGATGAAGGTGAGTCTTTGTGTCCCAATGCCTGCACATCTTATCTCCCTATTACAAGCAAAAGAGTATTAATAATAGTATTTATATATATTTGAAACATTTAATGTTACGACCTCAAATTTCAGATCCACTTCCTTCCTCCCTTGTCACCCATTCCCTCTTGGGAGAAAAGTAATTCAGTATATGTTGTACATGTCTAGCTATGCAAAACATTATCATAGTAGATATATTGTACAAGGCTGCTTATAATTCCCTCCCACTCATCCCACCCCCCACCTGGTCCATTCCCTACATGATCCTGTCCCTCTTCTATAGTGGGTACTTCCAACCTCCCCTCACCCCAAGGATGCCCTCCCATCCATCATCCCTCCTCTCATCCCCCTTCCCCCTATCCTGCTGCAGGTTGAGATATCCCATTTAGTATGTATGTCATTTTCTCCCTGAACCAAATTCAATGTGAATGTGGTTTTGCCTTTTTAGCCTTCCTTATTCTCCCCTCCTTTGCAACCACTTCCCCTTGCTTCTTCTACATGGGATAGTTTACCCTACCCTGTCTCTCCCCATCTCCTCTTGCCACTTTCCTCTCTCACCTCATAATTTCATCCCTTGAGTATTCTCCCTTCCCAACAAATTCAACCTATGCCTTCTATCCATATATAACTGTAACCATATACACACACATTCACATATGTATTCATATGACCACACCCCCTTCTTCCATTATTTTCATAGTTAGAAAGATATCATCAGTCACAGTTATTGCTTTTCCATATAGGAATGTAAATAGTTCAACTTTGATAAGTTCCTTTTGATTTCTTTTCACTGATTACCTTCTCAGGCATCTCTTCCTTCTTGTGTCTGGATGTCAAATTTTCTATTCAACTCTGGTTTTTTCCTCAAGAATGCTTGAAAGTCCTCTAATCCACTGAATGACCATATTTTCCCCTGAAACAAAATACTCAGTTTTGCTGGGTAGGTGACCCTTAGGTTCAGTCCCAGCTCTTTTGCCCTCTGGAATATCATATTCCATGCCCTTTGATCCCTCAGTGTAGAAGCTGCCAGGTCCTGGGCTATTCTGATTGTGTTTCCACAATATTGAAATTGTTTCTTCCTGGCTGCCTGTAGTATTTTCTCCTTGATCTGGGGATTCTGGAACCTGGCTATAATATTCCTGGGAGTTTTCTTTTTGGGATCATTTTCAGGAGGTGATCGGTGAATTCTTTCAACCTCTATTTTGCCCTCTGGATCTAAAACATCAGGGCAATTTTCCTTGAGAATTTCTTGAAGGGTGATTTCTAGGTTCTTTCTTTGATCATGGCTTTCAGGTAGTCCAATAATTTTTAAATTATCTCTCCTGGATCTATTTTCCAGGTCAGTGGTTTTTTCCATGAGATATTTCACATTGCCTTCTAATCTTTCATTTGTTTGGATCTGCTTAACAGCATCTTGATTTCTCATAAAGTCACTAGCTTCCATTTGCTCCAGTCTAACTCTGAAGGAATGAATCTCCTCAGTGAACTTTTGAGATTCTTTTCCATCTGGCAAATTCGACTTTTTAAGGCATTCTTCTCCTCATTGCCCTTTTGGGCCTCCTTTGCCATTTGAATTAGTCTATTTTTTAAAGTGTTGTTTTCCTCAGTCAGGCTGTTGACCCTCATTTCATACTTTTCCTGCATCCTTCTCATTTCTCTTTCCAATTTTTCCTCCACTTCTCTTATTTGATTTTTAAAGTCTTCTTAAGGTCCTCTATGGCCTGCAACCCACTCATGTTTTCCCCTGGGGCTTTTGGAGCAGGACTTCTGACCTCACAGTCCTTTTCCTGCTCTATGCCCCCAAAATAGGAGTCTAGGGTTGCATTTTTCTATTTCCTTTGCCTTGGCATGTTGCCACTTAATTGCTTGACTTTTGGGCTTGTTGCCACACTATGGCTTTAAGGCCAGATAGAGGAATTTTCGTCCCGAACGTGTGGGGGCAACTTCCGTTTCTGGCAAGCTGTAAACCCACCCACGACTTCCACCCTAGATCACAATCCAGATCCAGGGAGGTTAAAGCAAGAGCGATTACCTCCCCAGACTGATCGCTGGATCTTCCTACGATTTGCAGGCCGGGAGCTGGAGCTGCCTCTGAAAACTACAAAATGGCGTGTCTCCTCAGCGGCTTCTAGCCCCCAGGGGAGGGAGCCAACGCATTCCCTAAATACTGGTCCCAAAGTCCATAGGACACTAACCTCTTACTTTGTCCTAGGCATGTCTATGTTGATAATTCTGGAGTCACCACAGCTCCTGGTGTTATGGGGTTTCTCCAGCCGGCTGCTGGCCCTGCCGCCCTGGGGCTAAAACCTTGGCTCACCTGGGCTCGGCTCGGCTCCTGTGTTCTGTGCACTGCCAGGTCCCAGACCGCTGCACTGGTCCTTCCTGCAGGGCTGCTGGGCTGTCCTCAGCGGGAGGTTAGCTTCTCTGTGTCGTTCTGTGGGTGCTGGGGCTCCAGAAGTTGTTCAGAGTTCCCTTTTACATACTTTTGGGGGAATCTCGGGGCAGAGTGCCTTGGACGAGCTGTTTCTACTCCACCATCTTGGCTCCGCCCTCACTTTCAAGCATTCTTTTTTTTTTTTTTTTTAAGCAATTGGGGTTAAGTAACTTGCTCAAGGTTACACAGCTAGTCATTATTTATGCGTGGGTGCTCATTTTCTGAGGCCGGATCTGATCTCGGGTCATCCAAACTCCAAGGCCGGCGCTCTTACTCACTGCGCCACCTAGCCGCCCCTTTAGGGCAATTGGGGTTAAGTAACTTGCCCAAGGTTACACGGTTAGGTTTTTGTTTGTGTGGATTAAGTGTCGGAGGCCGGCTCCGAACTCAGGTCCTTCTGATTCCAAGGCCGGCGCTCTATTCACTGCGCCACCTAGC